>OX451739.1:1416431207-1416978707 GCA_948472305.1 Vicia faba | reverse complement strand
TTTTGTACTCCCTTATTTACGTAATGACGTCGCCTATGATTTTTAGCAGAGATGGTTACGTTATATTCTCCGCCACGAAACCTGCGATGAAAATGAAATTCTGGCACATTCACTCCATGAAGCGTCTGAAGCGGGAGTTGATGCGGTGGCTAGATGGAGACATCGCCGAGGGGGAAAAAATTCGAAGGATCCAGCGAAAACAAACAACAACCTCGCATGCGACAGGAAGACCTAATGTGTGGTTGGAGGAAGTCAAAACAGACAGTGATGTAATGCTGATGATGCATGGGTCAGATGAAATTGTGTTAACAGTTGTAATTTCCTAGATTGAATATCGTTAATCATTGTTGTACGCGAAAACCCTAATGTAATTTCCTATATTGAATTTCTTAAATTGTGTGAACAGTTTTATTAACGGAAAACCCATAATGTTTACAACACAAATATTGAAAAGATTTATTGTATTACAAAATTTATGTGGTCGAGCCAGACGCCCGATTCAGACAGTTTTTGCGATTGTGTCCGACCTGACGGCATAAACCACACTTTCTTTCCAACCTGTCAAGATCGTCCATTTCTGTTGTTATGCGCCTGCTTTTGGGACGACCCTTCTTGTTCCTTCGCATTTGGTCATTGTGCCAAACTATATCACCGTTGTATTCAGGCCAATAAAGAAAGGAATCCCAAAGGCTGTCACGTAGCCTGAGCCAATGCTGTAAAACGTGACACCTCTTATTCGCCAAATGGGGGTGGCGACACCATTCATTTTTGTACTCTTTCGCCAAGTGAGATGGCGCCTCCCTTACTGTCCAATCGTGATACATGCATGGGCTTATGCTGCCACCTAGCCTGGCCCTATTCTGCACACATAAATGTTTTGTGTAAGACTCCACCCATCAACTCCAATGGCCTTGCATGCAACAAAGAAAGGAATCCCAAAGGCTGTCACGTAGCCTGAGCCAATGCTGTAAAACGTGACACCTCTTATTCGCCAAATGGGGGTGGCGACACCATTCGTTTTTGCACTCTTTTGCCAAGTGAGATGGCGCCTCCCTTACTGTCCAATCGTGATACATGCATGGGCTGCCACCTAGCCTGCAAGAGTGACACCTTACATTTTTTGTAAATGCATGCATGCATATGTGTAACACCCTAAGCATGCAAATGTGACACATCGCAGGCATGAAACCACTAAATCAAACTTATTTGCCTATAAATACATACCTTATGAAACATCTCTCACACCCACACAACTCTCACTCTCTGCTACGAAATATTTCTTAAGTCTATCATACTCTCTATTTCTTCCTAAGTCTTTCATTCTCTCAAGCATTCTGAACAATGGCTCTTCTAACAATGAGAGATACTCACAGAGGCACAAGGGAAAACATTGCTGCATTTGTAAGTCTCTTCTTTGGTTATACATTTTTCATACTTCAAATAACGTGTTGTTCATCTTAATTAATCTTACTCTTGTTTAATTATGATCTCAGGATACACAAAGATTCAGAATCCGTTCGCACAAATACCTGGCTCCCGACCCATTTATCGTCCCTTATCTGGAATATGCAGGTTTTGGACACGTGATAAAGATCTCCAACTGCACCATTGACTCAAAATTCATTCTTGCAATGTTGGAGAGGTGGAGACCGGAGACCCATACATTTCACCTACCAATAGGTGAATGTACCATCACTCTCGAAGATGTGTACATGCTACTGGGCCTCCCTATCGACGGTAAGGCGGTGAACGGGTCGGTTCAACAACCCAACTCACAGTGTGAAGAACTGTTGGGTAGGGACATGGTAGAAGGTGGTGGAGCAAGAGGGCAGGGAATACTACTCACTGACCTGAAACGGCATTATGCTAGTATGGAATTAAATGAAAATTCCTCAGAGAATGACCGAGTAGTAAAAGCCAGAACGTATATTATGATACTTTTTGGTACATTTTTATTTCCCGAAAGTACGGGAAATAGTGTAAATTTCATGTACTTACATTTACTAACAAATTTTGATAAAACTAGAAAATATAGTTGGGGTTCTGCAGTATTAGCCCACCTGTACAGTTCCTTGTGCAAAAACGCAGTCAAGGAAAAATGTACATTTTATGGGTGCGCATTTTTACTACAAGCCTGAGGTTGGTGGAGGATGGAGTCCTTAAACCCCATCAACAACAACACTTTTGGTTTCCCGTACGCAACAAAGTAAGTCATTAAGTTATAGCATTTATAACTATTCTTCTCTTTCCAAAATATATGCTAAAAATAACATGTTTCTCATTTCCTTTAGGTACTGCGTGAGGGGTATGGATTACGGCAAGAATCCCAGATTCAATGTCGCACTCTACCGGAATCTGTTGGATCACTTAGGCCCAGATGACGTACGTCGTAACTTTTAACTTTTGTTCATTTTAATTATTTATACATTACTTTTGCGCTTACCTGATTTAAATTTTATCGCAGTTCGTCTGGAGACCATATTTGGGTTTGGGCCATTCTCCAAATCCAGAGGATGCAGCAACTTGGACTGCAAAGACTGCACTCATTCGGTTCAACATTGTGGAGATGCACCACAGCGACCGTGTGAAGATGCAGTTCGGAATGATCCAAGAGATACCAAGTGATCCAACAGATTTCTCCCCCTGGCATCTAAAAAGGGTCGACGCCCAGTGGGGTCTTACCAACTGGAAAGACTTTGCTCTAGAATGGTGTAAAATGTGGCAAAGGCGTCACCGCTACATCTTGCAATCCCCAGTTTTCCTTACTCAAGGTAACATGCGACACACTGATCAATATATGTCGTGGTACAGGTCGGTTAGTAACCCAGATATGCACGTGTCTCATCCGAGGTACTTGGTTGACCCACGCACACAATGGGCACAACCCTCGATTCCCCACCAACAAACCCAAAATCCATCAACCTCAAACCAACCCCCAAGAAGAAACAGACCAACAAACACACAACCACATTCCCCACCACAACACAACTACAATCAAATGCCGTACTACCAACCACAATCACCGCCAAACTACCAATACCCGGATATGCCTCAAACCCAACCACAATACCAACCCCAATACCAGCAAACCCACATACCCCAGACAGAATTTCAGTCTTCCACATATCCCAATATGGCGCCCTCAACATCCAGCCTTAGCCCTGATATGGGAATGTCAGAAGATTATGACCAAGCCGACCAAACCTACCATCAACCACCATATCACCAAACAACCCAACATCCACAATACCAAACACCCCAAGATCCATTTCCTTTCTAACCCCCATACTCAGACGACCAATGCTACCGACCAACCATGGAACCCCACCCACCGCCAACACGACCAAACTTCGAGGGTATGGGTAACCGACTGTACCAGAGCGGATCTTTGAGATATAGAGATCTTACTGATTTTATGGATTCGGATCGCATTGACTTCGCTGGGCCATCGACCTTGCTGCAGCAGGAAACGAGACGGCACCCAGCAAGAGAAAGGCGAGGACGGGGATGTGGAACTGGGGGTCATTACCGGGTTCCTGGGGATCACTGATGTATCTTTTTTTTTCCCAGTATTTTTTGTATCCATTTTTTTACTGTTCTTTAAATGTAAAACAGTTGAATGTAATTATTATTTTTTAAATAAAAAATCCATTTTGTTGATCTCTGTCTAATAGGCAACGCGCAGGAAAGAAAATTAAAAAAAAAATTTTTTGCCCTAATTTTCTACATAGGCGCCATCTCACTTGGCTTAGGGCTTGCCCTAAGCACTTAGGCGCCAAGTGAGATGGCGCCTCCCTTAAAAAAAGAGGAGCATGCGCCAATTGAGATGGCTACTCCTTTGTGGAGCCATCTCAAACATGGTTATTTGCATAATTTTTTCCGAAACCCGGTTATTTGCGAAATATTATTTTAATACTTGGTTATTAATAAAAAAAATTCGAAGAAAGCATATATAAGTTTAGTGTGTTTGAAAAAAAAATGGGGTTTGCGGAGAAGATTTAAAGATGGATAAGGAAGAAAAAATGAAAGAAAAAATAAAGGGATTTGCATAGAAATGGCTTTGCGGAGAAGATAGAAGAAAAGAAGTCAAAAGGTGAAATAGAGAAGAAGAACGTAGATAGGTTGGTGTGGGTATAAGTGCAAAAGTGTAGTTATTTTTTATTTTTTTATTGCACTTATTGACTATTTGTCGTTAATATCATTTGAATAACCTCGTTTTTGTTGTAAATACGTTTAGTTGCATTTTTAGTATATATTGTATCAGTTGATTAGTTTTGTATATGTTTTGTAGGTATTTGAGCATTGTTGGAGCAAGAGGAATAAAGCTCCAAACTGCATTTTTGGATCAATAAAAGAATAAGGCCAAGATTGGAGACCATTGGAAGTTATGCAGAGAAAGCAACAAAATTTGTTTTCATGACATGCGTTGTCGGGCGAAATTTTGATGAAGTCTCTGTCTTGTGTCGTGTCTGTGTCGCCAGGCGAAAATAAGGAGAGTCGCCTAGAGATGAATTGTGGTCGCCGGACGAAGGTAGATATTTGTTTCAGTTGAGGATGTGGCTTATTCTGGGCCAAGTTGTCATACCCCAATTTTTGACCTAAGATCCCTGCTCCATTTGCATTATTTTTCATACGTATCAAGGTCACAGAATATGGTAGGTTTCGAACGTTTCGCTGTCGAGCTTTGACTGTGTAGAGATTATCGAGTGTTGTGAGCATTTTTATGAATGACTAACCACTAATCAAGCACGAAGTGCATGTTTTGCTGTTTTATTTTCATGTGCAGAAAATAGGTCTGAAAGAAGAGCATTAGACGTTGTACGTCGATCAGGATTTCGAGTCTCAGAACATAAATGCTGTCATTCATTAATTTCCAAAAGACTGGTTCATCAAAGAATTTCAGAGAATTGTGCGTTTATTTCCACACTCTGTCCAGCAAATGGTCTCCGTTTTTCTCCGAATATTTTTTAGGAAGAACAATCAAAATTCTACCGGGTCTGGTTCATGTGTGTTTCACATTATTCTAAAATACAAGAAAAACAGGTTATACCGTCATTTTTGATTTCTTGAACCAAAAGTCATTTTCAAATTTTCTCACGACGCGAGTTGAATTTCGCCGAAATGGGATAATTAAATTCAAAACCGTTCTAGAAGAATTTATTCAGAATATTCAGAATATTTGGAATTTTCTTTATTTGAATCCAAGTGATAATTAAAGAGGAGCTATTCAAGAGATTTCATTCAAGAATATTCATTTATCACATGAAATATTTATTCAAGATTATTTTTGTGATTATTTTGGAAGATCTACACCATGGTTATTTAAATACATAAGCATTATTTCAAGAAGTTAGTGAGGAATTCTATTTAATTACATGAGGAATTTTACTTGATTACAAATTAATCCATGTGATTTATTTGGTTTTCTATTACAAGAATGCAAGATTAAAGTCCAAGACTTGCATGATTATTTATTCTTCATTCAACAATTCATCCAAGTATTATTCAATTATTTCCCAAATTTAAATGAAAGATCTTGAATTTTTATCAAGATATATCAAGATTCATGTTTATGTGAAGATTCAAGATCATTCATAACTATCGAAGAGTGGAAATATATTGAAGAATGCATATTTATTCAATATTACAATTTATTGGAGTTTAGTATAAGGTTACAAGAAGCTACAAGTGTGTACAAATGTATTTTCAACATAAAAAAATTCCAGCAAAGTGCTAGTGTAGCCCATGTTTGCAACCTTTCTTCAAGCCCATTTTGTTGTATTTTTGTTGGTCAAATAATGCTCCAAATAACCTGAAAAAAAAAAGCAAAGAGAAATATTGTAAAATGCTACAAAATAGTAAAAAAACAGCAACATACAGCAGCTCCAAGTGCTGCCAAAAACCTGCTCCAACCTGCATCAAAGTGGTAGCAATTTGTATCAAAATGGCTAAAGTAATTTGTGAGAACAAAGCATAGAAACAGCTTGCCAAAACAGTTCAAATTTCTACTATTTTTCCCCCCTCAAATCCCACATACTCCACTATAAAAATAAGACTTTGTCAACACAAAGGAGGGGGAAGAAAAATTCAGCAGTAAAAGAAAACAGAAAATTGGTGTTGTTCTAGAAAAATTCATCAAGTAAGAAAAAACCAGAAAAATAGAGGGTTGTTCTAAAAAGAATCCAGCAAGGAGAAAAGATAGCAAATTCAAGGAAGCTTACCATTTTGTTAGAAGCCCCATCGGAGAGGCTCCGATAGGTATATTCTTTTTCTCCTCTCTATCTACTGTTGCATATGTTCATGCTTGAATGACTTGCTGTACCATTTTTTTCCTTTGCCATGCAATATTTGCCTTATCATTATTCTCATTGTTGTACTATATTTGAGTTGATTTGCTGCATGATTGTTAGCATTTTAAACATGTTAGTATTCATAATATCGATACTAATAACAAGTGTAATAAAAAGCTTACTTCTTCCGTCGCGTAATACCAATTTATCGCTTGCTGTCCCAAATACTTGTTATCCATCTTGCTGTCCCAACTTGTTTAGAGCTTGCTGTCCCAACTTGTTTAGAGCTCGTTGTCCCAAAAATGTCCCAACTTGTTTAGAGCTTGCTGTCCCAACTTGTTTAGAGCTTGCTGTCCAGAATACCTTTGCTGTCCAAAACACCTTTGCTGTCCAAAATATTTTTGCTGTCCAAAATATATTGCTGTCACAAATATTTTTAAAAAAATATATTGCTGTTCCAATATTTAAAAAAAATATGTTTCTGTTACAAATATTTAAAACTATTTTGTTCTTAATATTTAAAACTATTTTATTCTTAATATCCATAAAAACTATTTTGTTCTTAATATCCATAAAAAACCATTTGTTTTTTTTTAATAGCAAAAAAAACTCATTTGTTATTACAATATCAAAAAATATTATTGCTGTTCCAAATAGCCAAAAAAAAACTCATTTGTTATTACAATATCAAAAAATATTTTTGCTGTTCCAAATAGCAAAAAAAAAACTCATTTGTTATTACAATATCAAAAAATATTTTTGCTGTTCCAAAAAAACCAAAAAATATTTGTTGTTACAATATCCAAAAATATTTTACTGTTACAAATATTTTAAAAAATATTTTGCTGTTATAATATCCAAAACCAAAAAAAAACTTGTTTTGCTGTTACAACACCTTAACTTGCAAAAAACATGGAACTTGCAAAAATCCCCAAACAGTACTTAAAATCAAAACGCAGCGAAAGGAGGAGAAAGTTCACAGAAATATACAAACAAAAACTCTCCCCTAACCGAAGAGCTTTTTCACCAGTTTATTCCACTCGCTTCCTTGGTTCTGAATCCGAGGCCAGTTTGTTTTCGTTTCAGTTTCTTTTTCCAGCATCCATTTCATTTTCGCAGATCTATCGTGTCAGAAGTGGAAATCAAAGATTCTTTTTCGACTATGTTTTTTGGTTTTTTTAATCGTCATCTTGATTAAGAGAAGATTCAGATTTGTGGCAAAGAAGGAAGAAGTTGATATGCGTTAGAGAGAAGAAGAGAGTTCGGATTTTGTAATGGTAAGGAAGAAAGAAGTTTGTTGTGCGTGAGAGAGAAGAGGACGATCGCGCAAGAGAGAAGAAGTTGAATATATGCTGGCGGAGGAAGAAGAAGTGGACGAATCTATGAGAGGGAAGAAGGAAAAGGTTTTTTTTCCGTGAGAGAAAGAGATGAAGAAAGAATTGATTCTGTGAGAGAAGAGATAATGTTGCGTTGTTTTTTACAAAGTTCCTTACTGTTTTGCTTTCTTTGGAATAATAATAATAATATAAAATACATATCTTTTTCCTCTTCCCAATTATAATAAGAATAATAATTTTGTTTCCTCTTTCCCCATGCACAGCAAGCGGCGCGCCTCACAACATACTAGGGTTCTTTGTTTTTTTTTTCCTCTCATGCTTGACCCGGATGGCCCATTGGGCCTAATTTAGTCCATTTTCAATTTCATTTTTTTTCCTTATGTTTTTATTAACTTATGCTAATTAATGAATAATGGCACAGTTCAATTGGTAAAAGGTGTTAACAACAATCTAAAGAGTCCTGGGTTCAAGTCCTTGTTAGGTCACTTTTCTATCTTTTATTCTTTTGGCAATATTATTTAACATACATACTTAATAATATTAATTTAGTTTGCTGTATAATTATTAATTATTATAAAAAACACATAAAAATGTTTAATTAAAATTCATCCTTTTTTTTAATTTCGTCAACATACTATTAGTATTTATTCTTATTTTTGTATTGTTGCTTATTTAATTATTCAAAATACATGTTTCATGATTTAATTTTTGTTATGTGTTTAATTATTAAAATCTATGATTTCGTAATTTTAATCTTCATGTATTTTTGATTATTTATTTAATCGTTAAAATGTATGCTAGTATGATTTAATTTCATTAGTTAATTATTCAATTGTAATTTTAATTAATCAATCGTTAATCCGCATATCTCTTGTCTGTTTCAATCCAAGGGAATCGTTTAAATTTTTGTCGACTTCATGTCATCAAACACATAGCGCGAATACCCTCATTCATCTTCCGTTTATTATTTTGTTAAAAAAAACTTAAGATAATTTTCCCGAATATTCAACCTTTCAAAACTCACACCTTTTAAGTCAAAACTTCGACGTTAGGTTGTCGTATTTTCGAAAACTCGTCCATACCCATTTTCGGCCAAAACAATTTATTTTTAATCAAACAAACCTTTTTTTAAACAGATATTTCAAAAGGTTCCTATAGAATACTATAGATACATTGGGTGCTAATACCTTCCCATTGTATAACCAACCCCCGAACTCTAGACCTCTTTTCAAAACGCCTTGTATTTTCATTACTTTTAAAAGTATTATTTGACCTTGCATACTTTAGGGTTTTATTTCGCTCCTTTCCCTTTTCCCTTGGAAATATTAAAGCGCGGTGGCGACTCTTGCTTTTGTGAGACGAGTTAATTAATAGCTCGATCTCCAATTTACCCCGCTACATTTTTTATCGCTACAGAAATGGCGACTCTGCTGGGGAAAGATTGACCTCATGCTGGTCCATCCCTAAGTGGGTTAAGCCTAGTTTGTTTTATCTGTTTTATTATTATTTGACTTGTTTGATTATGTGTTTATATTGGGGTTGTTTGGGTTTTTGCAAAGGACGAATCCTATACCCGGATTAAGTTACACTTAAGAATAGGACGGGCGGTATAGTCATGTTAACTTTGAGGGAGTAATCCCGAAGAAGGAGGCATGAAATCCCCCACTCAGTGGAAGGCCCTTTTGAACGTAGTATTTGTTTACCGAGTAATCGGGAGGATATTATTATTTTCGACCTGGGAGCCAGAGAAGCTGAGAACCGTAGAACCATAACCCATCTTGGCCTTTTAGGTGTAGCGCGAAGACTATAACAGAGTAATCCGGAAGTAGTTGTCACGCGATGCTACGCTCGGATGAGTTTCTCTTGAGAATATTGCTAATTATTGAGTAATCAAGATGTTGGTAATATCCGAAGGAGGAATGTAGACTCCGGGAACTCTTAGAACCTTGTCTTGCAGGTGTGATTAAACCATTAGTACATACCCTGAGGTGGGCTTTACCTTTGACTCCATGCTCGAAACGTTGAACCTTTGAACCCCATATTTGTGGACTTGTGTGTAACTGTTGCATTATCATTCATCCATGCATCCATCAACATTTTTTGTAAAAACTTGTTTTTCAAGGAAGTTAAGAATGATTTTTGCAGACATCTCAGGTACCGTTACTATGGAGTTTGGAAGAAGAAACACTCGAAGTTATAGTTTTAAGGAGCCCAAGACTGAAGAGCTAAAGAGTTTGATTCCTAAGATTGAGAACCCGACGGAGTTTTAGAAGAAATATGGGTCCCTCATACCTCTCATGAAGCGCAAGATGAATGAAGGCATCCTTAGTACGTTGGTCCAATTCTACGATCCTTTGTATCGATGCTTCACCTTTCCAGATTACCAGTTAGTGCCCACCTTAGAAGAGTACTCCTACATACTTGGTTTGCCGATCACCGACTGTGTTCCTTTTTCTGGCTTAGAAGAGGAACCCAAATCTCACGAGATAGCGACCATCACCCACTTGAAGAAGTCAAAGATAGAGGAGAAAATGACTACAAAAGGGGGAATCCGAGGTTTATCTGTGCAGTTTTTGTTGAAGAAAGCTCGTCATTTTGCTGAGATAAAAGATACTATTGCCTTTGAAGATGTCTTTGCTTTACTCGCTTATGGCCTATTCTTGTTCCCTAACATTGATAAGTTTATGGATATCAACGCCATCAGAATTTTCTTGATTAGAAATCCGGTCCCTACGCTGCTAGGAGATACTTACTACTCCATCCATCTTCGAAACTCTTATCAAGGAGGGATGATTATTTATTGTGCACCGTTGCTGTATCAGTGGTATGTTTCTCATCTACCTAAGTCTGATGTTTTCTGGGATCTCAAGAAGGATCCGCGATGGGCGCCAAAAATTATGGCTCTCACTCATTTCAACATTGATTGGTATAATCGAGTTTACCATGACGTGAAGATCATTGATAGTTGTGGTGCTTTTCCTAACATGCCCCTTCTTGGTACGAAAGGAGGAATTAACTATAATCCTGTTCTCGCGCGTCGTCAGTTTAGATACCCGATGAGGGACAAGTCGAACTACATCCATGTGAGTGGCTTCTTTCTACAAGAAGGACAAGATCACCAAGCAGCTAAGAAGGAGATCGAAGGAGCTTGGCGTCACATCCATAGAAAAGGGAGAGACATGTTAGGACAGAGAGGTGCTGTTTCTTTGGAGCCTTGTCTACAATGGGTTCGTGCTAGGGCTTGTGCTCTCAAGATGCCTTATAAACCCGAGAAACCTTTATTCCCTAATGTTGCATCATCATCTATTGATATCCCTATCAAGAACATGGGAGAATACCAAGGAAATCTGGCTAGGATGAAGCCCGAGAGAGATGCTTGGAAAGAAAAGTATAATATGTCAGAATACGAGAATCGAGTCCTGACTCGACAACTAAAGGAAAAGGAGGATTTGCTATTTATTCAAGACGGCTGGTTCATTGATCATGATGAGAAGCTTCGTCAAAAGGATGCATTACTGAAGAAATATGCAAATTAAAGGAAGAGAAAGAAGGAAGATTCGGTAAGCGTTGCTCTTGTTCCTAATCCACAAAAGGAAATCATTGATCGACTGGTAGCCGAGAAGAAAGAGATGGAAGACTTTTATGAAGAGAAGATCAGGAAGCTCCAGTTACAGTTGGCATTTGGTCCTTCATCTGATGATTCTGAGTGATCTTTAGTTCTTAGTTTTATTTTTTATTACTGTTGTCATTTTGTAAAACTCTGTAAAAGGGCTTCATGTTCCAAAGTTGTAATTTACTGCTTTTATTATGGGCTTCATGTTCCAAAGTTGTAATTTATTTCTTTTTATTATTGGGTTGTTGTCCCAAAGTTGTAATTTATTATTTTGTTGTTCCAAAGTTGTAAGTTGTAATTTACCGCTTTTGATTAATGAAATGGGTTTTTGTTGTTCCAAATTCCTTTACAATTGATGTGTGCAAAATTATCGAAGTTCCTTGAAAAACTATCGAAACAAACGATCATTTCCATCGCATATCATGCATCATCCAACATTCCACTACACATGTTTTCTAGAGTCTTATCCTTGCTTCTTTTTCCACTACGATAGATTGTTAAGCTGTCTCATCGGTACGATACCTGAGCCAATCGTCATAGGAAGATGGAAGATCTGGAACAGGAAAACCACGAGCTTCGTGAGGAGGTTGCTACCCTTCGTGTCGGAATGGAAAAGTTAACTGCGCTAGTGGAAAGTTTGATGGCTGCTCAGAATCAGCCATCGACTACAGCTGCTGAGATTTAGACTTCAACTACTGTGGTTTCTGAGATTGTCACTGTTCCAACATCTGTGACTCAAATCAACTCTCTGCTTCAACATCAGATGCCAAAAGGTTTTCCGTGGGGAATGCCTTATAACTTCGTGCCAGAAGGGTATCAGCCTGCCGTACAACCTTTAGTTCAACCTACTGTGTCCTTTCCTCAACCAGAGACAACTACTGTGCCGCCTATAATTCCGCCTGTGGCACCTTTCCCTCAACCAGTGATGACAACTACCGCTCATGTGATCCATACTATTCCATACATGAATGAACCTGCTTATCATGATGAGCCTGCTGAAAGTCTAGGTCTTTTCGATAGAATGGAGGAATTTCAGGACCAGTTTCAAGAGATGCAGAGGGAGATCAGAGCGTTAAAAGGAAAAGATTTGTTTGGAAAGAATGCTCATGATTTGTGTTTAGTTCCAAATGTAAAGATTCCAGCCAAATTCAAAGTGCCGGACTTTGAAAGGTATAAAGGTGACTCGTGTCGGCGGAGTCATTTAACTATGTATGTAAGAAAGATGTCTACATATTCTGATGATCATAATTTGTTAATTCACTACTTTCAAGACAGTTTGACTGGTGCCGCTCTAAAGTGGTATATGGGTTTGGACAACACCCGGATCCGTAATTTCAACGATCTTAGTGAAGCTTTTGTTCACCAGTATAAGTACAACGTCAACATGGCGCCGGACAGAGATCAACTCCGGGCGATGTCCCAGAGAGACAGAGAGTCCTTTAAAGAATATGCCCAGAGGTGGCGTGAGATTGCTGCTCAGATTTATCCCCCTCTTGAAGAGAAGGAAATGACAAAGATATTCCTGAAGACTTTAGGTTCCTTTTATTATGAAAGAATGATTGCCAGCGCACCCAGTGATTTCACCGAGATGGTAAGTATGGGCATGCGGTTGGAAGAAGGGATTCATGAGGGACATTTGGTTAAGGAAGGAAGTCCATCTAGCAGTATCAAGAAGTTTGGAAGTGTTTTCCCTAAAAGGAAAGAACAAGATGTTAGTGTAATTTTCCCTGGGAGACCAAGGAGAGGCTATTCACATGTTGCGGCAGTCACTCCGGCTGTCCGCCCAACAATGGTGACCCCAACTCATCAAATGCTTAGCCTCTTCCATATAGCCTTGGTTAAACATGTCTCCTATCAAAAGTTATTGTGCTTGTTCCAATTTTCCCCTACTTTCTTGAATCTTCTAAACCTTTACAGTTACTTTCTTGTTAAAAGCAATTAAAATGTATTAGAGATTTTTGTGTGAGTACAACTTCACCATTAAATATTTTGTATGATGTCAAAACTAGGAAAACTTAGCATTTATGTATATTAGACGGTATCCCTATGTCTTGTGGCACTCATTTGCATTAGGGGACTTAGGAATCATTAAAAACTATTTCGAAATAGACTAAAGTCTTGAAAAACAAGTTTTTGCACGATTTTCTCTTGCATGTGTCGACACATACGTGTTTCAGGTCGGAACATGTAACTAAGTTTTGAAGCATGTAGCCTCTGGAGGGCTTGGGCTGACACATGCATGTGCATAGGTCGACACATACTGAAGTTGTTAAGAAATTGCAGAAATTCTTATTTTATGTGCCTGCACATACTAATTTCAGGTCAGCACATGCACTTTAGTTTTACAAGCTAAATGCTACTGCCATGCTTTGGTTGCACATCTGTTTTTCAGGTCAACACATAGAGTTAAGATTTGACTTATGTGTCGACACATACTTTTTTATTTGGACAGTTTGTCAATTCTTTTTAATTCTGAAAATTCCCTTTTTGCATCTAACTTTCCAAAACTAATAATACATCATTCATGCATCATTCCAACTTGATGAAACTATAAACATATACCACATTTTCTATTCATCTTCAACCTCCAACCTATGCATATACGCTGATAAATCACACATAATAATCTTTTATCGGGGTGCCATCTAGGTGAGGTTTGATAATGTCTAATTAATTTCTTGTGTAGCCAAGAATATTGGGTTGAGATTTGTAGGGGGTTTCATCTAGAAAACTGCGCGTTTGTCCTCCAAAATCATTGATAGATTTGGGGTTTTCGTGCAAGACGTTCAAGAGAGGATTGCAACCTAGTGAAATCCTTTGGAGATAAAGAATGCAAATTACCCTTTGGAGATAAAGAACATAAAGAAAGTAGCGCAACAATGGCGAATCAAATGAAGTCTTGTGCGCAATAGGTACAATTGGTCGTCCGTGAAAGCTTTGGAGATAAAGAATGCAAAGGAGTAGCAATATCAACAAGTTAATTGGTATCTATTGTGTCTTGGTATTTCTCAAGATTAAAATAAGAGAAGGGGTTGAATCAACAACAAATGGTTAGGGTTTGTAGGTTTGCTCTTGGAACACTTCTCTTGTATAAACTTTTTGCATAGTAAGAATTATCCTAACTCCAAAATTGGAATTGGGGGGAGACATAGCCATAACAAGGATGAATTGGAAAACTTCCTAAACAATTCCTTGTGTCTCTTTTTCTTATCGCTTTACTTGCTTTAACTTTCATCAATCAATTTGTCTAATACCATTGAGTAATCGATCGACTCGTAGGAATTTTTCCATGGCTGATTTTGTTTTGAATTGTGTATTGATTTGATTATAATCACTTTTGATTATAAGTTCTTTTTTATATCAACATAACTCAAAAGAAAATTCTGAAAATCCGGTTGCACACCAAGTGTTCGAAAAATTGCTTTGTTTGTTCTTTTGATTGTTACCATTGGAAATAGTATTGCTACTAACTTGATATAAAAGATTAATATCTTTTTATTTGAATGAAGTATATAAATTAAGTATTATATTGTTCATTCCATAATTCTTTTTATATTTCCATATCCGACATCCAGTAACTTGGTTCGTATAGACGACATCTTTTGAAAATTTTTGAAACCTTCCACGTGCACTCTATTTTTAACTTGTTTTAGAAAAATAGAATTTTTATCTGGATTTTTTTGGCTTGGTGAGCTATTCACCCCCCTCTAGATAAGGAACCATCGTCTAATAAGTGACATCAATAGAATGGTTCATTCTGGCTTCGAAACTTATTAGAAAATGGCGTACGAACCTAAAGGGGGTTATAAAAGAGCCCCAATTTTCACAGGAGAAAACTATATTTATTGGAAAGCTTGTATGAAGATTCATGTCAACTCATATGACAAAGTTGTGGGGGAAGCCATTCAAAATGGTCCAACACCAATGACATATGTCGTTGATGGTGCTACTTTACCAAAGATGAAAAACTTATGGAATGAGGAAGATAATAATAAGTGGGCACATGATTAGAAAGCGAAAAATATTATCATATCATCTCTTGGTGTTGATGAGTTTTATTTTATTTCTCATTGTGAGACCACTAAAGCTATGTGGGATACTCTACAAGTTACCTATGAGGGAACTAACGAGGTGAAACAAACTAGAATTAATACACTTAATCAAGAGTTTGAACTCTTTTACATGAAGCAGGGTGAAGCCATTGCTCAATGCAAAAGTGGTTCTCGCATCTTATTAATCATTTAAATTTTATAGGTAATCATATTTTCAATGTTATTGCTACTAACAAGGTTTTGAGATGTCTTACTAGGAATTGGAAAACAAAGGTCACCGCGATCAAGGAAGCCAACAATCTTGCAACACTTGATCTCACCACTTTGTTTGGAAAGTTGGAAGAACACGAGCAAAAACTCACTTGCTTGTATAAACATGAAAAGAAGCTTGAGAAAAGGATGAAAAAGGAGAAAGACACTGATAAGGAGGAAGAAACAAAGTCTAAAGCCCTTAAGGCTTCAAGCTCAATATCCTCAAGGGATAAGCACACTAATGATAGTGATTCTTATGTTGAATAAGTTTCAGATGATGAGCAAATTGGATTATTTGTAAGGAGATATAATCGATATATTCGAAAGAATAATGTGGAACACTCCGACAAAAATCTTGTAAAATTTAGAAGACAATCTACATCCTCCAAAGATGAAGATAGTAAAAGAGTTAAGGTAAAAGGTATGTGCTATGAATACGGAAATTCAGGTCATTTCCATCTCTTACTAATAAAAAATGAAAGGGGAAACAGAACAATTCTAGAAACTACAGAAAAGCCTATGTTGCTTGGGATATCGATAGTGATGCCTCAAGTAATGAAAGCTCAAGTGATAGAAATGAAGAGGAAAGTTATTGTTTCATGGAAAATCAACATCAAAGAAAGAAAAAGAATGTAAGTCATTCTAAATATTCTAAAGTTGCTAAGTTGTCTTTTATGGAATTAAAAATGTCTTTGATAATCTACAGAGAAAAGCATTATATGCTTATAATAAATTGGCTTCCAATGAATTTTTTTTTACATACTTGGAAACAAAGGTTGAAGAAACCAATAAAAAATTTGAAGCATTAAAGCGATCTATTGTAGATAGTCAAAATCATAAAAAGGAGGATGAGGAACCGTGTTATTTCGTTTGTGAAACTTGTCAAATTTGGAAACTAGAGGTAAGTACTCTTGAAACCAAAGTGGATAAGGCATCACAACCTCATGATACTTTTGCTATTAGTTCTTCAAAGTTTGAAAAGCCTCATAAAAATTATAAGTTAATTAAGAAGGATTCAAATAGAAAAAGTGAATCTCATCATAGATTGTTTTGTCACTATTGTTGCAAGAAAGACTACACTATTGAAAAATACAATTTTAGGTGCTTCTTAGTTCCTAAAGACAATTTCAAATAGTTTCCCAAAAGCAACAATTCTTTCACTTACTCCCAAGGACCCAATGAGAGTTGGGTACCTACCACTTTTCTTTGATTTTGTAGGTTGAGTGTCTTGATGTATGACGGGAAGATGGATTCTCGATAGTGGATGTTCAAGACACATGACAGGAGACATTTCTCTATTCTCCGACTTTATGGCGAAGAAGAAAGGTTATGTATCCTACAGTGTTCACAACAAAGGTGCAATACTTGGAAATGGTAGTATAGGTAATCCCTCAACTATTACTATCTCAAATATTATGTTAGTTGAAGGCCTTAGACATAGTCTTCTTAGCGTTAGTCAATTGTGTGACAATGAGTATAAGGTAACTTTTGCCAAAGATTGTTGCATGATAGTACATAATGAAAAGAAGGATTGCATGTTTAATGGTGTGAGGGTAGATAATATCTATATGCTTGACTTAAGTTAAGTTTCCTTGAATAATTCCCAATGTCTTGTTACCATGAGTGAAGACTCTTGGCTATGGCATATATGTTTGGCGCATGTCAACTTTGATCTACTTAATAAAATAGTTGCAAATGATTTAGTATTTGGTCTATCTAAAATAAAATTTTCAAAAGGTCACCTATGTGATGCATGTCAAAAGGGTAAGAAAACAAGAGTATCTTTTAAATCTAAAAATGTTGTTTCAACTTTGAGACTTCTTGAGCTCCTTCACATGGATTTAGTTGGGCCTTCGTGGACCAAAAGCATAGGTAGTAATTGCTACAGTTTTGTAATTGTAGGCGATAACTCAAGATTTTGTTGGACTATTTTCTTATGTAGTAATGATGAAACATTCTCGAATTTCACACATTTCTCCAAGTTATCCCAAAATAAATTGAATTCTAAATTTGTTGTCATTCGAAGTGATCATGGAGGTGAATCTGAAAACCACTTCTTTGAAGAATATTGTGATAAATTTTATATTGACCATAACTTTTTAGCTCCTGGAACTCCACAACAAAATGGTGTTGTGGAGCACAAAAATCGTGTTTTAGCATAGTTGGTAAGAACAATGCTCAATGAGTGTGGTCTACCAAAATATTTTTGAGCTGATGCTATTAGCACGTCATGTTATATCTTGAATAAGATACTTATTTTCCCTATACTTCACAAAACACCTTATGAACTATTAAAGGGTATAAAACCAAATTTGTCGCATCATGTCTTTGGATGTAAATGTTTTATTGTAAATAATGGAAAAGATAATCTTGGGAAATTTGATGTGAAAGCCGATGAATGTATATTTCTTGGACAATCACAATCTAGTAAAACATATAGAGTTTATAAGAAGAGATTACTTATTTTTGAAGAGTCGTTTCATGTTAATTTTTACGAGTCTTCCCCAAATAGTGTTGGGAAATGTATTTCTTTTCATGGTGTAGGTGCATCTACTGAAGACATACTCAGGACACCGAAAAGGGATTTGATCAACCTAAAGCAGTGGAAGTTGAGAAGGAGGAAGATGACAACCAAGAAAAGAAGGATAATGACCAAAGTCATCAAGAAGATGATGGTATTCCATTAGAGTGAAGAACCTCCAAGGATCATCCTATTGATAACATTATTGGTTATATCGCCAAAGGGGTAATAACTCGCTTTAAGATAAGTAATTTATGTTATCACCATGTGTATGTGTCACAAGTTGAGCCTAAAAATGCTAAGGATGGCTTAATTGATGAGCATTGGCGTATGGCCATGCAATAAGAATTGAACCAATTTGAAAGAAATGATGTTTGAGACCTTGTCCCCCATCCCCAAAATCATCAAATTATAGGCACTCGATGGGTATTTAGGAATAAAATTGGAGAGCATGGTGTAATAACAAGAAATAAGGCTTCGCTAGTGGCTCAAGGGTATAACATAGAGGAAGGCATTGATTATGAGGAGACTTATGCTATGGTTACCCGACTCAATCCTATATGCCTTTTACTAGCATATCCATGCTCTAAGAACTTCAAATTATATCAAATGGACATTAAAAGTGTGTTCCTTAATAGATACATGAATGAAGAAGTGTATGCTTCCTAACCTCCCAGTTTTGAAATTTATGCATTTCCTAATTATGTTTTTAAGATAAAATATGCTTAGTATGATCTTAAACAAGCCCCAAGGGCATGGTATGACTGACTTAGCAAGTTCTTATTTGATCAAGGATACTCTAGAGGAAAGGTATGAAGGTAAAGAAAACACAAGAAATGGGGGGTTTGAATTGGGTTTTTAAAAACTTTTTCTTTAGAAATACTTTTCACAAACAACTGAGATAGACAATGTAAGAAGGAAAAATGACACAATCGGTTTATACAAGTTCACCTTAAACAAGGCTACTCTTGTCTACCCACCAAGGTGATTTTGCCTTCAAAAAGGACTTAATCAAATATTCTTGAAAGATTGCAAGCAACGTCTAAAAGTTTAAAAAAACACCTTAGCCCTCTCAAGTATACAAACTAAAACCTAGCCACTTGAGGAAACAAATCTCAACAGATTTACAATCAATGTTTACAATAATGCTTCTAAAAAGCAGATTTAACACTACAATGAAGAATAAATGTTTACACACAAATATGAGCAACAACTCTCGTGTATACAACAATGATAATAAAAACACAAATATGAGCAACAACTCTTTTGTTTTTAGAGAATAAAAGTTAACACAAAAATGAGCAACAACTTTTTGTGTTGTGATTTTCTCTTGAATATTTTCTCTCTTGAATTTCTTTGCACAATAACTTTTCTTTGTTTCAATATCTCTTCTGTTTCTAAAATTCTCTTCATTTTCAAATGAAGTATTCATCCCTTTATATAGGATGAGCAAGTAGACCATTGGATAGAACAAAACGTCACTTTCATTTGTCAGCTGCCATAAAGGTAGCATGAGATCGTGGGAGACAAGAACACAACAAATCTTTAATCTTACAATGTATTCTTCACCATATTGGAATAGGTCTTGTACTATTGTACTATATTTTTCTTGTGAAAGTTTCTGATCTTTTCGTCTGATGAGATACTTTTGATCTTATGTAGTAAAGAGAGTGCAGAAGAGATCATGTTATTGTTCTTAATCTTCTGATGGAGTATTTCTGATGTGAAATGATAAATATTCCAGAAGACATTTCATTGTAATATTCCAAAAGCATATTAGTCTTTAGAATTAGAACCGTGTCTTCAGACTTGAAGTAACATCTTATCTGACAAATAAATATAATATCTGAGCTGGAAGTAAAAGCTTATCTGATGAAGCACATCTTGATTTTTGAGTTGGAAGCAAAAGCTTATTTGATAAAGAAAATCTTGATTTTTGAGCTGAAAGCAAAAGCTCATCCAGAAATCCTTTTCTTAGGACCACAACTTGACTTCTGAGTTGAAAGCAAAAGCTTATCTGAGAAGTGTATCTTGGTTTCTGATTTGGAGTAAACACTAATATTATCTTCTAGCGAACATTCAACATTCTTCAAAACTGCTTATGTTTCTTTGTGAAGTGGATACAATAGTTTTTCTTATGGTGCCATCAATGATTCTAATGATTTTATCGTGAATCAAATAGAATATTAATTCTGCACACTTAAAGAAACTATTAGAACACATAATTATTACATATAAAATATATGCATTATTATCATCAAAATTAGAGATTAGATGCAGAACCAAATCTTGTTCTAACAAGGTAAACACTACACTCTCTATTAAATGTCAAGTAAATCATATTTTACTTATTCAAATTTATGTTAATGATATTATTTTTGGATCAACTAACATGCATCTTCTCAAGGATTTCTCTTAGCTTATGCAAGGAGAGTTTGAAATGAGTCTAATGAGGGAGTTGAACTACTTTCTCAGACTCCAAATTAAGCAACTCAATGAAGGAACATTTGTATTTCAAACCAAGTATTGTCTCGAATTACTTAAAAGATTCGGAATAGACGGTGCAAAGGAAATTGACACACCTATGGCCACAAATGGAAATTTGGATAGAGATGAAAAGGTTAAGGATGTTGAAGTCAAGAAATATAGAGGTATTATTGGATCTCTTCTATATCTTATTGCATCTAGGCCTGATCTTAGGTTTAGCATTTGTATGTGTGTACGATATCAATCGGCTCCCAAAGAATCGCACTTAAAAGTAGTTAAGTGTATTCTTAGATACCTTATTGGTACGTCTAAGTTTGGGCTTTGGTATTCCAAGGGAAATGATTGTATCTTGGTTGGTTACTCCAATTCTGATTTTTCCAGTTGCAAATTGGATAGGAAAAATACTAGTGGAACTTGTCACATGTTTTCAAAATCCTTGGTTAGTTGGCATAGTAAAAATTAAGTTTTTGTAGCTTTATCAATGACTTAGGCGGAATATGGGGTTGTTGGTTATTGTTGTGTCCAAATTTTATGGCTTAAGCAACAATTATTCAGATTTTGACATTAAACTTTCTTGTATTCCCATGTTGTTGTCGTAACCGGCAAAAAATAAAGAGTTTCCACCATTAATTTTTATCCTAAGGATAGGGGAATAACGAATAACCCTAATTCTTACATAGATTCTAAACTCATAAGTCAATTAGACGAATGGAAGGTGTTAGGCACCCTTCATCTCCCTTGTTCTCAAGGGGATCCACTTTTTGGTTTAAGGGTAAAATGAGGAATTTGGTAGTTAATATTTCTATATGTTGAGAAAATGATTTAATTTTTTAGTTGTGAATTCGCCTTGGTTTCAACCGAGTGTCTCATATCTCCTTGTGAAGAATCAGAGTCCAATTTCGTAGTTCGAATGTGTTTGGTTAGTTTTTTGTAACGGATTATAGAAATGTTTGAAATTATCTTTGAACCTTGTATGGATTTGAAAATAGTGTAGTCATAGGCGCAGTTCGCAGTTAATATAAAATGTCTCCACAATCCTTTTTGAAAATTAAATTAAATTTGAATTAAGTTAGTGACAAAAATGTAAGTATTTGATGGGTTAGCATTCTTAGAATGCATAGTGTAATATGTATAAAAGAAGTTTTGAATGCTTAATAAATTGAAAAAAATATGGATAGTATTTTTTAGAAAATATTTAATAAATAACTATTTTATCATTATTAACAATATATTAAATATTTTTAATATTAATCCAATATTTATTTAATGATTTTATGACAAAATGCACAAAAAATATTTTTATGCAATATGTGAAAAAAAAAGTGACGTGAGACAATATATAGATAAAATAAAATTAATAAACAAAACAATAAAAAAAACAAAATTAATTAATTAATTATCAAAATTACGCAAGGGGTGCAAATATTAATCCAGGAGGGTGTACATATGAAGGGCTTAAGCCCAAACTAAATCAGATTTCAATTAGGCGTAAGGGGATGCGAAATTAAACTTAGGTAGTAAAAGGGAGGTTTGAATATGAAAATCCTGAGCCCAAGGTTTTATACAAGAGCCCAAAACCAACTATGGGTTTGTTTGAGCTTTGCGTGGGAGGGAGCATGGAATTATGGTGGTCACAATGAATCTAGCGCGTTGATGTAGATCAAATGGTCAGCAAATGTTGAGCCTGGACCATTTATCAAAAGTATGTTAAATGAAGGGCTTAGATCAAATGGTTGACTGGGCGTATGTTAGGAAAAGCACATGTGACTGGTCAACTATCACCTCATACATGGGCTCTCAGGGAACCACCTAGCGAGCATCTAAAGACGGAGGGAGTATTATAAAAATGAAAACATGAGCCCGGGGCTCATTTTTCTCTTCCCCTTCTCTCTCTACACTAAATATAACACAAACCCTTTATAATTTATAGAGAGAGAGAGGCTCTGCCTTTTCTCTAGAATTCCTACTATCGGAAATCGCCACTACCCTGAGTGCCACTGGAAGGAAATAGCTTCTGCTGACGGCTGCTCCTGGGCACCACCACATTCATCAATCACCATCATCTATCTTTAAAACTTTAACCAAACCCAACCCAGATCTTCAAGATCTTCATCCAATCCTTCAACCAAACCATATGCCTTCATACCTTCATCTGGGTTCGCAAGAACCCCATGAAGGTCAACCCTAACCCTAAACAATCTTCAACCAAACCTCAAGACCCCTAACCCCACTTCCAAACCCTAACTAAATCATTAAAACCTACCATGTTCGTCCCTTAACCCTAACTCAATCACCAAAATCTAAGGTGTTTTACTCTAAACCTAACCCCAAATCAAAATAAAAAACCAGAAACGCCAATCCAAACAGAAATCATAGAAGAATAACACCAATCAATCATCAATAAATCAACTCTAAGCTAAGTTTTAGAATTACCGTTCGTGCAGTGAATCTTGTCATATTAATTCCTTCTGATTTTTCTAATTTCCCTTCTCTAATCTCTTTCTTCTCTTCTTTTTGTTTTAGGATAATGAAGACGGAGGCGCAACAATGAGCTTCTCTTCAATCCTCAAATCTCTGGTCTCAGGGTCCAAAGATTTGAAGATGCAGCAAGGACTCGAGCAAAGGATTCTCTAATTCTTTTTCTTCGTCCCTTATTAGGCTTAGTCTTAGGGTTTAAATTGGTTTAGAACTTATAATAGATTAAGAAATATTTGTTAGATTATCAATTATAATTCTGTGATTGATTCAATCAAATAAATTTATAATTCTGATTTAGATTAGGCTTTTGTGTTATATCAATGTATCTGGATGATTCTGATGTATAAATTCCAATTCAATTATTTCTTCAATCAAAATCTTAAAATATTTGATTTCCAATTCATAGAATTTCTGGGCTTTAGATTTAACTCGGGGACGAAGAGTCCAATCATGGCGCAACTTTGCAACTTAGGATTTCAGAACCCCTTTGTTGACTTAGTCAACGAAATTTGAATAAAACATAATAAATAATAATGCAATGTAAAAAATAATAATAAATAATGGATTGCATAATCATAGGGAGTTGACTCCGGATCAACCCCTCCTTAATACTTATATGTTTTTCAAAATAATAATGATAATGGTAAATAATATAACAATAATATCAAAAAATAACGACAACAATAATCATAACAAAATAACAATAATTAAATTTATATAAAAGGATCAGGCGTTGACTTCAGTTAACCCAAATCAAAGAATCATAATGGGTCATCACAAAGCCTAATGGGCCATCTAATTTAATTAGACCAAAGAATTATGTTTAGTAAAATAATAAATACACCCCTCTCTACTATATATAAACAAATATATCATAACTCAGTATGTATGCAAAATATAATTTTAAAACACATGCAATAACGTAAAAATAACCATGACTAATGCCCAAAATAAAATGAATTGATTTTAACACCACCACGGGAAAATTTAGGATATGACAATTGCCCCTATTTAATTTCTCTTTAATTGAGGGTGGGAGAATACGAAGGTCTTGTACACTTGGATCAGAGGCTTATTAAATAATGGAAGACCCCAAAATTTGACCACAGACTTGAACATATATGAAAAGATAAAACCCAAAAGATAATTGACCTAGATATGATGATGCAGATGACCCATCAACAACTAGAAAAAGTAGTCGTAGATTTTCCACATTTGCTGTAACCTAGGAGATAAATAACACAAGTTTGAAAATTAACTTACTAACGCTTCGAGACTAACATAACAAGCTACAACATAGATTTTGCCTACTCAGTACAACCTAAGGGATGAATAACACAAAGTTTTATAGTCCATTGTTTCTTAGAGACTAACAAAATAAACTATATCACAGAGAAATAGATAACTTATTGCTGCTTCGAGACTAATGCAATGAGTTATATCGCAGATTTCGTATATCTACTACAACCTAGGAAGTAAATGATACGGGTTTGAAAATATCTCGCTAATTATTTGAGACTAACATAGTAAGGTATAACATTGTTGTACCCAAAAATTTTACCTCTCATTTTACTCAACACATACCCAATGAGGTCCTCAACTTGCTCAAGGATACCCAAGATTTGACCAGACAAACTCTCTCCTAAGGCAATGTACCTCAAACTAGGGTTTCCATTTTCATTAGGGTGTGGGAACTCCAAAGGTCCCAAATGCCTTCCATGGTCCCAATATGTTCTCAAGATCATCCATGTCAAGTTTCATGCCTTGCAAGAAGTTTGCTCAGTCAATTGCCCAGAAGCCTGAAAATCAACTATATTAGGTCAAAAGTCAATTGTGGCCCACATACAGTCAAACTTCAAGATTTTTGGTCAATATCAACATTTTGAAGAGATATCCATCATCTGATCAAGGGTTGATCATGATTCCTCAAGGAATGCCCCCAAATTCATCAAAACCCAAAAGTTGCTAAATTAGGGTTTCATAGGAAAAGTCAACCAAACTTTGACTAGGCATAACTTCTTCATACTTTATCAGAAATTTTCCATCCAAGGCTCATTTTGAAGAGGATGCAATTCCCTACAATTTATCTTCAGCCTTACAAATTCGACAATATACCCCCCTTTCAGCTTCCATACAGGCCCATCTCTTTACTTTTCTATTTTATTTTTTGTTTTAATTGTTTTATTAATTATTTTCTTTTACAAAAATAACACAAAAATCAGTTTTTTTATTAAATCAAAAATCACAAAAAACATCAAAAATTATTTTTTCATAAAATATTCTATTTCTTTAATTAATTAGTTTAATTAAAATTAGGGCAATTTAATTTTTTTCATAATTAAAAATAATTAGAATTAGGGTTTAATTTTGTACATAATCTAATTTTTCTCGAAAAATAACCTAAATATTTTTCAATTAGATTTCTTAGGGTTCTCCAATTATTCTCGCATTTAATTCGCCGCGCGCTTTTAATTCTTTTTTCTATTATTGTAGCTGCTCCGAGTTTGTAATAGATTTAATTAGGATTTTAAATTTCCGCATTTTATTTTCAGTCAAAATAATTATGTATCTGCGAAAGCCTTGTAATATCTAGGACTTTAATTTCTCGCATTTTAATTTCCGCAAACTATAAACTGCTTAGATGTTAATAGGATTGTATGGAAAGAAAAACTGAAAATTAATACAGTAGAAAACCCTAAATGTGCAAAGATAAATTAACTGAAGATTACACTCGCACATGCTCACTCCTAGGGTTTACTCCACTCCAGTTGCCTTCGGTAAACAGTCATGAAGTATAGTGTTTGTTAGTGGTTGTCCTCTAGCCCCAAAAGATCTAAAATGACCCATTCAGATGTTGCCTCGAAAAAAGATCTTTAAGGCTTTAGGATGATTACTAACATTTCCTAACATTGCTTTTGCGATTGTACTTGTCCCTTTGAACGTCCCTTAAAACTCCAACGATGATGCTACCTATTTATCAATAATGGGATAGCATTCTCTAAAAGGAAAATGAACATACCTTTTTTGAGTAGGTAGATTAGTTCCTAGGTACTTGCTCAAACAAACAAAAACTTTTTCACACAAACACTTTTCAAAAATAGTTTTTCAAAATAACTTCGCAACACTCTTGAGGACAGAAACAAGGGTTAATACGAAGTAAAACAAAACTTTTCAAAACAAGCACACACAAGCAGTTTTCAAAATGAGCAAGTAAGTAAGAGCCCATGGAAAACCATGGATGAAAAGGGTGCTAATAACTTCCCTTTTTATAATCTATCCCCCGAACTCAAGAAACAATCTCAAAGGTCTTTCCTGTGCTTTTTCACCTTTCCTTTTGGATAAAAGAAAAGTCGGTGGCAAATCTTGCTAACCGCATCATTTGCGATAAAACGCAAAACCCTCAAGTCAGTTCTCCCATCGTATCACAGAACTGGAGACTCTGCTGTGGAGAATTATAAAAGTGGGGTTACCTTAGGGCTAGATCACATTTATTTGCTTACATTGTTTGACTTGTATGCTTTACATTATGTTTCTTTGTTTGGGTTTGAAATCCTCTACCCGGATTTGGGATACATTATAGGTAAATAGCAATACGTTGTGGAAACTGTGCGGGGCATACCGACATGGTCTAAGCAATAACTATGTTAGTGTGACATATTTGTGGGTACCAGTAGTCTTTGAGTTAATAAAAGAGAATACGGGGCCGCTGAGTGATGTCATGAAGCACTAATGAACTTCTAGAACCCTTTACTTGACCAACTTGGCCTTTAGGATGTAGTGAGATGACCGACTTTGGTGCAGTCCGAAGTTGGTAGATACTCGATACTACACTCATTGAGGTTTGGTTTCTTGGGATATTTCGGTCGCCATTAAAGAGGCTTGAGCTGAAACAACGACCAAGGAAACAATCCGGTGATATTGAGCTCCTTAGAACCCAGTTACTATTACTAGGACAAGTTTAAACCAACTAAAGCTTCAAGAGGGTACTTACCTATAAAACTCCATTCAAGCCAAAACTAAGGACTTGTTTGCTTTGCTTGTATATGCATACTTGTACATAACATCATGGACATCATGAACATCACATGCATCCACTAACCATTTCAAGGATTTTTGAGATTCATCTTTGTTCTTGTTTTGTAGGATATGGATTCACTTCACAGGAAAACTATCCAAGTCAACCTTGTAATAATTCCTCCACAACTTAAGGAGCTAGCTTTAAGGATCCCAGAGAACTCTCCATTCACCGAGAGACATGGCCTTCTACTCAACTTGGTCACCTCCAACACAGACGAGGATATGATGAAAGTGCTCTTTCAGTTCTTTGATCCTTTGCACCATTGCTTCACATTTCCCGACTATCAACTTGTGCCTACTTTGAAAGAATTCTCCCAACTCTTGAGGATTCCCATTCTCAATCAACTACCTTTCAACGGTACGGAAAGAGACCCAAAGCCAGATGAGATTGCTCAAGCTCTGCACTTGCACTCATCTGATGTCACAACTCATTGGGAAACTAGAAGTGGTGTCAAAGGCTTCTTAGCAAAGTTCCTGTTTGAGAAAGCCTAAAGCTGTTGGAATTCCTTAGACTTACAAGCCTTTGAAGAAATTGTGGCTCTTCTTATCTATGGGATGGTCTACTTCCTAATCCTGACCAACTCATAGATGTGAGCATCGTCAAAATCTTCATGTCACGCAACCCGGTGCCTACATTGCTAGGGGATATCCTAGACTCTTTTCACACTCGCACAATGAGGAAAAGAGGTGTCCTTATGTGTTGCACTCCTCTCCTGGAAAAATGGTTTATTTTTCTTATTCCCCAGTCAGTCTTAAAGAATGAGCAAGGTTCAAGGTGGTCACAAAGGTTAATGACGCTCAAACATTCAAATATTCATTGGTTCTCCCGATCTAAAGAGAATGTTATCATTGTTGACCGTTGTGGGGAATTCCCTAATGTCCCTCTACTTGGCATTAGGGGAGGCATCACCTATAACCCATGTTTAGCTCTAAGACAGTTTGGTTACGGCCGAAGGGATGGCCCGTACGAGATGCTGATTCAAGGTTTGGTATTCGACTACGACAACGACGATCAAGGTCTTCGCCAGAGATTCATCCGAGCTTGGAGGATGCTAAACAAGGTGGATAACAAGACTTTGGGGCACAAGAATTCCATCCCTCTTGAGCCTTACCTCAAATGGGTACGAATCCGTGCTCAAAGTCTTATGATGCCTTATCCTTCCATGCTTCCGGTAATTATTGAGCCTGTTAAGGAGGGAGATATTCCATACACTATCCTACATCCTGACATGCCCACATATCTTGAAGACCTACAAAGGTATTGGATACAGCTCAAAGGAGAGCGAGATACTTTCGAAGCCCAATTCTACGCAAGCGAGAAGAAGGTTTTGGAACTCACTAGGCTACTTCATGAGGAGCGGACTCTAAATTCCTACATTGCATCAAAGAGGATGCACACTACTTTTTTATCTTAGAGTTTTGTATTATTTTGTCCAAGGGGAATTGATGTACTCAAACTTTATTTTATTAATATAACGTGTGTTTTCTTTTTGTCTAAAACGAACTTGAATCTTTGAAATCCTTGAAAACATTGCATATGCACATATCATTCATCATAACATAAACAGGTCTTTCGCAACAAGTTTCCTCATCTCTCCACTGTTTATTTAAGTAAGATGGATCTCGAAAAAACAGTCAAAGATCTCCAAGCTCAGAACACGCAGTTTCAACAGTTGCTCATGACCCTAGCCAAGGGGAAAGAAGAATTGAAGACTCTTCTGGATGAAGAGAGGAAAAAGAAAACAAAGAAGGTCACCGGGGTCTTAAACATGGGGAGAAGATTTCATGGGCAGACTAGAAGAACCTTGAATTTTGCAACAACATCCGGTGAAGGACAGGGGAAAGGAAATAGCGGTCCCTTCAGAATCTGAAGAGGAGGAAGAAGAGGAAGACTACTCTGAGGAACAATATCCTCCAGCTGATGATAAGTACAGACATCTCGAAGAGCGTTTGAACGCGATGGAAATACAAAAAGTGCCAGGCTTAGATTTTGAGGATTTGGGACTAGTGTCGGGGATTGTGATTCCTCCGAAATTCAAAGTGCCCTTGTTTGCAAAATACGATGGAGTGTCATGCCCTAAGATGCATCTTCGATCATATGTGAGAAGATCCAACCACACTCCACTGATAAAGACTTGTGGGTGCATTTTTTCCAAGATAGTCTATCTGGAACACAACTCGACTGGTTTTACTAACTAAAAAGAGCCAACATCCATAATTGGGAAGATCTTGCCGCAGCTTTTTACAAGCAATATCAATATAATGCTGATTTGGCGCCTACCCGTACTCAACTTCAGGGTACGGCTATGGCTATCAATGAGGGTTTTAAGGATTATGCGCAGAAATGGAGAGATCTGGCTGGAAGAGTTCAACCCCCTCTGTCTGAAAGGGAATTGGTGGACATGTTCTTAGGCACTTTATCAGGCCCTTTCTTCAACCATTCAATTGGAAGCTTATCTGCAGGATTTACTGAACTAATATTAACCGGAGAGAGGGTGGAAGATGGCATAAAAAGTGGAAAGATTCAGAAGGATTCATCTTCTTCTACAGCTGTGAGGAAGCCTTTTATTGGGAAGAAAAAGGTAGCTGCTGTATATCCGCAAAGGAACCAAGAGAGAGCCGAACACCGACCAATGGTGGGGGCTATTATGATTCCAAAGCCTACGTCCGATCAACAAAGAGGTAATCAACCAAGGATGGAAAGGCCAGTCAGGAAATTCACCAGAATCAACATGACTTTGTCTCAAGTATTACCGCATCTTCTAAAATCCAATTTGGCAACCTTGAAAGAAGCCCCAAAAAACCCCAACACAACGTCCCCTCATTATCACCCCAATGCCCGTTGCACATATCACTCCGAAAGTCCTGGTCACGATACTAATAACAGTTGGGCCTTGAAGAACAAAATACAAGACCTCATTGAAGCAAAAGAAATTGAGTTTGATGCGCCCGAGAAGCCAAATGTCATTTCTGCTCATATGCCCAGACATGGTCACAACACCAATGCTATTGAAGAAGATTTGTTTGTTACCACAGTTGATGAACTCGTGACTCCACTCCAAATCATTAAGATAAACTTGTTGAAAGCCGGTGTATTCTCGGGTTGTAATGAAGAATGCCACCACTGCTTATCCTCACCAAATTATCGCCCTTTGTTGAAAATAGGCATTCAACGCTTGATAGACAACAAAGAGATTCTGTTTGAAAGTACTCCTGTTTCACCTGTTCTCATTGAAAATATTTCAATCATTACCATCTCCGCCAATTCTTCCAGGGTCTCCACCAAAAGACCCATTAGAATTACATCGGTTCCAAAAGCAACTCCTCTAATAATCACAATGCCTGGGCCAGTCACATATGAATCAGACAAAACTGTGCCATGGAATACAGTGGGGACATTTACTACCATGGCATCAAACAAGGTGGGCTGGCCACCAAAGAGATACACTACAAAGAAGAATATTTCTACATCAGCAATATTTCCAGAACTAGTAAAATTACCCGAAGAGGTAGGATCTTTTCTCTAGAAATTGCCCCCCCAAAGGCAGTTTTTGGACCCGTGGCTGCTCCAAAGGTTACTTCCGTACCCATAATCATCTCTGCAAGTGCTCCTGTTGACGAAGTCGTTACAACCCCTGTTGTCATTCCTACCAACACTCCTGCTGCTGAAACTCGAGGGAAAAGTATTCAAGTGGAGCCTGTCCAGACGAAGGCTCAATCACTGACTATTCCCGAGACATATAAGAAAGAAATGGAGGAGATCCTAAAAATTATAAAAAGGAGCGACTACGATGTAGTTGAACAGTTAGGGAAAACTCCCTCCAAAATCTCCATGCTGGCATTACTACTGTCACCTCTACATTGCACCAGATGCTGAAGTATCCGGTTCAAGGAAAGATTATCACTGCCCACAGAGAGGAAGAATATATGATTATCCATCTCAATTCCTTTAGGTACGTGGAATTGGATGGAGAGTTCATTGAAACTCCTTTTCAACACTTCGAAGAGGTCCCCCAAGAGGTAGCAGTGACCAAGAATGTGTCCCAGATTCCCAAGATTACAAGACCTCCACTCCGGATGTCATCTATGAAGGACGCCAAAGCAGTAGTAGAAGAAGGTGGTTGCACCATATGGGGGCAACTTCCGGATATCCCTTATAAGTATGACAAGTTTGGCTTAGGTTTCAATTCAAGCGCTCAAAAGGCTGTACGCCGTGCCCGTGCTGGAGGGCCACCCTTGAAGATTAGCAACCGAGAGGTCAACGCGGTAGAAGATGGTGAAGAGGATTGCAACATAGAGGATTGGATCTCTCCGACTATCAATGGAGGACTCCACAATTGGGAGGCTAGAGACTTCGTCCCAATAACTTTCATCCCTCAGTCATTTATCTTTACATTTTGTTGGATCTGTAATATTCAAAAACAATTCGCACTCTTAAAACCTTGTGTCTTGCCCGAGGCACAATGGTCCATTTGTAAGGGTTATTATTTCATCTTCATATGACATTCAATGAATCATGGACGTTTTTCGCATACAAACTTTTGTGCTCATTGTTTTTCTTTTACATTTTATTTTTTAAGGATGGCTATACCCTTACACACACCCACACTCACAAATGCAGGTACCCCTCCATTCTGGATCCCATGGGTAACGATACTGCTATGGCCTTCTGTGACTTTGAGGATCTAATCTACCAAGCCGAAGACGAAGGTGAGGAAGATTATGAAGTACCAGGGGAACTTGCCAGACTACTACAACAAGAGGAAAGAACCATTCAGCCTCACGAGGAACCTGTGGATACAATCAACCTGGGTACCGAGGAGGATAAAAAAGAGGTCAAGATGGGTGCCAATCTGGAACCCAGTGTCAAGGAGCGTCTGATTCAGCTGTTGCATGATTATGTTGAAATCTTTGCCTAGTCATACGAAGACATGCCAGGACTTGATACAGACATCGTGGTACATCGTCTGCCTATAAGAGAAGATTGTCAGCCAGTAAAACAAAAGGTTCGCCATATGAGACCTGATATGCCAAAAAAGATTAAAGCGGAGGTCATGAAGCAATTCAATGCTGAATTCTTGGTTGTCACTTCCTACCCTCAATGGGTTGCCAACATTGTTACCGTACCTAAAAAAGACGGTAAAGTATGAATGTGTGTGGACTATAGAGATTTGAATAGGGCAAGCCCTAAAGATGACTTTCCACTCCCCCACATTGATATCCTGGTTGACAATACAGCCCAACACAAAGTGTTTTCCTTCATGGACGGATTCTCAGGTTATAACCAAATCAAAATGGCACCTAAGGACATGGAGAAAACAACATTTGTCACACAGTGGGGCACATTCTGCTACAAGGTGATGCCATTTGAATTGAAGAATGCTGGGGCAACCTATCAGCGCGCCATGGTAGCTTTATTTCACGACATGATACATCATGAAATAGAGGTCTACGTAGACGATATGATAGCCAAATCACAAATAGAAGAAGAGCACCTTGATCACTTACAAAAGCTGTTTGAGAGACTGAAGAAGTACAAGTTGAGGTTGAATCCAAACAAGTGCACATTTGGAGTACGGTCCGGTAAACTCCTAGGTTTTGTCATCAGTAACAAATGCATTGAGGTCGATCCTGCCAAAGTTAAAGCAATACAAGAGATGCTTGCTCCTCGTACTGAGAAGGAAGTCAGAGGATTCTTGGGACGCTTGAACTATATTTCCAGATTCATTTCTCACCTAACAACTACTTGTGAGCCAATCTTCAAACTATTGAAGAAAGATCAAGTAGTCAAATGGAATGAGGAATGCCAAACTGCTTTCGACAAGATCAAAGAATACCTGCAAGAGACTCCTGTTTTGATGCCACCAGTAGAGGTAAGACCGTTGATTATGTATCTGACCGTGTTGGAAAATTCAATGGGGTGCGTATTGGGGCAGCATGACGAGTCTGGCCGAAAAGAGTACGCTATTTATTACCTGAGCCAAAAGTTTACCCACTGTGAAACCAGATATTCACTGCTCGAAAAAACATGCTGTGCTCTGGCATGGGCTGCTCGCCGGCTAAGACAGTATATGCTGACTCATACTACCTTGTTGATATCTAAGATGGATCCGATAAAGTACATCTTCGAAAAGCCTGCTCTTTTTGGAAGAATAGTGAGATGGCAGATGATCCTGACAGAGTACGACATACAGTATACTACCCAGAAAGCTATAAAGGGCAGTGTACTAGCTGGTCACCTTGCTCACCAAGCCGTAGAAGACTACCAGTCCATGAAGTTCGATTTTCCAGATGAAGACATCATGACATTAGACAACTGCGAAGAATTCAGGCCATATGACGGACCTGAACAAGGATCCCGATGGATGCTGTTCTTTGATGGGGCATCTAACGCACTCGGAAATGGTATTGGTGTTGTACTCATATCTCCAGAAGGTTGTCATACTCCCTTTACCGCCAGACTTTGCTTCAACTGTACAAATAACATGGCAGAATATGAAGCATGCATCTTTGGTCTCAGAGCTGCCATAGACTTGGGAATCAAATCTTTAGATGTGTTTGGAGATTCAGCTTTGGTCATCAGTCAGATCAAAGGGGAATGGGACACTAAGCACCCAAACCTTATCCCTTACAAATAACATGTTTTGACATTGCTACCACATTTTGAGAAGATTACCATCGATCATTTCCCACAAGAAGAAAATCAGCTAGCAGACACTCTAGCCACAATGTCATCTATGTTTAAACTAAACTGGGATAACGAGGCTCCCCAAATCACCATCGAATGAATGGACGAACCATCGCACTGTCATGAGATTAATACTGAAGAGGTAGTGGACCAGCCTTGGTTTCATGAAGTCAAGAGGTATCTCGAGGCTTAAGAATATCCAGAAGGAGCTTCAATCAATAATAAGAAGTTCTTAAGGAGATTCTCTGCTAAATTCTTCCTTAGTAATGGCATCCTATACAAACGCAATCATGACTCCATTTTGCTTCGGTGTGTGGATAAAGTTGAAGCTGAAAAGATAATGGCTGAATTACATGAAGGTACTTTTGGCACCCACTCTAGTGGGCATACCATGGCGAAGAAATCCTACGGGCATGCTATTATTGGTCTACCATGGAAGCAGATTGCTATCAACATTCTCGAACCTGTCATAAGTGTCAAATTTATGCTGACAAGGTGCACGTACCTCCGGTTCCTCTGAATGTCTTGACGGCTCCTTGGCCTTTTGCTATGTGGGGAATTGATATGATTGGAGAGATCAAGCCTACAACCTACAATGGACACCGCTTCATCCTAGTGGCCATTGACTATTTTACAAAGTGGGTTAAAGCAGCCTCCTTCGCCTCCGTTACCAAGAATGTTGTTGCCTGTTTCATCAAGCAAAACCTTATTTGCTGGTATGGTATCCCGAAAAGGATCATCACTTACAATGGTACAAATCTCAATAACACTATGATCACCGCTTTATGCGAGCAATTCAAGATCCAACATCACAATTCTTCTCCCTATCGGCCAAAGATGAATGGTGATGTCGAAGCTGCAAATAAAAATATTAAGAAGATCATACAGAAAATGACAGTCACATACAAAGACTGGCATGAGATGTTACCATTCACTCTCCACGGTTATCGTACCACGACTCACACATTAACCGGGGCAACACCCTATTCTTTGGTTTAAGGCATGGAGGCTATCCTACCTATTGAGGTTCAGATCCCCTCTCTGAGAATTATGAAGGATGCAAGGTTGAATGAAGACGATTGGATCCAGACTCGACTTGATCAACTGAATTTGATCGATGAAAAGAGACTTACTGCTGTTTGCCATGGTCAAATGTATCAAAAACGGATGATCAAGGCTTTCAACAAGAAAGTCAGGCGCCAAGTATATCAAGTTGGGGATCTAGTGATCAAACGTATCATCTTGCCACAAAGTGATCCCAGGGGAAAATGGACTCCTACCTATGAAGGACCATTTGTAATCAAAAACATATTCTCCGGTGGGGCAATGATCTTGACCATCATGGATGGCGACGACCTGCCACACCCTGGGAACGCGGATATAGTCAAAAGATACTACACATAAGAGACCCGCTAGGTTGACATATCTAGGCAAAACAAGGGCATCCCGGCGAACCAAAAGGTTCGGGAAAAAATTAGGGATAAAATGAGAAAATCTGTATACCCGGTAAGTTGAAAACCTGAAAGGGAGACTTGGGCAAAAAAGGGTTTCCTGGTTGTGATCGGTGGATCTGGAACTGACTGTTTTAACGCTGGTTCGCGAAATGTCGCGGAAGCAAGAGTCGCCACCGTCTTTTATTTTCTCCAAATGGAAAGGACAAAAGCACAGAAAAATTCCTTAAAGAGATTGCTCTCGGTTCGGGAGGTAGATTATAGAAAGGGAAGGTGTTAGCACCCTTTCTATCCATGGTTATCCATGGGCTCTTAGATACTTGCTCATTTGTGTTTTCAAAATGGTTTGTTTGCTTTTCAACTGTGGGTTTTAAAAAGTTTCTTTGAAAATTCCAGTTCGACTCTTGTATCGGTCCTCAAGAGTGTTTGAAAAGTTGCTTTCGAAAGCTTTTTGAAAAGGTGTCGGTGTGAAAAGTATTTTTTTGAATTTGTTTTGAAATTAGAGCAAGTATTTAGAGTCGTCTACCTACCCTAAGGAATTCGTCTGTGTAAATGTCCTTTAAAGTAGTGCCATCCCACCATTGAGAGGTAGGTAGCACCACCGTTGGAGGTGTTCGGGTCAATTCGAGGGTTAGGGACATGGTGATCACCAGAGCAATGGGAAGACACCTTAGAAGCTACCCTCATGCCAGGTTCCCGGATCATGAGGACTTACTAAGACATCCTCTACTCGACGATCACCTTTCGAGGCAAGGCAACAGTGAGGCGTACCCTAGGGGTGGTGTGTGAATTGTGTGTCATTTTCAGTTTATTGTTTGTCTTGTCATGCATTAGTGATCTACGTTTCGATTTTATTTTTGGGCATTCATTCTTTCATGTTATTGTTTAACAGTTAAAGGTGCGGGAATTTAAAATGCGGAAAAGATAAAAGGTCCTACGATATTACAAAGGCGCGGGTCTACAACGCCAAATTAATCCAGACCCGATTTAAAATAAATTGCAGAAAATAAATGCCTAATTAACTATTACAGGGCTTTGGAGCAAGTACATTATATTTACAACAAGAAATAAATAAAACGCGCAAAACAAAAATGTAATCGAATGCGAGGGCGTTGAACCCTTTAAAGGAGTTAAATTGAAATTATTAAATTAATTAAATTAAATAAAGGAAAGGACTTATTTTTTATGTTTTTTTGTATTTATGAAATTTAATGAGAATAAAGGAAATTAATGTTGAAAGAAATCCTAATTCTAAATTGTTTTTAATTATAAAAAAAAAGATGTTTAAGTTGTAACCTAATTTACCCTAATTAATTAATTATAAGTTATTTACAAAAATAATTAATAATTAATAGTGACAAGAACAAAAGATTATTTATTAAGAAGAAAGAATAAAAAAGGATAAAAGACCTATTTTTATGTTTTTAATTATTTTAAGAAAAAAACATTAAAGTTAAAACCTAAAATTAAAACTAAATTGATTATGAAATTTATTTACAAAAATGTTGATGAATTAAATTAAATAAAACATATTTTTATTTTATGATTTTTTTCTGATTTTTTTTGGTTTTTATGAAAATTGTTTTTGATGAATTAATTAAAATAAATAAAACACATAAATAAAAAAAATGAAAAGAAAGAAAGCTATATGCAAACCATGGGGGGTGTTGACCCCAATTGAGGAGGTGGCTTGATGAATTTTGGCCCAACAGAAGGAGGCCCTTTGCTGACTTTTTGAATCATGTGGAGAACGTTTGACTGATGCGTATAGTGGATGGCTGGTAATAGCCACTGGATTGACCATTAGAGACACATGGCAAGCACAAACGCTGGGTGTATGATGGATCACTGAATGATGCACTGCATGGGAAAGGGTTAAACAAAATAATAGAAATAATTTAAGGGGACTTGGGATTCGAACCCAGGTCCCAGTGTTTACCAAGTCACTTGCCTACCAATTGAGCTGTTTGCGCGTTTTGTACATGGAATGGAAAACAAATAATATGTAAGAAATAACGTTAATTGATATAAAACAAAAAAAAATTGTGCGCGCGGTTTGAACCCTCCATTCAGGTCTTGCCACGCCAACCTTCTTCTCTGTTTGCCCCTGTAACAAAAGAGATAGCGGGGGTTTTAAACCCCCCCAAAACGCAACCTGTAAAAAAAATAACGATTAGGCCATGGTTGACCATAAATTGAGCGCGATGGGTCTGTTATGTTCGTTTGGATGTCACGATTCCAACCATGGCAGTTTGATGTCCTAATTTTACCATATGGGGAAATCCCCAATTTGAAGCTTGAGAAACCCTAAAATATTTCAATGGTGAATCATGCTATGATGCGTTAAAATGCAATTGGATCAATCTACTAGCTTTAGAAAGCCCCTAGCAACACAAAACAACAAAGAAAATGGGTTAATTGCTTATGAAATATGATATACAATTTGAAAAAATGAAGCAAACCGGAGGAGGTCTAAGGCACGATTTCTTGAGTGATTATGCTTGTTTTTGATTGCCAAAGCTTCCTAAGGATGTCAGGAATATGTTTGGATGGGAATTGGGACTTGAGAGGCGTTGTAAGGAGGTTTACAATTTTGCTCTTTACTTGAAATTTTTTGAAATGTGTTTTGCAATTTGGGAGCTTCTTTTTTCGTGTATCCCCTTGTGATCACTTGTATACATGTTATGTAATGTGTTTTGATAAGAATTATGGCCAATAATGCCTTGCATTCATGCTTAAGATTTTCCATAAACCTCCATTGAAACACTTTCCATCTTTGTACCAAAATTTGAATTCTTGCTTGATTAGGCCTTGGCATGAATTTGGGATGTGTATAATGGTGGTTCAAAGTTATTCAATGCAAAATATTCCCTTTAATTAACCTTTTTAATTTTATTTGATTTTAAAAGATTTAAAATGCATTAAATCCAATAAAATTAAGTAAAAATGAAAAAATTAATTTTAAATTTTGAAATAATTTGTGGGACACGTGGGAAGCATAGCCAAGCTGAAACAAGTGGAAAAAGTGGGCCCCTTTTGTCAAAAATGAAATTTCAAGGATAATTGCCTTTGGCTATTTCACAAAAATTTCCCAACTTCTCCAATGCATATCTTGCTCAATTTTTAAGCTTTGATCATGTTCTTGGACATTTTGGAAAGGTCTTTGAGTCCTCTAACCAATGTCTTTGGTCCCATGTCATTTTGATTTACCAATCTCAAGTTATGGTCTTTGACTTAAAGTCCCTTTTTGTTGACTTTTGAAAATGACCTATAATGTTGAAATTGATAACTTTTTGTGAGAGCATTTCTTGGACTTGGAGTGTGAAGATGAGTTGTAGGAAATGTCTCCCCCTTCAAGATGAGCATTGGATGGGATTTTTATGATGAACCATGAAAAAGTTATGCCTTGGTCAAGTTACAGTTGACTTTTCAGCTGTCCAAAAATATAAACTTTTGCATCTTGAGACTTTTTGAGCCAAACTTTGAGAATCATGATCAAGCATTGATCAAATGATGTTTGTGGCTTCAAAATAAGATGTTTACCAAAAATTTGAACTTTTGACTGTCAAATGACCATTTTGCCCCTACAGTTGACTGTAGTGCAATTAGGGTTTTTGACTGTGCAATTTTGTGCTGAAAGTCTTGAAACTTTGTATGATGATGCTTGACCATGTTTATAGGCATGTGGGACTTGATTGAGCTCTTGAAAACTTCAGCTTCCTTGTGAGAAACAAAACCCTAGTTTGACTGGCTTCAGGAGGATGGTTGATTGTGTAGCCTTTGAGTAGACTTGAACCAATTGTGGATGATTCTTGTCAAAACTTTGAAGATTATGGAAGGGCAAATTTTGGGGTACAACACCGGTGGACTGAAAACCCGAAAGGACGGCCCATGCAAAAGTTAGGGAATTAAAGCGTATCACTATGTCCCGTCGGATCACTTTAAGGACAACATTTGATTTCCACTGACAAACTCAGAGTATCTGATCAATTCAATCATCTCCGGACAAGGCACAAATAGACAAGATTCTCAGAGATGTGAAGGCTATAGCAGAATGGAAACTCCATGGAATTTTTTTACACGTAACTATCTTTTCTTTGTATTAGAATTTTCTACGACAGCATTCTATTACTAGAATGTTTGTCCCCTTTATACAAAATGTTTATTCAAAGTCAATACAAAGATATCCCTTTAAAAGTGCAAAAACTATTTGTCTTTTTCCTTACACTTGTGTTTTGTTTACAAAAACGTCAAATGATTCATTGTTGAACATATGCATTTGAACATAATTACTGTTTATAAATAAACAAAATGAGGAAAACAATTACTGATAGGTTGAAAGAATAGGAAAATGTCTCTAGGCTATTCCATAAGTGATCCCTTACAGTACATCATTTAAATCCCCAGCGGAACGAAGCTCCCGGTTTACCAATCCCCGGTAGAAATCACCCAATTTCTCCAGATTCCCCAAGCAGATTGTGCAAGCAGTACATGGTATGGCCCTCACAACAAATTTTACTTCTCTCAACAAAAGTTCATCAGTACTTCCACTTCAAGACATGAAAATTCACATATCCTCAGCGGCATCCAGGGATTTATTTTCTTCAATCAAACAACAATGCAGCAAATTAGTTCACATGCGCATACATTTCATCCATATATCATAAACATTAATAAAGCAAAAACATTGCATCATACATTTCATGCAAACATAAATTTGTATTTTAGCTAACATTTTACCCTTTTCATGATAAGATTAACAACTACCATTTACAATATGCAACCTTGATACAGTTCAGATACGCTCCAGACACGGATGCCATTCTGATACTCATTCAGATACAACTTACAGATACAGTTCAGATACGCTCCAGACACAGATGCCATTCTGATACTCATTCAAATTCAACTTATAGATACAGTTCAGATACGCTCTAGACGCAGATGCCATTCTGATACTCATTCAGATTCAACTTTCAGACACAGTTCGGATACGCTCCAGACACGGATGCCATTCTGGTACTCATTCGGATTAAGTTTTCAGATACAGTTCAGATACGCTCCAGACACGGATGCCATTCTGATACTTAGTCAAAATCAGCTCCCAGATACAGTTCAGGTACGCTCCAAACATGGACGCTGTTCTGATACTCATTCTTTCGGCTCACAAATTACAATTCAACAAGAATTCTTGGATGACATCTACAAGCCCATCTCCCAACAAGACTCTATCACCTCTCCAAATGTCATATTTAAGCCCATTCCTTCAACTACACATCGTCGAGTGCAAATTTCTGGGCACTCTAGTGTCTAATCATCTTTCACCTTCGAGTCACGAATGGCAAAACTCGTCAATCTAACTCTTCAGGTTTAAGAAGATTGAACATGGGCAGATGTTGTACCCCAAAATTTGCCCTCTCATTTATCAAGACTTTTCTCACAAGATCTCTTTAACTCAAGACTGGATTAGGGTTTGATCAGCTCAAGACATCTCATCATGCACTGATAACCCAAAATTAGGGTTTGGGATTGCACAAAGATTTTTGGACTATCAATGCTTCATATGACTTTCAAGTATCATTATAGACCCCTAAGATTACTCATGTTAAGTTTCAAGCCTTGAATCACATTTTTGATCAGTCATTTGGACAGTTGACCTAAAAATCAACTGTATTGAGGAAAAAGTCAAACATGGCCAATTTACAGTCAAACTTCATAATTTTTGATCCACATCAACATTTTAGACTCATATGAATCATTTGATCAAGTTTGGACCATAATTCCTCAAGAAATTTGATCAAATCATCAAAAGGGAAAAATGGTCAAAATTAGGGTTTTGACTGAGAAAGGGCAGTTTCTGATTTTTGACCTAGCAAATGATCAATCGAATTAAAGCATGATTTCAAGAGTTCAATTGCATCATCTTTACCTAAATCCATGGTTAAAAACATTGCAAATCCATTGGATTGACAGATGAATTTTTCCAGTCAACTGATCAAAAGTCAACTATATATTGAAAAGTCAAACTTTGACGTTTTGGTCAAATTCAAGTGCCAAGGACCACAATTCATCAAAATATGTCAAAATGTGAAACTTGTTCATCAAGAAATCAAATATTGAAGATTTTGTTTTGAAATTTGAAAATTTTCTTAACTTAGAAATTTTTCTAAGTATAGAAAATTTCTTATTTTTTCTCAACTTTAAGCCAAATTCTCACCATGTTACAAGATGATTCAAAGGAAGTTACCAACCTGAAAGTTGTATATCTCCATGAAATATAAAACCTTGCTTCACACATTTTTTCCTAAAGATGCTTGGATTTCAAGATATAATTTTGTGAATACATGCCCATGAACTAAAATAACTTAGTGAAATTTTGCCCTAATTTAGGTAGGTTTTTGACCTAACTTCATGGCAACTTTTCACCTAGTTCCAAGAGGAATCTTGAAAAGAAACTCAAAGATGAGTTATATAGAACATTACAAGCTTTCAAAAATGTCCAAGAACTCCTTGAGATCATTTTTTAGTAGAGAGAATCGAAGAGATGAAGTTGGCAATTTCTCACTTTGATTTCAAGCCATTTCATGAAGATCAAAATTCAAATCCAAACCTAGGCTGCATAATTCTTGCTTTGCAGGTCTCAAACTTGTTCCTCACTCCATAATTTAATGCTTACACAGTTGATAAAGCTTTAATCCAAGCATGAGAGCCTTTGTCCAAGTTTTAATTCCATAAATGGCACAAAGATGCCATTTCCATTTTAGAAAAGCATAACTTTTGCATTTATCAACTCCTTGAGCTTTGCACCTGTTCCTTCTGCACACAAAAGTCCTATAAACCAAAAGCAAAGTGCCTAAGACTTATACCAACTCAGATCAGGCTTGTACAAGCATGTAGAGAGTTGTCTCCTCACTTTTCTTAAAAGGCAAGCAATAGAGCAAAAAGTCTATAACTCAGAAGCCTGGTGTGGAATTGATTTGAAACCTTTTCTATACTTATACACAAACATATTACAACCTAAGACACGATTGAAAAAGCTCAGAAACTCTCCTAAACTCTCTATCACCAAAAACCTGCCATAACTTGGAGTTTGGCAACAAGCATAACAATCTAAAAATCTACTCGTGCGTTTCAAGTTCTAATCACCTAAACACTTAACCTACATCATATCTAAGTGTTCCAGACCATCATCCCTTCACTGTAACTCCTCCTTCTTCATCTACCATTTTTTCATTTCAAGCTTGCAGGTTGACTTGGATAGAGAGATTTAGGCACTCTCAAGGCAAGGTAAAGATTGGAACACACTCAGGGAGGTCCAGGAAAGCTAAAGGGATCCTCAGGCCTTCTCAAAACTCTCTCAAGCTCCATTCACGATCTCAACTGAAAGAGGTAAGAACTCAAACTTCTATCTCTTCATACAAGCATCCTTGGGTCTGGATTTGTGAAAATAAAATGTAGATATCATTGTGCTAAAGCCAACCATGTGCATAGATTTCATTTATATTCATTGTGTATAGAGAATTTATTTCAAATTTCTGTAAAAATTAGGTTTGAAATTAGGGCCAATGAAATTAGCTATTATCTTTGACTGTTAGGTTACATGAGTTACATGGTTGAAATCGTGGGAAAGAGTACTATCATTTTCATGTTTGAAGTTTCCATTTTCATGGAGAAATGAGAGAGATATGGTTGGTCTGACAAGCTAGAGGAAGAAGACGAAGTAGAGGGCAAGGAAGCACTTTGTGTTATATATTTTTAGTTTCATTTGAACTAACGGATGTACAACCACCCCATTGGTAAGGCAGCGTGCAAAAAATGCCTAAGGTCACAGGTTCGAGCCTTGGCGCTGCCTTTTTGCATTTTTTCACATTTTTCATCCATTTTTTGGCTGTTTGCAGCGTGGGCTTCAACTCGGGCCTTGTGATTTTTTTCCTAACATGCTACCTCCTGATTATTCAGGGCACCCCTGGCCGATATATTTTTATTATTTATTTTATTTTCATTTCTATTTTATTAAAATATTTTCCCAAATATGAAAAAATCATAAAAAAATATAAAAATGCTAAAATTATGTTTTTGTTTATTTTATTTTATTTTCTCATAAAAAATATTTTCATTTTAGTTATATATTAACCATTTTTCTTAGTAAACTTATAATTAAAAATAGAATTAGGTTAATATTTATTATTTTTCTCACACTTATAAATATTCATTTTGACATATAAAAAGACTAAATATTTCATAAATACTATTCATTATTTTTTAGACAAAAAATACAAAAAAAATTATACTTAAAGAACTTTATTTTCTTTTAACAATTAGAATTAGGGGTTAACCAATTTCTAAGAAATAATTTCTTTTTTTCTTAAATTGTTAGGTTTAGTTTAAAACTCTTTTCACATAAAAAACAAAACAAAAATCTTTTTTTTTGCATATATATACCTTTGCACATTTAATTTATATTGTATATTCAAATATTTGTACAAATTCGATTTAGTTGTAATAGCTTAATTAGATTTACATTATTTCAAATCCCCATTTATAATTTGTATACCCCCTCCCATAAAATGTTGTAATAGTGTAGTAATCTTTAAATTACGCAATTTATCGCTTTTACATAACATGCTAGTAATTAGGGTTTGTATGGCAAGATAAAAACAATCAAATAGAAAACCCTAATCCAAGACAAAATCAAGCATGAAAATAACACACTTGCACACAAGCACCCTTAGGGTTTCTCCACTTGGTTGCCTTATACAAAAATGGCCATATTACGTATGCGAAGTATCCTGGCAAAAAAACAAATATAAAATCATAGTCCCTCGGTGATGCTATCTAAAGTTGCCTTACAAAAATGATCTTAGTCCCTAAAAAATGCTAAGATACTTTGCAACATTGCTAATCAGGGTTATACGATGACCCACGCTCATCCCGTTTACATCCAAAGATAGGTTTGCTTACCAAATCAATGGTAAGGCAACAATATCAAAGGAAAAGAAAATAAACAAGAAAGACATTTGAGTAGGTAGATTACTTCTAGTTGCTTGCTCCATTTCAAACAACTATCCTTGATATTTTCAAAAACAAACACACACACATTTCCAAACATCTTACAAACATTGGAAACATTTTCAAAAAGACAAACATCTTTGTATACATTCTTACGAACGATAATCATTACAAAGATTGCCTAAACAATGGCCTCTTTTACAAAATACTTTCAAAACCACACAAAGCACAATTTCAAAACAAAAGCAAGTGATCTAGCAAGTAACTAAGAGCCCATGGAAAACCATGGATGAAAAGGGTGCTAATACTTTCCATTTTTATAATCTACCCCCCCGAACTCAAGAAATAATCTCAAAGGTATTTCCTGTGCTTTTTCACCTTTCCTTTTGGATAAAAGAAAATTCGATGGAGACTCTTGATAACCGCAACATTTATGATAAAACGCAAAACCTTCAAGTCAGTTCTCCCACCGTATCACACATAGATTTATGTATTTATCACAACCTAGAGGATAAATAACACCCACTTGATAATCCATCGCTGCTTGGAGACTGATATAATGAATCGTGTCGCAAAAAATAACTTACTAAAGCTTCGAGACTAACATAGTAAGCTATATCACAGACTTGCATATCTATCACATCTTAGGGGATAAATAATGCAGATTTTCAGAAAGGGTTTTGATAACTAAATCTTAGATAACTTAAATCAAAGATATAATGATATATCAGTTGTGTCTGTTCTCAACCAAGGTATTTGTTTGTCTTATGCCAACAAGCTAATTCATAATAGGACCCAAGATATGTCATAGTCTTCTTGGCCTAAGCGGCTTTGAAAATGCACTGCATAATGTATATGCACAATGCCCTAAATTGATATGATACCCAAATGTGTTATTTTGTATATGCACCAAATGTCTCGTATGTATATGAACCAAGTAAATGTTTTTTAATATTTTCTTCCTTTTAAACCATTGGCTTCTTCCTAAGTCACCAACCCTCCGACATTGTTTGTCGTTTTGTCAGGGTGTCTCCAAGTTGATTTGAATTTTATACATAGAAGTGACCAGTGTCAATTTGATAATGGTGGTTGTATCGCAGGCGCATGCGTAGGCGTGAACGAAGACATGGATTTTCTTTCGACATTTTTCTAACCAAAATGCTTTTTGATGTTTTATCAAATGCTTTTATTTGTTTTATCAAATCCCTAAAATAATTTTAGCGCACTGATTTCAATAAATAATCGTAGTATTTTGCAAATAAGTCGGAAAAAAAGAAAAACACAATTAAAAAGATTGAAAAGTAAGTTTTTTATTGATGAAAATGACTTTGAATAAGTGAGAGTACAAGATGCAATTTCTTAAAAAGGTAATTACAGAAAAGTTTTAACAAAACTAAAAAATGGAAATGAAAATGATAATCAATACTGCTAATTCTCTAATGTCTTTGATAACTCCAATCTCCTTTGCTTTTGAGTCAGATGATTTAGATTAATCCTTATCCTTCGTGGTCACAGTAATGAATTCTCGAATCGCAGTCTATTTCTTCATTTTTTTATTAAGATCCGTAACTTTTTCTTGGATCGCCCTTTCGGGTTTTCAATCCACCGGGATAATAATCTTTGTTTGTATGTCCCTAATTTTTTTCCTGGATCACCCTTTATGGTTTTCAATCCACCGGGACGCCCCTTTTTGTCTAAGTTGCTCGTTTAGGGTTTCGACTTAGGGGGCCTTTTATATATACTTTTTTTTACTGCGTCAACGTTTGTAGGATGTGGTAATTCTTCCCCATCCATTATTGTGAGGATAAGACCTCCACCCGAGAATTTTGTTTTAACCACATCTGGACCTTCATAGTTAGGTGTCCATTTACCACATGAATCTAGGCGAGGTGTCAAAATCTTTTTGAGAACCACATCCCATTCCTTGAACACTCGAGGACGAACCTTTTTATCGAATGCTTTCTTCATCCGTTTTTGATACAACTGACCATGGAACAGAGCTGTTAAGAGCTTTTCTTTAATAAGGTTGAGTTGATCAAGTTAGGCCTGAACCCACTCTGATTCTTCAAGTTTGGTTTCCATTAGAACTCGTAGTGATGGAATCTCCACTTAAACAGGGAGCACAACCTCCATGCTATATACAAGAGAGAAAGGAGTTGCACTTTTCGAAGTATGCACTGAGGTATGGTGGCCATGCAAAGCAAAGGAAAGCATTTCGTGCCAAACTTTATATGTTTTCACCATTTTCTGAATGATTTTCTTGATATTTTTATTGGAAGCTTCAACGGCCCCTTTCATCTTGGGTAGATAAGGTGATGAGTTATGATGTTAAATCTTGAAATCATTGTATAACTCCTTCATCATTTTGTTGTTCAAGTTGGACCTACTGTCTGTAATAATTCTGCTAGGAACCCCATATCTTCATATAATATTCTATTTGATGAACCGAGTAACCACTTGTCTTGTCACATTTACATAGGACGCAACTTCCACCCACTTGGTGAAGTAATCGATGGCGACTGGTATGAAGCAGTGTCCATTAGAAGCCTTCGGTTTAATCATTCCTATCATATCAATTCCCTACTTCAAGAATGGCCAAGGTGAACTCAGGACATTCAGAGGAGTTGGTGGCACGTGCACCTTGTCAGTGTAGATTTAGTATTTGTGACATGTCTTTATATAGTGGTAGCAGTAATCCTCCACCGTCAACCAATAATAGTATTCTCTTAAGATTTTTCTAGCCATGGCATGTTCATTTGTATTAGTCTCGAAGGTTCCTTCATGGATCTCTCTTATAAGCGTATATGCTTCATGGTTCTCCATGCACATGAGTAATACCATATCATAATTTATTTTGTACAACACCTCACCATTTAAAAAGAACTTCACAGCTAGCTTTCATAGAGTTCATTTGTCAATTATTAAGGAGTTTTTTTTTGGATATTCTTGTTTCTCCAAATACCTCTTGATGTCATAGAACCAAGGTTTGTTATCTGGTCCTTCTTCAATGGCAAGACAATGCGCAAGTTCTTCAAAATGTATGATCATGATGTGCAGTTCGTGATTTGGCCAAGTTACCTTAAACATGGCTAGCAAAGTTGCCAAGGCTGCCATTTGATTTTCCTCTCGCAGAATGTGAGTGAAAGTGATCTCAGTGAATTCCGTAGCTAGCTTCAAAACATGATCCTAATATGGAATAAATTTGGGATGTCGAGTGTCTCATTCACCGTTGACTTGGTATATGACCAATGCTAAGTCTCTATACACTTCAAGGTGTTTAATCCGTAGATCAATAACAGCTTCTAGACCCAAGATACAAGCTTTGTATTCAACAATATTATTGGTATAGCCAAAACATAACCTTGCAGTATAAGGTTTATGGAAATTCTTTGGAGAAGTCAATACTGCCCCAATACTATGTCCTAATGTGTTTGAAGCACCATCGAACACGAGTGCCAACGTGCCTCTAGTTCAGGTCCTTTGTTGGGTCCCACTATTTCGTAGTCACTTATAACCATGACATCTTCGTCTGAAAAGTCGAACTTCATTGGTTGATATTTTGGAAACGGCTGATAAGCTAGATGGTCAGCTCGTACACTACTTTTGATGGCATTCTGAGTAACATATTGGATGTCATACTCAGATAGCAATACCTGACATCGAGCAATTCTTCCTATAAGAGCTGGTTTTTTGAACACATGCTTCAAAGGATCCATTCTTGCTATTAACCACGTGGTGTAAGTTAACATATACTGTCTCATTCGCTTAGTAGCCCAAGCCAAAGCATAATAAGTCTTCTTGAGGAGTGAGTACCTGGTTTCACAGTCGATGAATTTCTTACTAAGGTAGTAGATTGCATGCTCTTTTCTACATGTTTCGTCGTGTTTCCTCAATACACACCCCATAGATCCTTCAAGCACTATTAAGTACATGATAAGTGGTCTTCAAGGAACCGGTGGCATCAATATTGGTGGCTCTTGTAAATATTTCTTTATCATTTTGAAGGTTGTCTGACAGTCATCATTCCACTTCACTGTTTAATCTTTTCGAAATAATTTGAATATAGGCTCACACGTAGCAGTTAGTTGCAATATAAACCTTGAGATGTAGTTCAATTGTCCTAAGAAACCACAAACCTCTTTTTCTATTCTTGGAGCTGGCATTTCTTGTATGGCCTTCACCTTGTCGGGATCCACCTCAATACCTTGCTGACTCACAATAAAACCCAATAATTTGCCTGACCTGACACCAAATGTACATTTTTTTGGATTCAACCTCAGCCTATATTTCCGTAGATGTTCGAATAATTTTTTCAAGTGAATGATGTGATTGTCCTCCTTATGGGATTTGGCAATCATATCATCCATGTATGCCTCAACTTCTTTGTGTATCATGTCATCAAATAACATGACCATTTCTCGTTGATACGTTGCCCATGCGTTCTTTAGACTGAAGGGTATTACTTTGTAACAGAAAGTTCCATAAGGAGTCATGAAGGTAGTCTTTTCCATATCCTCAGGTGCCATTTTGATTTGATTATAACCTGAGAACCCATCTATGAAATAAACTGAAGCTTGAGATGTATTGTCCACCAAAATATCTATGTGGGATAATGGGAAATATTCTTTTGGACTTGCTTTGGTTAGATCTTGATAGTCTATACACATGCGTACTTTACCGTCCATCTTGGATACTGGCATGATGTTAGCTATCCAAGGTGGATAATCTACCAAATCTAAGAACCCTGCATCAAATTGTTTAAGGAACACTTCTCGGATCTTGTCAGACATGTCCGGACGAGTTATTCTGAGTTTCTATCTAACTAGAGAACAACCTTCTTTGAGAGGTAGTCTGTATACCATAATATCTATATCCAATCCCAATATATCTCTTTAAGACCAGACAAATATATCCACGTACTCATGTAAAAGCTTGATCAGCCTTTCTTTGACGCTTTCCTCCAAGGTTGCACCTAGCTTTATCTCTTTTGGATATTTTTCTGTGCCAAGGTTGATTATCTCAAAAGATTCTTGGTATGGTTGTATATTTTTTGCTTTTTGCTCTAATACCCTTGCCAATTCTTTAGAGAGTTCAATATCTTCTTCATCTTCCTCTTTAACTTGGTTAATCGGTGCATCAAAATCATATCTGATAGTATCAGTATCATTATTAGTGAGTTTAGATGTGGATCTGTATATTTTATCATGTTTTGGTTTTTTTTAACATGCGAATTTGGATAATTTATATGAAGAAAAGTATTATCATTTTAAAAAATAAAAGAGAAATGCAAGAGAAAGACAGGGATCTTAATTGAATACAAAACATAACTCTTATTAATTGAAAATACAGTTTGAAAATAAATGGGGGCCCTTACAAGCTACCCTTGTGCCTCGGGTGTGAGATAGGTTCTTCTTAAAACAGAAAAATTACTTTGGAAATAAAAAGATCTCTAGAATCTCCACAGCTGTCCAATTCTTGAGCTCTTCGCCTGGAGCATATTCATGGATGAAAATAGATGCTCCTTTTGGTGTTGCTCTTGTTGGATATCATTTCTACTTGCCCACTATGCTCTACTCTTTTGCTGACAAAGGTTTCCTGGATGGGAGGTGTAATACGGTGGGAGAAGTGACTTGTCTTGCATTTTATCGCAAATGTTGCAGATAGAAAGAGTCGCCACCGACTTTTCTTTTATCCAATATTTAGGAAATGTGAAAAGAACAGAAAAAAACTTTGATAGATTTTGAGTTCGGGGGGTAAGTTATGAAAAGGGAGGTGTTAGCACCCTTTTCATTGTAGTTATCTACGGGCTCTTAATCACTTAGCTCACTTTGAGAATTTTCTTTTTGTGTGTGTGTTTGAAAATATTTTGAAAATGCCCATGTAAGGAAAACTTTATAATAACTCTAGTATTGGTCCTCGAGAGTGTATACAAAGTGTTTGAAAATATTTGTTTTTTGAAAGTGTGATGTGAGAAATGTTTTGTTTAGGAAAGTTTATGAGCAAGCGATTAAAAGTATCTATCTACTCAAGGTCGTTCTTGTAATTTTCCTTCTCTTTTAGATAGTGATATCCGTACCATTAGTTAGTAAGAAGCCCTATCGTTGGATGTGAAGGGACATGCATAGGGTCATCGTACGGTCATCGAAGTCAACTTGTAAGGATACCTTAGCAATTTCATAAGGGACTGTCATCATATTATTCAAAGGTAACTCAAGGGACTAGATCATTTTTCCGTAGGCAACATCGAAGGGTCATCGAGAGACTATGATCTTTTGTACGGTGAAGACTTGATCGAGGGTCTTTGCTAAAGAATCCACACTTTCAAGGGACATGACGTTTAATCCGAAGGCAACAAAGAGAGGTTACTTTAGAGGTGCAAGTCTGCAAGTGTATTCAGTTCGGTTATTTATCTTTGAACTTAGGGTTTTCTAACGATTGGTTTTATTTTGTCATACAACCCTAACTACTAAGCAGTAATATAGTAAATATAGTAGTAGAAAATAAAGGTAGAAATATAAAACCTAGACTATTAAAATGCTTTGGGGCAGATACATAATAGAGGTGCAGAAAGTAAAACCTACAACTATTACATCCCGGAGCAATTACATAATAGTAAAGAAGAAAGCGGGAAATCTAGGCTATTACATTTGCAAAACCTATACAATTTGATCTATGAAAATAAGAAAAGGAAAATGAAAATAGTTAAAAGAATGTGGAGAAGTTTTTTTTTTTTGATGAAGAAAATAATTTTGATGATAGTTAAATAAAACCTAAAGATCGAATTAATTTTAAAATTAAAGAGAACAAAGGTTAATTAATTAAATTAATAAAAATCTAAACCTAATTGTTTTTAGGGTTTGCAAAAAAAGGGTTTATTTTTTAGGTTTGTTAAAAAATAATTAAGGTTAACAAAAAAAATTAGGGTTAGAAAATAAGATTAGGGTTAAATAAATCAAGAAAAACAAGTTAGAAGCAAAAACAATGCAAAATGCTAGGGGTGGGTGTTAAACCCACACCCTTTGCCTCCTTCAATGCACAACTTGCCACTGCGCCAGGCGCGCACCTGTGTTAGGGGAATGGAATCAACACAACATGTAGTAAACCTGCAAGAACTAGAAAATATGAAAAATAAAATATCAAAAGGCAGGATTGAACCCATGCCCTGGTATACAAAGGCCTTATCATGCGCACGCCTGCCACTAGGGTGGCTGTTTCATCTGGTACATAAGTGAAAACAATCAATTATATAATAAAACAAAATTATTGGGTTGGAGAAGCGCCGGAGCCCTAACTCCGGTCGTCTTCTCCGGCGACTCCTTTTCTTGTACCTACAAAACAAGGAATGTTAGTGGTTCAAAAGTAACCTACCCCCCTAATTTGGGCCTTGCGAATTCAATGGAGGCATTAGTTTTGTTCAAATCATGATGTATGGTGAGATACGACAAAGATAACTTAAAACGGTGAAAACATGGCAAACACTTGTCTGTTCGTTATAGGGCTCGTGTGATGGGTCTATCCTACATGATTGTACCTCAGGAACATGTTAGTATTGTTAGTATACATTAAAACACAAAGAAAACAAAAATACAAATTCATGCAAGAATGGAAAACTGATGATGCATGTTCATGCATTTCAGACCCTTTGGATCCTCAAGATTGATCCATTCTTACCCTACACTACTTCTGGAATTGATTTGAAGGCTTGGCTTTCTAGGAAAGAGGCTGTAACTAGGGTTTTCGATTTGCTCTAGTTTTGATAACTTTTGCAATTTTTTTAGAAAGGTTTCTTGTGCAAGGTTTTCATGGTCATGTCTTATCTAAATGAGGAGTATATAGAGAGATGAATTAGGTCAAAAGAAGTGTGGTCTTGGACCTTTGTATGAAAGTCTTTTATTTTATTTCATTTATTTTGAATTTAAATAAATAAAAAAAAGGAATAAAAATCCAATGGGTGCATTAATAAGTTCATAGGTTTACATTGAGGTCTAATACACGCTTGGACCTTGAAAGATCATCCCATTAGCCAAAAAATCCAAGTTTGATCAATTTAGGTTTCATGCATTTTCTCAAAATTGAACAACTTGCACCAATCATAACTCTCTTAATTTTCATCATTTGAAGGTTATCTTGGACTTTTTGGAAATATCAAGATGTCCCCTACAATCTCTATGTTGGTCATTTTTCCATTTGAAGATTTTATCTTAATGTAAATTTATTTGACAAAAAGTGTCTTTTTGTTGACTTTTGAAATGACCTATAATGTTTTGGCCCATATCTCTCAAATGAAGTATTTTTTGGACTTGAGATTAGAGAGACAAAGTTGTACAAAACTGAATTTCCTTCAGTGAGCTTTGGTTGAGAGAAAAGTCCGATGAAGCATGTGGAAGTTATGCTTGGTTAAAGTTCAGTTGACTTCTTAAGAAAACCCTAATTTAGTAACTTTTGAATTTTGATGAATTGAGAGTTTTCTTGATGAATCAGGATCAACCCTTGATCAAATGATAAATATGACTTCAAAACCTTGATGTTGACCAAAATTCCTGAGGTTTGACTGTATATTGACCATAATTGACTTTTTGTCCAATACAATTGATTTTCAATCATCTGAGCAATTGTCTGAACAAATTTGTGATGTAAGGCTTGAAACTTGACATGAGGATTCTTTAAAGCATATGAGGAACCATGAAATCCACTTGAGGCCTTAGAAGCTGAACTTTCCTTGAGAAAAACAAAACCCTAGTTGTAGGTCAACTACTTAGGGAGAGAGTTTATCTGTCCAACCCTTGAGTAATCTTGAGCAATTGAGGACCCTAAGAGCATGAGAAGATATCTTGAAGAAAATAGGAGGGAAAATTTTGGGGTACAACAACTTCCCCTATTCAATCTTCTTAAACCTGAAGAGTTAGATTGACATGTCCGCCATTCGTGATCTGAAGGTGGAAGAGGATTGAATACTTAAGTGCCCAGAAATTTGCACTCGCATGTGCACGAAGTAACGCTATTGGTTGACAATATTGCTTGAATGGGATTAAAAATGCCATTCAAAGAGGTGACCGAGTGTCTCCAGATATGTGCTTATAGATGCCATCCAAAGTAACTGTTGATAGGAGTATCAAAATGAGTCTACGCTCGATTGTATCTGAAGAATGCTTTTCAGAATGAATCTCTGAGGAAAATTCTTTTCAGAATGATGCTCTAAAGGATCTTCTTGTCAGATTTAGTCTCTGAGGGAAGTTATCTGGTCATGTAGATAGTCGCCCGTCCTGTTTCAGGAGTTGATTTATAATCCATTTTTTGTTGGTAGACCCGTCCTGTTTCGGGCATTTATACCACCTGGTCATGTTGATAGTTGCCCCGTCCTGTTTCGGGAATTAATCTTTTCCTGGTCATATAGATAGTTTCCCCGTCCTATTTTGAGAAATAATCTTTTCCTGGTCATATAGATAGTTTCCCCGTCTTATTTTGGGAATTAATCTTTGACCTATTTTTTTGTTGGTAAACTTGTCCTGTTTCGGGAATTCATACCGCCTAGTCGTATAGATAGTTTCCCCATCCTATTTCGGGAATTAATCTTTGACCTACTTTTTTTTGGTAAACCCGTCCTATTTCGGGAATTCATACCGCCTGGTCGAATAGATAGTTGCCCCGTCCTGTTTCAGGAATTAATCTTTGACCTGCTTTTTGTTAGTAAACCCGTCATGTTTCAGGAATTAATCTGCGACTTGTTTGAAAATTGCTGATGATATTTGTCTGTTTGCGGACTTTACTTGAAAAGACAAAAGTTAGTTTTTATTAAATGTCATGATGAATGCATTGCATAATGACGTTCTCAAAGTAAATGAGAGTGTTATATACATTTCGTATGCATATGCTATGATATTTTGTAAATGATGTATGGATGTAAGATGTCGCTGACGGCAACGGTAGCTTCGTATAACATCTTTGACTGGGGAAAATAAATCCCTGATTGTTGCTGGGGATGAATATGAATCTTTAATCCTATTTATAATGTCTTCGTCGGGGGTTCCTGCTTTCTGTTTGAGGATATCCTGCTGGGGATATTCGACTTTTGCTTGGGGATAGAAGAATTCGAGAAACATTGATCGTTCATCGTTCTTTCTCATATACCCTGACTGGGGAAAAAAGAGATGGATAATCCTCTGATGTGCTGTCTAACCAAGTTTTAGATATGGATGTCAACTCTGCTGGGGAGGACAAAGTTGAATGTCATCTGGCCTGGGAAGAGAATCCTGTCGGGGAACTGTGATAATCGGAGAGATAAACTCTTTTGGGGAAATAAACCATGCTGAAGAAAAGAAGTTTGTCGGGGACCTTAAGATGTTAGAGAAATAAACTCCGCTAGAGAAGAGAGTTCTACTAGGGATTTTACGGTGTTGGAGAAATAAACTCCACTGGAGAATTAAATTCCTGTAAATTGTGTTGAGGAAATAATTTCTGATGGGGATTAGAATTTCTTAGGCTGCGCTGAGGAAGTTTCCACTGTATGATGGGGAAATGATCAAACTTCCTTATATGCTAGGGGACCTATTGGGGGAGATGATCATGTCAAGCTATAACTCAGGGATATAGAGGTGAACCGCTGGAAGATGCCCCAGTTTTTATCCAAAGGCATATTAGACTTGCTGGGGAATATATCCTTGTCGGGGATGAGCTTGTGAAGGTAGCTCTGCAGGGATTTCTCTGTAGGGATTTGTGGACAACTTGAACACCACCACATCTCCTAGAGTCTTTAGTAAATGCTTATTCCTGTTTTTATGCATATATTTTGTTAATAGTAATCATGCTCAAATGCATATGTTCATTCAATTTAGTCATTAGACGTTTTGACAAACAAAGCAGAGAAAGCAAAACAAACTTGAATTTTGAAACATATTTGTATTAAAAGTTTTCCTATAAACAGGCAGTTTGATACAAAGAGACAGAAATCCTAGTAGGATGAAATCATCGTAAAATGAAAAGGTGTATAAAAAAAAACAAAGAAAACAACTATGCATAAACGATCCCATCGAGTTTCAACTCTGTTATTGCCTCTATGTCTTAAAATATCTCATCCTTTGTTGTCGGAAGAAGTTGATTGAATTGATCTGTACCATTTGACATTGATGGCAAAGCTTACTATAATGATCATGATCCAACGGGACATAGTCGTACGCTTTAATCCCTAACTTTTTCCTGGACCGCCCTTTCAGATTTTCAGTCCACCAGGATACCTTTTTTCACCTAAGTCGCCTTTTCAGGTTTTCGACTTACCGGGTGTACAATTTTTATATATATCCCTAATTTTTGCCCGATCCCTTTTGGTTCGCCGGGATTCCCTTATTTTTGCCTAGGCCAGTCAACCCAGCAGGTCTCTTTCATACGTAGTATTTTTTGACTATGTCCGCGTTCACAGGGTGCAGAAAATCTTCACCGCCCATGGTGGTAAGTATCATAGCACCGCCAGAGAATATCTTCTTGATCACAAATGGCCCTTTGTATGTGTGAGTCCATTTTACCCTGGGATCACCTTGTGGTAGGATGATGCACTTTATTACCAAGTCACCAGCCTGATATACCCGATGTTTGACTTTCTTGTTGAAGGCTTTGATCACACGCTTCTGGTACATATGACCATGACAAATAATCGCAAGCCTTTTCTCGTCAATCAAATTTATCTGGTCCAGCCTAGTCTGAATCCACTCGTCTTCGTCTAAATATGTGTCTTTTATAATCATTAGAGAAGGAATCTGGACTTTGATAGGTAAGACAACCTCCATGCTGTAGACTAGAGAGAAAGGGGTTTCCCCAGTTGATGTGCATACTGAAGTGCGATAACCATGAAGAGAAAATGGTAAAATCTCATGCCAATCTTTGTATGTGACTGTTATCTTCTACAAGATCTTCTTGATATTCTTGTTGTAGGCTTCCACTACACCATTCATCTTCGGTCGATAAAGAGAAGAATTATGGTGCTTAATCTTGAACTGCATGCAGAGCTTCGTGATCATAGTAATGTTGAGATTGGTACCATTGTCTGTAATAATCCTTTTGGGGATTCCATACCGATAGATAAGGTTATGTATAATGAACCGGATAACAAAATTCTTGGTAACGAAGGCAAATGAGGCTGCTTCAACCCACTTCGTGAAGTAAACAATAGAGACGAGGATGAAATTATGCCCATTATAAGCAATAGGCTTAATCTCTCCAATCATATCAATGCTCCATATTTCAAACGGCCAAGGAGAAGTCAAGACATTCAGAGGAACCAGAGGCACATGTACTTTGTTAGCATAAATCTAGAATTTGGGACAAGTTCTGGAATGATGATGGCAATCAATTTCCATGGTCGACCAATAATAACCCACTCTCAGAATGTTCTTAGCCATCGTGTTCCCACTAGAGTGAGTACCAAAGATACCTTCGTGCATATCTTCCAAGATCTTCTCGACTTCTTTCTTGTCCATACAACGAAGTAAAGTTGAATCGTGGTTGCGCTTCTAAAAAATTCCATTGATCAGAAAGAACTTGGCAGAGAACCTCCATAGAAATTTCTTGTCATTGATAGATGCCCCTTCAGGATACTCTCGAGCCTCGAGGTATCTTTTCACTTTGCGGTACCAAGGTTTTTCCTCTACTCCATCAGTATCAACTTTGTAGCAATATGATGGTTCGTCTAGTCTCTCAATGGTAATTCGAGGAGCTTCATTGTCCCATCTGACTTTAAACATATATTACATGGTAGCTAATGCATCTTCCAATTGATTATATTCTCATGGGATGTGTTCGAAAGTGATTTCCTCGAAGTACGAAATTAATGTCAATACATGCTACTGATAAGGAATGTGATTTGGGTGATTCGTATCCCATTCTCCATTAATATGAATAATTACCAGGTGTGAGTCCCCATATACACTCAAGAACTTGACTCTCATATCAATAATAGCTTTGATACCCATGATGCACGCTTCATATTTTGCCATGTTGTTGGTATGGTCAAAACAAAGTCTAGCGGTAAAGGACGTATGGCAACCTTTGGGAGAGACAATCACAACACCAATTCCAGTACCAAGCGTGTTGGAGGCTCTATCAAAAACCATAGTCCATCGGGATCCCGACTTAGGTCCTTCATACGGTCCAGGTTCTTTGCAATATGTAACTAACATAATATTTTCATCAAGGAACTATAAATTCATAGATTGATAGTCATCTACTGCTTGATGAGCCAAATGATCTGCCAGTACACTTCCCTTGATTGCCTTCTGAGTAGTGTACTGAATGTCGTATTCTGTCAAGACCATTTTCCATCTAGTTATTCCTCCGGAGAGAGCGGGTTTCTCGAATATGTATTTTATAGGATCCATCTTAGAGATCAACAAAGTAGTATGGGTCAACATATATTGTCTTAGTCGGTGAACAACCCATGCCAAAGCGCAGAAAGTTTTTTCGAGAAGTGAGTATCTTGTTTCATAGTCGATAAATTTTTTACTAACGTACTATATTGCATGCTCTTTTTGACTAGACTCATCATGTTTCCCCAGTACACACCCCGTTGAGTTCTCTAACACTGTTAGGTACATGATCAGAGGACTTCCTTCAACTGGCAGCATCTGGATCAAAGGTTCTTGGAGGTACTCCTTGATTTTTTCAAAATTTATCTGACATTCGTTGTTCCACTTCACTACTTGATCTTTCTTTAGCAACTTGAAGATTGGCTCACAAGTAGCGGTCAAATGGGAAATGAATCTGGAAATGTAGTTTAACCATCCCAGGAAACCTCTAACTTCCTTCTCAGTATGGGGAGCTGGAATTTCTTGAATGGCTTTAACCTTGGCAGGATCAACTTTAATACCTTTACCATTGACTACGAAACCTAGGAGTTTACCAGATCTTACCCCAAAGGTGCACTTGTTTGGATTCAACCCCAGTTTGTATTTCTTAAACCTCTCAAACAGCTTGTGCAAGTGGTCGAGATATTCTTCTTTAGTCTGAGACCTGGCTATCATGTCGTCGATGTAAACCTCTATCTCAAGATAGATCATGTCATATAACAGAGCTGCGATAGAACACTGATATGTTGCACCAGTATTCTTCAAACCGAAAGGCATAACCTTGTAACAGAAAGTTCCCCACTGTGTAACAAAAGTAGTCTTCTCCATGTCTTCAGGTTCCATCTTGATTTGATTATACCTAGAGAAACCATCCATGAAGGAAAATACTTTGTGTTGAGCGGTGTTACCAACCAGAACATCAATATGTGGAAGCGGAAAGTAATCTTTGGGGCTTTCGCTATTCAGATCCATGTAGTCTACACACATACGCACTTTGCCATCCTTCTTAGGTACTTGCACCACATTTACAACCCACTGAGGGTAGGACGTGTAATACGGTGGGAGATCTGACTTATTTTGTGTTTTATTGCAAAGGTTGCGGATAGCAAGAGTCGCCACCGACTTTTCTTTTATCCAATAAGGAAAGGGTGAAAATAAAAGGAAAGACCTTCGAGATTTTCTTGAGTTCGGGGGGTAGGTTATGAAAAGGGAAGGTGTTAGCACCCTTTTCATCCTTAGTTATCTACGGGCTCTTAATCGCTAGCTCACTTTATTTTGGAAATATATTTGTGTTGTGCATGTTTGAAAATATTTTGAAAATGCCAATAGTAAGGCAAGACTTTGTAATGATTCTCGTTTCTGTTTTTGAGAATGCGTACAAAGTGTCTGTTTGAAAATATTTTTGAAAGTGTGATTGTAAAAGATGTTTTTATTTTGAAATGTTTGTGAGCAAGCGACTACGAGCATTCTACCTACTCAAGGTCTTTATTGTACTTTTAATCCTCCTTTAGATAGTGCTACCCTACATTAGTTAGTAGGAAGCCCTATCGTTGGATGTGAAGGGACAAACGCGTGTCATCGTACAGTCATTAAAGGAAACTAGTAGGGCCATTTTAACAATTTCGTAACGGACTAGATTATTTACCGAAGGCAACATTCAAAAGGGTCATCAAGGGACTATGATATTTTTAATCGAGGAACAGTGCTAAAGTGTCCCCACGTTTGAGGGACATGACTGTGTTTCATTTTGAAGGCAACAAGGGAGGTTACCCTAGAGGTATGCGTGTGCAAAGTGTATTATGTTCAGTTATTTTAATCTTTGAAATTAGGGTTAGATACCGATCATTATTAGTCTTTTCACGCAAAACCTAATTACTAAGAAATAGTAACAAATATAGTAAAGCGATAAATGTACGGAAAATAAAATTCTACACTATTACAAGGCTTCGGGAATGGGGGTACAAGTGATAAAACTGCGGGAAAAGTAAAACCCTAATTAACTATTACAAACCATGAACAGTTACAATAACTATAAACAACATGAAAAGAGTAAACTACTCGAAAATGTAAAATAAAGAAAATAGGAAGGAAATTATTTTGGTGATTTTTTGATAAAAGATTTGATGATTAACCTAAAACCTAAATTGATTTTAATTAATTAAAACCTAAGAAACCCTAATTATTTTAATTTGAAAAAATAATAAAGTTTATTAATTAAACAAAAAATAAACCCTAATGTTGATTAGGGTTTTTGAAAAAATTAATTGATAAAAAAATGGTTTTAGTTTGATGAATTTAGAGTTTATAAGTGAAAATAGTAAGAAGATAAGGGTTTTAAAAAAGTTATCAGGGATGGGTGTTGAACCCAAGCCCTATACCCTTTCAATCATCACCTTCACCACCAGGCCAGACGCGCACCTGTGTCAAAGGATATAAGCCAATGCTGTTTGTATTCAATCCTGCAAAATATGAAAAATTATGACAAAAAACAGCAAAAGGCATGGATCGAACCCACGCCTTGATAGGGTAATTCCTTAGCGCGTGTGTTTCAACTGTTGGGGCGGTAATACATCCGTTAACTTATGTGAAACAATAAAAAGAAATATGAAACTCAAAAACATTGCCCGGAGAGACGCTGGAGCCCTATCTCCGACCGTCTTCTCCGGTGATCCAATTTATTATTCCTTCAAAATAGCACACATTAGAGATCCATGGGGACCCTACCCCCCTAAATCAAGCCCTACGAATCCATTGTGGCCTTAGTTTGGGCTGAATCATCCTACACAATGATATATGAACAAAGTGATGCAAATCGGTGTAAAAATGGTGGTATACAATTCAAACATCATGGACTTCATGTAATGGGTCGATCCTGCATCATCTTGGCTCAGAAATACATTGCAAATATTAGTTCAAGTCAAAGCATCGTGAAAATTAAAAACGAAATTCATAAAAAGATGTGAAGCGATGATGCGTGGAATGCATATTTTAGGCCTCTTTGATCAGCCAAAATGCTCCATTCTTACCCTACAAGGTCCTTGGAGTGGAATGGGATGGTTGGCTCGCGTGGAAAGAGATTGTAACTAGGGTTTACAACTTGGCCTAAACTTGAACAAATTTTGAGTTTTTTGGAGGTGATTCTTGGACAAGGGTTTCGTGTCCTATTTGTATGAATAATCGAGATTATATAACACAGAGTTAGGTCATAATATATGGGCTTGGACCTTTGTTGACATGCCTTGTATTTTTATCTTATTTATTTTGAATTATTAATGAGTAAATAAAAAATAATTAAAATAAAATAGATAAAGGGGTACATGAGCACGATCTTAGGTGTATAATGAGTGTAATACACACTTGGACTTTAAAAAAATGGCCCAATAGCCCACAATATCAAGTTTGCTCAATTTGAACTTCATGCATTTGCTCAAAATTTTCCAACTTGTACTGGTCATAACTCTCACAATTTTCATCTTTTGAAGGTGATCTTGGACTTTTTGGAAAGCACTAGATGCCATCTTCAGTCCCTATGTTGATACTTTTTTCATTTTAAGACTTTATATTAATGTAAGTTGCCTTGACAAAATGTGTCTTTTTGTTGACTTTTGAAATGACCTATAATGTATTGGCCCGTATCTCTCAAATAAAGCATTTTTTGGATTTGAGCTTAGAGATTCAAAGTTGTATAGAATTGAATTTCCTTCAAAATGAGCTTTGGTTGGGGAAAAACTGATGAAGCATGTAAACGTTATGCTTGGTTAAAGTTCAGTTGATTTCTCCTTAAGAAAACCCTAATTTGGCAACTTTTGACTTTTGATGATTTGAGAGTTTTCCTTGATGAATCATGATAAAACCTTGATCAAATTATGAATATGACTTCAAAATCTTGATGTTGACCAAAAATATTGAAGTTTGATTGTATGTTGACCATAGTTGACTTTTTGTCTAATATAATTGATTTTTAGCCATTTGAGCTATTGATTGAGCAAACTTGTGATGCAAGGCATGAAACTTGGTATGAGCATTCTTGGAGACCTATAAGAGACAACGAATTCCATTTGAGACTTTAGAAACCCAAATTTTCTTGTGAAAGATGAAACCCTTATTGTGGACCCTTTGCTTAGGAGGAGAATTTGTATTATCAATTCTTGGGCAACCTTGAGCATTTAAGAACCATAGGAGAATGTCTTGAAGAAAATGAGAGGGAAATGTTTTGGGTACAACAGCTGCCCCTGTTCAATCTTCTTAAACCCGGAGGGTTAGATTGGCATTTTTGCCATTCGTGATCTGGAGGTAGAAGAGGATTGAACACCTAAGTTCCCAGAAATTTGCACTCGCATGTGCAGGAGGTGACGTTGTTGGTTGATAATATTGCTTGAATACGCTTAATGATTCCATTCAGAGAGGTGACAAAATGTCGGTTGAGATGGGCTTATAGATTTCATCCAAGGTAAGTATTGGTAGAAGTATCAGAATGAGCCTACGCTTGACTATATCTGAAGAATGTTTTCCAGAATGACCCTTTGGGGAAGGTGCTTAAGTAGCTGCTTGTCAGATTTAGTCTCTGAGGGAGATGCTTATTAGAATTCAGTCTCTGATGGAAGTGCTCGTCATGTAGATAGTCGCCCCATCTTGTTTCGAGAATCGATCTACAATCTATTTTTTTGTTGGTAAACTCGTCCTGTTTCGGGAGTTCATACCACCTAGTAATACATATAGTTGCCCCATCTTGAATCAGGAATTAATCTTGGACCTGGTCATACATATAGTTGCCCCGTCTTATTTCAAGAATCAATCTATGACCTGTTTGAGAATGGTTTATGATATTCGTTTGTTTGTAGGCTTTTACCTAAAAAACAAAGTTAGTCTTTATGCATGGTTATGGTGTATGTAATGCATTGCGTAATGATGTTCTCAAAGTAAATAAGAGTGTGATATATGCGTCTCGTATGCATATGCTATGATTCTAGTAAATGATGTATGGATGCAAGATGTTTTTGAAGTGTATCGGTAGCTTCATATAACATCTTTGCTGGGAAAAATAAATCCCTGACTGTCGTTAGGGATGAAGTACATGAATCTTTAATCTTGTTTAGAATGTCTCCGCTGAGGATTCCTGCTTTCTTATTTGAGGATACTCCACTGTGAATGCTGGATTTCTGTTTGGGGTAAGAAGAGTTCAGGAACATTAGTTGTTCATCGCTCTACTGGGGAATTTAGTTCCTATATACCCTGACCGGGGATAAAAAGGATGAATAACCTTCAGAAGTGTCGTATGACTGAGTTTTGGATATGAACGTCCACTCTTCTAGGGAGGATAAAGTTAAATGATGTCTGGCTCAATTTCAAATTTCGTAAAAACTTTCTAGGGATAGAAGCCTGGCTACACTTTGTTGGAGAGGGGAATTTTACTGGTGATTTACAGTAGTGGGAGAAATGAATTTGCTTTGGAAGTTAAATTTCATTGGGGAAATAAACCCTGTTGGGGAAATAGACCTTACTGGATAAATATACTCTACTGAGGAAACGAGCCCTGATGAAATAGAGAATTATGTAGGGGATTATACAGTGTTTGAGAAATAAACTCAACTGGGGAATTAAATTCTTGTAGACTATGTTGAGGAAGTTTCCGTTGTATGTTGGAGAAATGATCAGACTCTTTTATCTGCTGGGGAGTATGGTCATGTTAACTGCTGAAGGATGCCCCAATTTCTGTCTTGAAAACATATTATACTTACGGGGGCTATATATCTCCGTCGAGGATGAGCTTGTGAAGGTAACTTTGTAGGGATAATCCCATGGAGGTTATTCTATGGGGATTTTTTTATGGGGACTTGTGGACGACTTAAACGTTACCCCAACTCCTAGAGTCTTGAATACATGTTGATTCCTGTTTTTATGCATATATTTGTTAACAACAATCATGTTTATATGTATATGTTCATTCATTTTAGTCATTGTACATTTTTGCAAACAAAACAGAAACAGTAAAAACAAATTTGAATTTTGAAATGACATTTATATTGATAATTTGCCTATAAACATGCAGTTTTTGTACATAGAGACAAAAATCCTAGTAGAGGAAATCGTTGAACAATGAAAAGAGTACAAAATAACAACAAAACATCTAGCTATGTGTAAATCATCCCGTCGGGTTTCAACTCTGCTATTGCCCCTATGTCTTCGAGCATCTCATCCCTCACTATAAGAAGAAGTTAATTGAATTAATCTGTATCATTTGAACTTGACGTCGATAATAAAACTTGCTGTAAGTAGATGATCCAATGGGACATAGTCATATGCTTTAATTCCTAACTTTTTCCTGGACCGCCCTTTCGGGTTTTCAGTACATCGGGATACCCTTTTTTGCCCAAGCCCCCTTTTCATGTTTTCGACTTTCCAGGTGTACAATCTTTATTTTATATCCCTAATTTTTTTGCCCGAACCCTTTTGGTTCGCCGGGATGCCCTTATTTTTTCCTAGGCCAGTAGACCTAACGGGTCATTTTTATGTGTAGTATCTTTTGACTATGTCCATGTTCATAGGGTTCAGAAAATCTTAACTGTCCATGGTGGTAAGTATTATAGCACCGCCAAGAAATATCTTCTTGAATACAAATGGCCCTTCATAGGTGGGAGTCCATTTCCCCCTGGGATCACCTCGGGTAGGATGATGAGCTTTATTACCCAGTCACAAGCCTGATATGGCCGATGTTTGACTTTTTGTTAAAGGCTATGATCATGTGCTTCTGGTACATCTGACCATGACAAACAACCGCAAGCCATTTCTCATCAATCAAATTCAACTGGTCCAGGCTAGTCTAAACCCACTCGCCTTCGTCTAGATCCGCATTGTTGTACCCTAAAATTTGCCCTCTTATTTCTCAAAGGATCACCCTAAATCCTCAAGTTTGCTTCCATCCAATCCCAAGCCTCGAATTACAGATTTTTCAAGAAAGTCATTCACAAGGTTAAAATGGTCATTTGCACATTGAAAAGTCAACTTTTGACTTTTGATCAAAATCAAGTTTCAAGAGTCATATTTCATCAAGACATGTTTGAGATATGAAGTTTGTTTCTTCTGGAAATTCAAAAATAAAAAATTACTTTGAAAAAGCCAAATTTCTAAATACTTAGAATTTTTCTAAGTGTTTAAGAAATATGACAGACTCTGAACTTCTGATCAGATTTTCACCACGATGAAAGCTGATTCTGGCAGAACTTCTGATACAATAGTTATAGATTTCAATGAGATCTAAAACATTGCAGAACAGAACTTCTCCTAGAAATGCTGGGATTTCAAGTTATACTCCTCAAAGACACGTCCATGAAACTAAAACACTCAACAAATTCTAGGCACTGTCAAAATAGATTTTGGTTAGAACTTATGGGCCAGTTTTCACAAGGGTTCAGTCAGAGTTTGCAAGGGTAATTCAAAGAAGGTTACAAAGCATGCTGCAAGCGTTCTGGAAAGTCTGAGAGCTCCTTCAAAACATGCTGAAGCAAAGGGATTCAAGGATAAGAAATTGGATGTCTATTCTAAGTCACGCTGAAGCTGAACTTCTGATCCAGAACTAAGCAATGATGCAGAATATCACATTGCAGGATTTCTGGGTTGATCAATCTCATCATCATTTAATGCTCACAACCACTTATGGGTCTTTGTTCAAAGGGTTTCTCCACGTGTGGCATAGAAGTACCTTTACTGTCTTGGAAAAGAAAATTCTTGTACAAAAGTGTGTTGCGCCCATGCGTTACTTTTTCTTTGGAAGTTACCTTTCCTTAATTCCTGCTTACAATTCTAGCTTAGGCGCTGCTAAGGCTACTAACCACCATACTTGCTTCAACAGCAAGGCAGCACCCTAGCATGTGATGGTTGCACTCTCCAAGCTACAAGATCTTTGCCTATAAATTGAAAGCCATTGGCCACTGTAAAAGGGTCGAAAGTTTGAGAAAGAAAAGCCGTGAACCCCTGCTAAAATTCCAAGAGTCCAAAAAAACTGCAAACACAAAACACAAAACCTGTTAGCTTTGGATTCTTGCACTCAAATTCCATTTTCCTCAAGTGTTTCTCGACCAGAACCACCCATACAGTTGTGGTATACATTCAAAAGCAATCCAAACTTCTATAGTCAAACTGTAATACACTCTCCATCCACCCCCACCTCAAAGAAGTCAGAACCATACCCCTTGGCTGTTCCAGAGTTTGAAAACTTCCAACCAGCTGAGTACATGAAGAAGCTGCTCAGAACATCACCAGAGTTCAGGACCAACCTCCAGTTCACATAATCTTTTTCCAACTGCAAGGTAAGCTTCTGCTGACTCTCATCACATTACTTAAGCATTAGCAGATTTGCATGTTCAAAAATACAATGTAGACATCATAATTCTGATGTTGTACGTATTCTGAGGTTTCACGTATTTGTATGCCTAAGTAAGGAGTAAATTAGTTCAGAACTTCTTAAGGAAATTAGGACTAGCAAATTCATGCTTGCTTCTGATTTATAGTTCTGATATCTCTTGTTTCTGAAACACTGTGAAACCTGCCATAACTATTATATGCATATCTTCTGTTCTGTTGAGAAATGACCAAGTTGTAGATGTTCTGACTAGCATGGAGAGGGAGACCAAGTTCTGCCAGTGGTATCATAACTTCTGAAATATTCTTTGTTCCCAGTGGACCCAGAACTTCTGACTTTACCTATTTTTCACTAATAGGATATCTGTTTTTCAGTACGCCAGAGTCAGAACTTCTGACCTCCTTTAGTCACCAATACGCTGATTCTACTTTCTTTTTCCTCACTATTTTTGCTATCACTTCTTATTTCATTAATCAAAAACACCAAATACATTTTTCATTCTTACATGTTTTACTTTATTTCTTAAAACAAAAATATCAAAAATGTTTTCTCAAACCAAACTTATTTCTTTTTTTACAAAACAAGTCCATTTTACATTTCTTGTACATTCTTATCCATTCAATATGGTTGTAATAGTAACTTAGGATTTAATTTTATTTTCAACCCCCATTCATAAATATGTACCCCCATCCCTAAAATATTGTAATAGCACAGGACTTTACATTTCTGAAATTTATCGCTTTTGAATGTAAATGCTAGTAATTAGGGTGTATATGGCAAGACATGAAATCAACAAATAGATCACCCTAATCAAGACTAAAATTCATGCAATCAAACACACTTGCACACTAGCACCCTTAAGGTTAACTCCACTTGTTGCCTAAAAAATGGTCATGTTATGCATGTGGGGTGTCTTAGCAAAAACAATCGAAATACAAGATCATAGTCCCTCGATGACACTATAAATGTTGCCTTTCAAAATGATCTTAGTCCCTAAAAAAGAAATGCTAAGATACCTCACAACATTGCTAATCATGGCTACGACGCTATAAATGTTGAGATTTTTATTACTCCGATGAATGGTAGTCTCATTATTATGGGAGATAGTTCATCGCTGAGACTCATTTTGCTCTGAAGAGTTCATTTGTTTCCAGTTATAAGTACTAATGCTGGTCATTTGTGGCTTACCCTAATATCGATTTTTGTTGGTATTATCCTACCACTTCTTTCCCCATGTGGATCGACATTACTTTTTTTTCTATCTTCTTAATAAGTGGATAGTTTGCGGTTATTTGTCGATCACTATTATCCTTTATTTTCTCTCCTCAATATTTGAGTTGATGTTACTTTGTCCCCTCCTTGGGCTTTACCCTAATAGAGTTGAGTCTTCTGTTCACCAGTGATTTATTTTCCTAGTCTAATTTTCTTTTGATCTTTTATTTTCTGTTTCCCATTGGTGTCCCGTGTTACCTTTGGATTCGTTTGTTTGCATGCACAATCATATGCATTACATGATATCTTAGGGCCAAAAATAGGGTTTGTTTTATATTTAATTATCTTCAATCACATCAACACAAAGATTTTATCCTTTGTATCTCCGGATAGAAGACACTTAAATAAGGGCAATTGTTGTACCCTAAGTTTTTCCCCTAAGATTCCTCTATCATGTCATATCAAATCAATCACAACAAGATCACACTAGGATTTGGTTCTTCTCCCTATCTTTAGGCTTTCTCATGAGGAATCACCAAGCAACTTGATTTATATATTGTGATCATATATGTTTTGTATTGATTAACTTTTAACTAATAAATACAATAAATGTTTGCTCTAATTGATGATATTATAGGTAAGGGCACAACACATTTCATCAGTTTGATTTATAGGTTCATGAGTTTATTTCCATGCCTTCTTCAACAAAGTTTCATTGAGATTCAAGCTTCATAATTGAATATACTTTGAATTAATATCATGAAAGTGTCTACTATGATTCATCATGCCTCAATTTGTCAAAGAAAATCAAAAGATACAAGAGTTGATTGAAGAAGTTTGACCTAATTAGACAAGTTCTTAATTTCTTGATCACAAGTGTATAACTCTCTCAATTCTTAATATTTGGAGGTGGTTTTTGTTGCTATGGGTTCTTATTATCATCCACAAAAATTTCTATTCATATGGTAAGAGTAATTGTGCAAGGAAGTTTGTCAAAATTGAAAGGGTTTTCCAAGTCATTTTGGTGCTATAGGAACTAGGGTTTTGAACTTCTAAGGGCTATATATTGCTCATATTTTAGTATTTTTGAGTGATTCCAAAGACATGGTTCTCTTTAAAGAGTTATCAACCAATAACTTCAAAAATTTCAAGAAAATTTTATGTGGAAGATGCCTGATGATGAAGAAAGATTACAAGTCCTCTAGATAGGCCATCAAATTCCCTTATGTGACTTTAAAAGATCATAACTTGGTCAATTTTTATCTCCTTGATCCCATTATTTTTCCACAATGATCTTAATTATAAGAAATTCAAATCTTATTTTATGTTCAAAGCTTTAAAAGGATGGATGATCCCCTTAGAATGCAAAAGATTATAGGTCATCTCATGAATTTTCACCAACTTCACAAGGCCATAACTTTTTCAATACTTGTTATTTTTAGTGATTCAAGTTTCACAATTCTATTTGGGAAGTATAATTAAAGATAGTATCATTGATCTAATTTTAATTTTGGAGGAAGGCCTTGTTTGAACTCAAAACATCATAGGTCACTTTTGAAGAAAAACTTAGAATTTTTCTAAGTACAAAAAGTCAACAACTTTTTCTCAACTTTGACTCATCACAACTCCTAGCTAGAGTATCCAATTGATCCCATTCTTTGAATATTGTAAAATTTGTGATCTTATCTTTCAATTTCTTCAAGAATCATACCCTAAGACTCCTTGAGTTGTGAATACCATTGATTCAAAGTTGGTACCATGAAACTAACTTTTTTTCTCCAAGTCAGAATTTGAAATGCACAATTCAGCTTCCAATCACTAAATTGTTGCACGTTTTTACTTCTAATCATGTTTAAAAATCGTCCAGAAGTGGTTAGCACCTTGAAACGCGTGTTTTGGTTGAGTTTTGAGCAAAATATGAGTCACATTTTTCATGCTTGCAACTTCACACGAATTCCCTCCAAACTTCATCATTCCACACACTTGAGCATCCCATTTGCTTCCCTATAAATAGAGGGTTATATCTCACTCTTTTTATCAATGTTTTGATATCCAATTGACCCTTGTTCAGATCCTACACGAACTCTGAGTTTAAATTTCTGATTTCTTGCTTTTTCACTCCAAAAAACCAAAAGCTCCATTCAGTTAGCTTCATTGAACTTCTCTGAAGCTAACCACACTCTTACCTTCAAGAATTGTAACCTATACTGATCTACATAAGTCCAGTTTCAGAGCCATATTTTTCTACTTCATTCAGGTAGATTCCTTGGTCAAATCGATCCAAATAAAAGACTAATCTGCTCTCTACATCCTTCTGATTCTTGTGTTTTTTATAATTTGCAATTTCATTGATATTTGAGTGAGATATTCTAGAATTTCGTGCTCGCTATTATTTCTGCATTTTCTCAATTTAAGCCTTGCTTAGTTTATATAAATTTGGCAAGATGGACCATTAGATTCGTCTTGAAGAGACGAATCTAATGGTACCGGTCTGGATTGCTAATTTTACAGTTTATGGAATTCAATTTGAGGTTGAATGGAGGTTGAAGACGATGACATGTCCGTCTTCAACCAATGATGTTTAGCCTTGTTATTTTTTTGAAACAGATTTGGTGTTTCACTTTACCATGCGCGCATGTTGTGAGCCTTAAGATCTCATTACTTTAGTGAGTCAGACTCCATCCAACGTGCCACATTTTAAGTTATTTTTATTTTATAAAAATGATTAGGTGTGATATTCGATAAAGTCCATGACATGCACAGCGCGCCAAATCCACTGTATCTGTTTACTAACATGTTTTGACAATGATCAGATGATCCACATTATTTTGGTTTGTTATTTTAGTTTCTGATTTTTTTATTTTAATTGATTTAAACTTCAAAACATCATAAAAAATTTCATTTTTTACTCAAAAATTATGAAAAAAATTCACAAAAAAATTTACAAATATTCTCTTCCTGATTTTTATTTTTTCATGATTTTATTTCAGATTTGATATTTTTTATAATTTCTCTTTATTTTAACTTTTTTTTAATCATTTAAAAATACTTTTTGATGTTTTTAAATTCTGAAAATTTTTATGAAAATCATTTTACTCATTTCTGACTTTCTGAAAATTTTCTAGAATTTTATCTTGACTTGTACTATTTTTTATTTTTTTTCTTAACTTATTTGAGTGACTTTAATTAGTTTAAAAATACTCTCCTGTTTTAAAAAATCACCAAAACAATTATAAAAATATTTGAGGACAACTCTGATTTTTCCATGGTCTTTTTAAATTTTTCTTTAATATTTTGAACATAATGTACTATTTTACCTTTTATTTTCATTTTAAAAACAATTTAAAAATCATTTTTCTTTTTTACTTTATTCATTAAATGCAATTTATTTTTTTAATATATTCTGGCTATGTGATTGTTGATCATAAATTTCATTAACATCATTGGATCTTGAGTGTTGAGTTTAACTCCACTAAAATGGATGGATGATTTTAATGATAGTTTGATTAAATTTTTGATTCAAATGTATCCACTCCCTCTTCATCTCACCCTCTTCTCCTTTGTGCTACATGTTGTTTGAGGATGATCTACATATCGTCACTCCAAACATATGGCACATAAATTACTATTGACCGACCTCAAAATAAGTGCGACTTCTATATAAGTCCACTTACGATTGCTTAACATAGTGCTAAATTTTGTCCAAATTCGAGAAATGACCATTCGTGGCCCAAACCTATGTTTGCAAGCCCAAGTATGTTTAGTTTGAAACATTTGATCCAATAACCTTAAGATTCATTGTTAGGAGGCTTTGGTCTTATCAATCCTCTAATGAATCTTCATAAATTTTGGAACTAAGTGAATCATTTGAACATCGTTGATCATTTATTGTTGCCTTGAGATTTTGAAATGAATGATATACTTGACAAAAAGAAAATGAAACTTGTTGCTGAGAGGCTTTGATTTTATCAATCTTCTAATGAGTTTTCAAATGCAAGTTTCAAGATGGTCATTCAACTAACCTCTAATTTCTAACAATTGACTTTATTTTATGCTTTTACTTTATGATTTTTTACTTTAAGCACATTTATTTTAGCATTTTCATTTCATGCTATTTTCATCTTTGCTCACTTAAGTATTTATCTTTATGTCATTTTGTTTTGCTCAGTTGAGCTTTTCATTTTCTTTTTGAAGATACCTAATAACCAACTTAAACAAAAAAAAGCTTTAATGTTACTTTGACTATTTGGCTACTATCCTTGGTATTTTGGAGTTATGGACTTCTTGGACTTAGGAGTAGAGACCTTGACCTACATTGAGACCTTGTGACTTCTATTGCTATTCTGTTTGCAGTTCTTGGGGTTCACCCTAATACATTGGGTTGTTTTGTTTTCTTTGTGTGCAGGTTATTCTGATTATATGCTTTGTTTATGATTGGGAATTCATCTGTATACAGCCGCTACTCTGCCCAATTTTTGTGAAGACATGATGCATTTGAAGCTTGGTTTTCTTAAGAGGTTTATCATGTTAGAACAAAGTTTGAATCTACTACCCTAAGTTTAAGTTTTGATGATAACAAAATGAAAAGATATATTAATTATGTGATTCATGTAAGAACTATTTGCTACCTAAAATATTACCTTCTGTTTTGCAGAAACTCTGATAGGTATCAGCAAAAGTACACTTAATCAGCATCAGAATATTGGTTATTAACATCAGCATCAGAAGTTGCTATATCAGAATACCAGAATCAGAAGAACACTCACGCGAATGCTAAAGCTTGATGAACAGAACTGCACTCAACACTCTGATAAAGACAACAATAGTTCATCAGCACTTAAGCAGAGTCAGAATGAGCCAAAGCCAGAACACGCTTTAAGTAGAAACAGTACTGTGCATTCAAAGCGAATTATTACCAACGGCATCATTCCAGACAAGATCTGCTTAATAAGGAAAGTTTGTTAATGGCATTGAATCAAGATTATTGCTCCAACGTTCAACAAATTCAGTGCTATATAAACAAGACAATGAAGATTGAATTGGCTAATGCTCTACATCATATTACACGCCTAAAAGCTATTCATCATCTTCTCATTCTCAGTTTGCTAGAAAGCTCCATAATTCCTTACTCAATTATATTTTAGCAATCTAGTTTCATAAGCTTAAGTTGTGTAATATCACAGTTGTGATAAACTATTTTTGTAGAAAACACTCACACACCTAGATTTCCATTCTGTGTAAGAAAGTGATTCCTTGACAAACCGGGCTGTGGTTTGCATCAAGAAGGCTTTAGCAGTTGTTAAAGCAGATTGTAATATTCAGTTGAATATAGTGGATTAAGACCTCGTTGGAGAGAGGCGAAATCACCTTGACGGGTGGACTGGAGTAGTTTGAGATCAAACGAACCAGGATAAAAATATCGTGTTCATTGCATTGATTTTCAGTTTTACAATTCAACCCCCCTTCTTGTGTTTTTCACTTCTTCAATTGGCATCAGAGCGCCTGGTTCTGAGCTAAAACACTTAACCGTGTCAGTACAAGATCCAGCGTCAGAAAAACACAATGGCAGGAAATTATTCTCACACCAGCAATGACAACCATGAGGACAGAGACAGATTCAGCGGCAAACCTCCAGTCTTTGATGGAGAAAATTTTGATTACTGGAAAGACAGAATTGAAAGCTTCTTTCTGGCACATGATGCTGATCTGTGGGACATGGTGACAGATGGATACACGCACCCTGTGAATGCAAGCGGTCAGAAGATTGATAGGAAAAAAATGTCTGACCAACAAAAGCGTGACTTCAAGAATCACCACAAGGCCAAAACCATCCTTCTCAGCGCCATCTCGTATGCTGAATATGAAAAGATCTCCAACAGAGACACAACAAAGAACATGTTTGACTCACTCAGAATGACGCATGAGGGCAACGTTCAGGTCAAAGAAACTAAAGCTCTGGCGCTCATTCAGAAGTATGAGGCGTTCAAAATGGAAGAAAGTGAATCCATTGAAACAATGTTCTCAAGATTCCAGATTCTGGTAGCTGGTCTCAAGGTTCTGGACAAAGGTTACTCTACTGCTGATCACGTCAAGAAAATCATCAGAAGCTTACCCAAGCAGTGGAGGCCAATGGTTACAGCTCTGAAGCTAGCAAAAGATCTCAACAAAATTTCTTTAGAGGAACTTATCAGCTCCCTCAGAAGTCATGAGATAGAGCTAGAAGCTGATGAACCCCAGAAGCAAGGTAAGCCTTTAGCATTAAAATCTAACAAAAAATATGAGTCTAAAGTTTTGCAGGCAGTTGAAGAAACATCTTATGGATCCTCATCAGAAGAAGACGAACTCTCCCTCCTCTCCAGAAGAGTGAATCAACTGTGGAAGCAGAGACAAAGGAAGTTCAGGAATCCAAGAAGATCTGATCAGAACGAGTCTTCTTCCAGATACAGAAGGACAGATTCTTCCTCTGGATACAGAAGATCTGAAGGCTCCTCAGGAAGCAGAAAGCCAAACACCAAGGACATCATCTACTATGAGTGCAATGAGCAAGGAAACTACAAGAGTGACTGCCCAAAGCTTCAGAGGGAAAAGCCCAAAAAGAAGTTTGGAAGAGAAAAGAAGAAAAGTCTCATGGCTACATGGGATGACTCTGACTCGTCTGAAGCTGACTCAGAATCAGATGATGAGAGAGCAAACATAGCTCTCATGGCCAACATTTCAGAAGAGAGTGAAGCTTCTGAATCAGACTCAAAATCAGATACTGAAGAGGTATTTCCTGACTTTGCTGTTAATTTTACCAAGGCTGAACTTGCTGAAAGCCTTAATGAAATTCTGGAAAGGTATCAGCAGATTAGAGTTAAATTCAGAGACCTGAAAAGGAATCTTGAATCTGACTCTAATAAGACTGAGAGTCTTAAATTGGAGAATTCTGAGCTGAGAATTAAAATTTCAAAATTAGAAAATACTTTACAAAACTCTCAGAAGGAACCAATTTCTGAAACTCCCAGCAACGCTGATGAGATCATCAAGGAGTATGATCACAGTTTCCAGAAGTTCCTTGCTAAAAGCATAGATAGAATCAAAATGGCTTCAATGATCTATGGAGTTAGCAGAAACGGCAGGAAGGGAATAGGATACCAAGGTAAGGTTCCTACACCAAAGAATGTCATGGATTTAACCATTAAACACACTCCTCTGAATTCACAGTTTGTGTATGGTCACACACATGATATTAAATACACTAGCAGTAAGTACTTTGTGAAACCGAAATTCAACCAGAGTTATGGTAAATCTAACAAATCAGGACCCAAGAAAATCTGGGTACCTAAGGATAAAATAATACATGTTGCAGATATCTTTAGCAGCAAATCAGAAACACCAGTCATGGTACCTGGACTCTGGTTGCTTGCGACACATGACGGGAAGAAGGCATATGTTCCAAAGCCTGGAACTTAAGCCTGGAGGCCACATTGGCTTTGGAGGCAATCAGAGGGAAAGATCATTGGCTCTGGAACTGTAGGTAATGGAAACCTTCCCTCTATTAATAATGTTCTGCTAGTAGATGGATTAATGCATAATCTGTTATCCATAAGTCAATTAAGTGATAACGGTTATGATATAATCTTTAATCAAAAATCATGTAAAGCTGTTAGTCAGAAAGATGGGACTATCCTGTTTAATGGAAAGAGGAAAAACAACATTTACAAAATCAAACTTTCTGAACTAAAAAGTCAGAATGTAAAGTGCCTTCTGTCTGTTAACAACGAGCAGTGGATATGGCACAGAAGATTGGGGCATGTTAGTATGAGAAGAATATCTTAGATTAACAAACCCAATCTGGTCAGAGGAATTCCTAATTTGAAGTTCAATTCAGATGCTCTGTGTGAAGCATGTCAGAAAGGCAAGTTTGCAAAACCTTCTTTTAAATCTAAAAATGTTGTTTCTACCTCTAAGCCATTAGAACTTTTGCACATTGACTTGTTTGGACCAGTTAAAACTGCTTCAGTCAGTGGCAAGAAGTATGGGTTAGTAATCGTAGATGACTATAGCAGATGGACATGGGTAAAGTTCTTAAGACACAAGGACGAGTCACACTCTGTGTTTGTTACCTTCTGTAACCAATTTCAGAATGAAAAGGATCTTAGAATCGTTAAAGTCAGAAGTGATCATGGTGGAGAGTTTGAAAACAAAGATTTTGAGTCATTCTTTAATGACAGAGGCATTCTGCATGATTTCTCTTGTCCTAGAACTCCCCAACAAAATGGAGTTGTAGAACGAAAGAACAGAACATTGCAAGAAATGGCCAGAACCTTGATCAATGAGACAAACGTTGCTAAGATCTTCTGGGCAGAGGCAATAAACACAGCGTGCTACATTCAGAATAGAATCTCAATAAGACCTATTCTGGAAAAGACTCCATATGAATTGTGGAAGAACAGAAAGCCTAACATTTCATATTTTCATCCATTTGGATGTACCTGTTTTATGTTAAATACAAAGAATTATTTGAACAAGTTTGACTCTAAAGCACAGAAGTGTATTATGTTAGGATACTCTGAACGCTCAAGAGGGTACAGAGTATACAATACAGAAACACAGATTGTGGAAGAATCAATCAGTGTTCGTTTTGATGATAAGCTTGACTCTGAAAAGTCAAAGCAGAATGAAGTTTTTGCAGGTATGGAAATTGAATTTACAGGTTCTGAAGACAAGTCATCAGAAGCTCTCAACACAGACACTCCTTCAACGTCTGAAAGGAGCACTGCTAGCAATCCTACAACAGCTGCTGATCAACCTCAGAAAAGATTACCCAGAAGCAGCTTGGATCATCCAGAAGAAACAATCTTAGGAAGAAAGGAAGATCCAATCAGAACAAGAGCAAGCTTCAGAAACTCTGAAGAAACCCTCATGGGACTTGTGTCTCTGATTGAACCTTCTTCTATTGATGAAGCACTTCTGGATAATGAATGGATTCTGGCAATGCAAGAAGAGCTGAATCAATTCACCAGAAATGACGTATGGGATCTTGTTCCCAGACCAAAAGGATTCAACGCCATTGGAACAAGATGGGTGTTCAGAAACAAGCTAAATGAACAAGGTGAAGTCATCAGAAACAAAGCACGACTGGTTGCACAAGGTTATAGTCAGCAAGAGGGGATAGACTATACAGAAACCTTTGCCCCAGTCGCCAGGTTAGAATCTATCAGGCTTTTAATTTCATTTGCTGTTAATAGAGGCATCACTCTGTATCAGATGGATGTCAAGAGTGAATTCTTAAATGGTTATATAGAAGAAGAGGTTTATGTGCACCAACCCCCTGGTTTTGAAAATACAAAACATCCAGAACATGTTTTCAAACTAAAAAAGTCACTATATGGTCTGAAGCAAGCTCCTAGAGCTTGGTATGAAAGACTAAGTAACTTTCTGTTAGAAAATGAATTCACCAGAGGGAAGGTGGACACTACCTTATTTTGTAAGTCAGTTAAGAATGACATCTTAGTCTGTCAAATTTATGTTGATGATATTATTTTTGGTTCTACTAATCCTTCTCTTGGAAGAAAATTTTCTAAGTGTATGCAGGCAGAATTTGAGATGAGCCTCATGGGGGAACTGAAATTCTTTCTAGGAATTCAGATCAATCAAACCCCAGAGGGAACTTACATTCATCAGAGCAAATACATCAGAGATCTTCTGAAGAAATTTGACCTCTCAGAATGTAAGCCATCAAAGATTCCAATGCATCCCACGTGCATTCTGGAAAGAGAAGAGGTAAGCAAAAAGGTAGAACAGAAAGTCTACAGAGGTATGATTGGTTCTCTCCTTTATCTGACAACTTCAAGACCTGATATATTATTCAGCGTATGTATCTGTGCTAGATTCCAATCAGATCCTAGAGAATCTCACTTAACAGCTGTTAAGCGAATTTTCAAGTATCTGAAAGGTACTACTAATCTGGGTTTGTTTTATAGAAAATCTAGTGATTACAATTTAGTAGGCTACTGCGATGCTGACTTTGCTGGAGACAGAGTAGAGCGTAAAAGTACTTCTGGAAGCTGCCAGTTTCTGGGAGAAAATCTGATCTCTTGGTCCAGCAAAAGGCAATCTACAATTGCGCTATCAACAGCAGAAGCTGAGTACATAGCAGCAGCAGGATGTAGCACACAAATGCTCTGGATGAAAAGTCAGCTTGAAGACTTCCAGATTTTTGAGAGTAACATCCCTATACTCTGTGACAATACTTCTGCTATTTGCTTAAGTAAGAATCCCATTTTACATTCTAGAGCTAAGCATATAGAAATAAAACATCATTTCATTAGGGACTACATTCAGAAGGGAATTTTGAACTTAAAATTTATAGATACAGACCATCAATGGGCTGATATCTTCACTAAACCCCTTTCTGAAGATAGGTTCAATTTCATTCTGAATCATCTCAGCATGAAAATCTGCCCAGAGTGAAAATGTTTTAATTCCATATATTTATCTTCAGAATGTATTTGTTTTACTGTGAACTTCTGATCAATCTCTTTTCAGAAAGATAGAACATGCAGATTGTATCAGATGCTAGTCTTAAAGATCTGAGTGTTTCAGCTCAAGGATAGACGTGCTGATCACTAAATCAAACAAGTGTCATCCAATCATCAGCAAATCTCTGAAGCAGAACGCGTGCACGCTTCTGAGAAGGCAAAACGCTGATTGGGTGCATTGAGACACATGTCTGGTAACCGTTTCAAGTATCTTTCTCAAATCCCCCAAAATCAGCAAGCATTAAATGAAAGTAATCATGTTTTTAAAACGTAATCATGATTTTATTTCTCTTTCTTGAAACCGTTTACTCTTTCAAAATATTCTGAAATCTATTTAAGAACGTTAATTTCTCACATTAATCTTTTACAGTTTCTCATTATCTCTCAAATATTTTCTGCATTTTCTCTGTGTTCATCTCTTTCAACCTTAAACCCTTTTTCTCAGTTTTCTCAGAAAAACCCTAAATGTGAACATGGCAACCTCCAGCAGTGCTTCTGCAGGTTCTCAGAAGAAAGCTTCCTCTGAACAGTACCAAGTTCCTTTCAGAACACTCCTTACACCAGTGAAGAATCTAGAAGTGTTATATGAACTGATTATTGATTTTGGCAGTCTGAAAGAGAATGGTTTTGATTTGACAGAAGAAGTTAGGGCACAGAAATGGGAGAGATATTTCGACAGGTTGGTTGGACCAACATTCCCAATGTTAGTCAAGGAGTTCTGGATTCATGCAACTGCTTCAACGCATCAAGTCACCTCCTACATAATGGGAAAGAAGATTGTGATCACTGAGGATCACATAGCAAAGTTGATTGGTTACAGTGGCGGTGGCGTCCGCTGTATTGATATGGCTGAAAGATGCTCCGACGTGGGTGTCATAGCAGAAAGGATTTTCACCCATGGGGTGCCCAACAGCAAGATCAGAGATCTAAAGGATCACCACAGAGTTTGGGCGAAGATCATTCTGGGGTGTTTTAATCATAGGAAGCCAACTAGTTCCCCTGATTACATAAATATAGATCAGCAGTTTCTGATCTATTTTATCAATCAGAAGGTAAAAATCAACTTGGCCCATCTTCTGTTTAATCACCTCAGAACAAGCGTGAAGGAAACCAGGGAAGAAGAAAGAACAAAGAGGGATTGGATACCCTTTGGAAGGTTAATATCAGATATTTTGACTGAGAATAGGCTGATAGAGCACCTGATAGAAGCTCAAGAGTTAAGCACCATTGAACCAACTGTTGGCAAGCCTCTGAACGCAAAGAATCTGAAGAAAATGAAGTTAATAGAGAACATCAGAAAGGAACCCAGCGTTACTCCTACTGCTGACATCACCAGCAGAAGAGTCTCACTGAGTGACTTTCCTTTATTTTCTGAGATAGAATCTAAGCCAGTGGTGGTTCTCAGATATTTGGACGCGTGCAAGGCTGATGGTACAAATCCCAAGCTGAATATCAAAGATCTGCACCAACCTCAACCAGATGTTACACTGAAGAAGACGAAGAAAAGGAAGGCCCCTTCAGAAGGATCATCCCAGCAGACACCCAAGAAAAGAGGTAATTTATCTGCTGCTTCTGTTTTAAATACTTCTTCTATGCCAACATCTATCCCAACTCCAGCTTCTCATGAAACCCCAATCCCCATCCCAACAATAGATGAAACCGAACCAGACGATGACCCTTCTGAGGCACTACAACTCAGAAGACCCCGCACCAAACATCCCAAACCAACAACTTCAACAACATCAGCAATTGACAAAGTTCTGTCTGACATTGATCAACGTGCTTCTGATCACCTTCCCAATAATCCAAACACTGAACCAGATATTGCCAAATCTCCTCAACCAGAACAACCTCTCTCACCCATTCCAAAAGAACCACATATTCCTGAACAACCAGAAATTCCTCCTCCTTCTCCACAACCAGCAATTCCTTCTCCCTCTCCTCAACCAGAAATTCATCCACCATCACCTCAACCATCACCTCAACCTGAGTTTCATCATTCTGAAACTCCACCTCCTCCATCTTCTGAACCTCAGTCTCCTCAATCCTCTGAGCCACAACCTCTGGCAATCCAGCTGCCATGTGGAACAACTGTAACAATGGCCCAGCTGCCATCCTCGCCTGAAACCACACCACCAAACACTCCCAAAACCCCAAACAGTCCAATCATTACCTCTGATTCTCCCACTCCATCTCCCAAACAAACAGCTCCCAAACAAACCACAGAAGACCCCAGCAGGACCTTAATAGATTTAACAATCCTTGACCGTCTTGCTGATCTGAAAAATAAAATAGCCATTCCAAAACCAAAACAGCCAGATGTTGGCTCTGGCGTTATGAATTTTGAAACAGGTTTGCAGCAGTGGATTGCTTCTCTGAAGCAAGTCTGTCCTGGAATGATTGATCCAGCTGCCTCAGACCAGCTCTGGTCACAATTCAGAATTTGGGTACGTGCTGAAGCTCTAAAATTGCAAGACATCAATTATGAGCAAGCACAGCAGAATTTCAGCAAGCTTCTGAATGAAGTTGGAAGTCAGCTGCTGAAAGAAGACGTGCTCCTTCTGGATAGTGAGCCATGGTCTGAGAAGCGTCCAACTTCAAAGGTACAGCCAGAAGAAGATCAGACTATTCAAGCTGAAGCCAGTCAAGCTGAAGATGTTGCAGAAAGCTCTCAGAAGCTCCCTGCTTCTGATGCTTCTCAAGTTGCCTTGGACAGGCAGACTCTGGAAGAGCTGAAGCTGAATGATATCCGTCTGCAGCAAAGGATGGATGAAAATGATCAAAAGATGAAGGAAAGGATGGATGTGCAGGATAGCAAGATAGACATAGTAGTCAGCATGGTGCACAAGCAGAATGAGACTGCTGATCAGATTAAGGCAATGCTGGAGACTCTGTTCACACGCCTTCCTTCCTAATCTTAGATTTTCATTCATGCTATTTTCATGTTTTCTTTTCATATCTTCTGTACTGTTTTGTCTGGCTCTGAAAATTTTAATATGACAAGTTTTTCTGCTCTAATTGTTTTAGCACTTCACTTACACTTTTTGATTGCTGACAAAAAGGGGGAGAATAAGAAAGATATTTTTTCAATAACGAATTACTGAGACAGAAAATCTCAGACATTCTAACTCTGATATACTTGAATATGTTTTCTGTTTTTTCTTAAGTCTACAGGTACAAGATTGCTCTCTAAATTCACTGAAGACTAAAGCTCTGCTACTCTGATCCAAAGCAAAGCTCTGATAAAGCTCTGATACTATGATCTGAAGCTCTGCTCTGATATTCTGATCTAAAGCTTCTGATAGTCAAAGCTCTGATATTCTGATGATCAAAGAAAGGCAATAAAGATCTGATCCTGAAGAACTCTTGGAATTAAAAAGGGAAGTTATAAATTCAGGGGGAGTATCTCTGATCTCAACTCTGATATCTCTTTATTCCTTATCTTTGATAACTTCTTACTCTGATACATCTTACCAAATAGTTATCTCTGATGCCTTTTTGCGTTATTTTCAATTAAAAATATCTAAGTTTTTGTCATCATCAAAAAGGGGGAGATTGTTAGAACAAAGTTTGAATCTACTACCCTAAGTTTAAGTTTTGATGATAACAAAATGAAAAGATATATTAATTATGTGATTCATGTAAGAACTATTTGCTACCTAAAATATTACCTTCTGTTTTGCAGAAACTCTGATAGGTATCAGCAAAAGTACATTTAATCAGCATCAGAATATTGGTTATTAACATCAGCATCAGAAGTTGCTATATCAGAATACCAGAATCAGAAGAACACTCACGCGAATGCTGAAGCTTGATGAACAGAACTGCACTCAACACTCTGATAAAGACAACAATAGTTCATCAGCACTTAAGCAGAGTCAGAATGAGCCAAAGCCAGAACACGCTTTAAGTAGCAACGGTACTGTGCATTCAAAGCAAATTATTACCAACGGCATCATTCCAGACAAGATCTGCTTAATAAGGAAAGTTTGTTAATGGCATTGAATCAAGATTATTGCTCCAACGTTCAACAAATTCAGTGCTATATAAACAAGACAATGAAGATTGAATTGGCTAATGCTCTACATCATATTACACGCCTAAAAGCTATTCATCATCTTCTCATTCTCAGTTTGCTAAAAAGCTCCATAATCCCTTACTCAATTATATTTTAGCAATCTAGTTTCATAAGCTTAAGTTGTGTAATATCACAGTTGTGATAAACTGTTTTTGTAGAAAACACTCACACACCTAGATTTCCATTCTGTGTAAGAAAGTGATTCCTTGACAAACCGGGTTGTGTTTTGCATCAAGAAGGCTTTAGCAGTTGTTAAAGCAGATTGTAATATTCAGTTGAATATAGTGGATTAAGACCTCGTTGGAGAGAGGCGAAATCACCTTGACGGGTGGACTGGAGTAGTTTGAGATCAAACGAACCAGGATAAAAATATCGTGTTCATTGCATTGATTTTCAGTTTTACAATTCAACCCCCCTTCTTGTGTTTTTCACTTCTTCATATCATCTTTGATTGTTTGGTGTCAATCCAAAGGATGAGAATTCTACATTGACTCATTGTGTCAAGTGTTGGCTTCTTGTTGGTTAGATGACTCTTTTCCTTAGTTTTTACCTTATGCTTTAGGATAGTCCCTTCATCTCCTCCCATCTTCTTTAATTTCAAAAATCTTCTCTCTCCTTTTCAAAACTATTCTTGTTTTCTAAACTTGAACCGCTTTCAAAATAAACCTGGACTTATGTCCATGCATTTTCAAAAATATTTTCTTAATCAAACTTTAACCAACTTAATAATACTTTGACATTTTTGTGAGAAGACTAAAAGTCAATCAATCTCATTCAAACCATTTTGCCACTTTGGCTTTTTTTATCTTAAAACTTTTTCTCAAAAGATTATACTCTTGTCAATCCTTGTAGTGATGCGAACTACTATACTTCTATGATATGTAGTGATGTGAGATATTTTCTACTTGGGTGTTGAGGGAGGCTTTGTTGATTTTAAAATCTAAGATATATCCTCCACTTTGAGATGATGCAAATTCTTCTTTCTCATAATCGTGGGTAGTAAGTATGTTCTTCCACTCGGATAAGACGATGATGTCTCATCTCTTAAAATTAACCAACACACTTGTATTTTAAAATTTTTAAAGGTGAACTACGAGTACCATGATCCCCTATTGCACGGAAGGTGGTACGTAGGCACTAAAGGTTTGCAACTGCGGCAGGTGCAAAAATTAAAAAAAAATATTTCTTTTCTCACCTCCACCATCTATTTTTGTATACAACACTTATAGCCAAAATACACAAATTTTCAAAGAGGTTCCTACAGAGTACCGTAGATGTTTAGGGTGCTAATACCTTCCCTTTGCATAACCAAGTCCCAAACTTATATTATTTCCCCCTCTTTTTTTGGTTATTCTCTCTTTTCCCATTCCTTTGGAAACAATAAAGCGTGATGGCGATTTTTATTTGATCTGTGCGAGTCAAGTCAATCCAATGGATTTGTCTCAATATTTCTACCACTACACAGCCCATGCCAAAGCACAACAATTTTTCTCGAGCAGTGAGTGTCTTATTTCACAGTCGATAAATTTTTTCTAAGGTAGTATATTGGATACTCTTTTCGACCAGACTCGTCATGATGACTTAGTACACACCCCCATTGAATTCTCCAACACTGTTAAGTACATGATCAGGGGCCTTCCTTCAACTGGTGGCATCAGAATTGGAGGTTCTTGTAGGTACTCCTTGATCTTGTCAAAGGCTATATGACAGTCGTCTTTCCACTTTACTTTCTGATCTTTCTTCAGCAGCTCGAAGATTGACTCACAAGTAGCAGTCAAATGAGAAATGAATCGGGCAATGTAATTCAATCGTCCCAAGAAACCTCTGACTTCCTTCTCAGTACGGGGAGCAGGAATTTCTTGAATATCTTTGACGTTGGCGGGATTAACTTCAATACCTTTACCACTGACAACAAAACCCAGTAGTTTACCGGACCTCACCTCAAAGGTGCACTTTTTCGAATTCAACCTCAACTTGTACTTCTTCAACCTTTTAAACAACTTGTATAAATGGTCAAGATGTTCTTCTTCATTCTGAGATCTGGCTATCATGTCGTCGACGTAGACCTCTATTTTGGGATGGATCATATATGGAATATATCTACCATGGCATGCTGATATGTGGCATCAATATTCTTCAACCCAAAAGGCATAACTTTGTAGCAAAAAGTGCCCCACTATTTGACAAAGGTAGTTTTCTCCATGTCTTCAGGTGCTATCTTGACCTGATTATAACCTGAGAATCCGTCCATGAAGGAGAATACCTTGTGTTGAGCAGTGTTGTTGACCAAAGCATCAATATGTGGGAGTGGGAAGTCATCCTTGGGGTTTGCCCTGTTCAGATCCCTGTAGTCTACACAAATACGTACCTTGTCGGCTTTCTTAGGTATTGGCACCACATTTTCCACCCACTGAGGATATGATGTAACTTCTAAGAAACATGTATTGAATTTCTTCATAACCTCGACCTTGATCTTCTATGACATCTCAGGACGTATGCGACGAACTTTTTGCTTTATTGGAGCCCCGACATGTCTTCGAATGACCAAGAAAAGATCTCAACATAGTCATGCAACATCTGAATTAACATGTTCTTGACACTAATTTCTAGATTACCCCTGTCTTGACTTCTTTTCTGTCTGCTTCAGTACCCAAGTTTACAACTTCAACAAGATCTTCATGTGGTTGAATAATCTTTTCCTCTTGCACTAACAGTCTGGAAAGTTCTCCAGGTATTTCACAATCTTCCTCACCTTCGTCCTCGGCTTGGTAGATCGGATTTTAAAAGTCATAAGTGACAATAACATAGTCATTATCAATGGGATCCAGAGTGGATGTGGATCTTTAATGTATTGCATGGGTGTGTGTAAGAACACATAGCTATTTGAATGTGATAAAAAGTAAAAGAAAGACAGAGAGCGCAAAATCTGAATGCAAAACATCCAATGCTTTATTAAATTAAAATATGTTTATGATATGATAACCCTTAACAAATGGATCATTGTGCCCCGTGTAAGGCACGTGGCTTAAAGTCACTATTTAAAATTTACATAGCCAAAACTTGAAAGCAATAAAAATACAAAGTTGTTATTACTCTTTACTAAAGGAGATTGAAATATGTCTTGAGTCTTCCAGTTGCTGAGTATGCTGTCGATGGTAGGAAAGATCCAGCTGTCAAGGTCATGATCACTGTCAGCATCTCCTATTGCATTGACTCCATTGTTGCTGATACGAAATGGTGGTCTTCCAGCACGAGCGTGATGAACAGCCCTATGACCCTCTACAATGAAACCCAAACCAAATTTTTTAGATTTATACGGAATGTCAGGAAGCTGACCCCAAGTAGTATAACCACCTTCTTCTACAACAGATTTAGCATCCTTCAAAGAAGCCATTCTGAGTGGAACCCTGGTAACTTTGGGAATAACAGAGACGTCTTCGGTGGTAGTAGGAGGGATAACTTTTAAAAGTCTGACAGGGAGTCTCGATGAATTCTTCGTCCATCTCAACATATCTGAATGAGTTCAAGTGACTAACCATATATTTTTATTCATCGCAAACTGTGACAACCTTTCCTCTCACATGATACTTCAGCTTCTGGTGCAGGGTTGAGGTAACCGTGCCTACCCCATAGATCCAAGGGTGTTCGAGTAAACAAGAATATGCTGGCCGGATATCCATCACGTAGAAGGTGGGTTCGAAGACCTGTGATCCTACCTTGATCAGAAGATCCACTTCTCTGTGTACCACCCTCTTTGAACCGTCAAAGGCTCAAACTATAATATCACTGGGTTTCAGCATAACCCTTTCACAATCAAGCCTGTCGAGAGCAACCTTTGGTAAGACATTCAATGAGGAACCCGTATCAACTAAAACATGAGCTAGGGTAGTGCCCCTGCATTCAATAGATACGTACAAGGCCTTTTTGTGGTTCCTTCCTTCAGGGGTTAGGTCGACATCAGAAAAACCTAACCCATTGTCAGTGGTTAAGTTAGCAACATAACTTCCAAATTGATCGGCAGAAATCTCTTGTGGCACATGAGCGGACTTCAAGAATTTCACTAAAGCCTGTGCATGGGCTTCAAAACATAGTAATAGGGATAATATGGAGATCTTAGATGGGGTTTGCCCCAACTGTTCCATAATATTGTAATCGCGTTTACGAATAATCTTCAATACCTCTTCCAACTCTTGCTTAAAGGTGTCTTCAGCTGCAACTTCTTTAGGTGCCTCCATCTAGGAAGGATTCATTATTTGCTCTTTATCGCAAGCCTCAATAGTTGACTTGGTAGCGGTAACTTTAACTGGTGTAGCAATAGTCTTCAGAGATATTTCTAGGGAGAAAACCCTTCTGCTTCTAGTAACCTTACTGGTCCCAGCAATATTGTCAATGTCGGGATCAACAACTTCATTAGCTTCATTCTCAATAATCAGTAGTTCTTGCTTGACACCATGGTAGTAGACGTCGAATCCATAGTTCCACATGATAGCTTTATCCGAAGAGTATGGAATAGGTCCAGGTGTGGTGATTATCAGAGGAGTAGCTTTTGGATTGGCAGTAATCCTTACATGACTTTTGGAGGTGATCCTGACAGGAGGGTTAAATATTAAAGATAAGTCTTGAAACAGATTCTCAGCAGACATAATCTTCTTAACCAGAATATGTGATTGTCCATTAGGCGTTGAATGCATTCCTTTAGTAACTTGCAGCCATTGGGTTGGGCTGTGCAGCAGTAACATCTTTCAATACAGCCCGAAAATAAATTGGTCTGCAACATATTATTTTTGATAATTGGGAGGGGAGTAACCAATTCACTTACAGTAGCAACATAAATAACATCATCAATAGCACTTACGCCTTTGTCATGCTTCAGCATTGGTGCAGTAATTACATTTGGAGTCTCCGAAGGGTCAAACTCAATCTCTTTGTTGTCAATCATGTCTTGAATTTTGTTTTTCAGGGCCCAACAATTATTGGTGTCGTTCCCAGGACTGTTGGAATAGTAAGCACACTTCACATTTGGATTGTAGCGAGGAGAGGAGGTGTTGGGATTCTGAGGAGGATCCCTTACCATAATCAATTTCGCTTTCTGTAAATGTTGTAATGCCTGAGACAGTGGCATACTGATCTTGGTGAACTGTCTTCTAGGTGCGTCTGTCCTATGCTGATTGCCCTGTTGTTGTTGCACAAGTGTGAGATTAGAAATTAATACTGCTCCTACAGGTTGATGGCGATCATTTCTAGTACAAACCATCTAGCTATAGACAACATTAACTTCTTTCTTTCCTCTAAATATCTTACTTATAGCACTCGAAGACGGAGCCACTTGAATTTTTCCACTCTTAATACCACTTTCGACATGTTCCCCAATTAGAATCGGCTCAGTAAAACCAAATGAGGAGCTTCCAATAAGGTGATTAAAGAAAAGCCCTATTAAATTTCCCATGAACATATGAACCAACTCCCTTACACATAAAGGAGGTTGCACTCTTCCAGCCAGATCTCTCCACTTTTGGGCATACTCCTTAAACCCTTCATGAGAGCCCATGGTCATACTTTGTAACTGCACACGAGTCAGTGCAAGATCAACATTGTATTGACACTACTTGTAAAAAGCAGCAACTAGGTCTTCCGAAGTGTGGATGTTGGTTCCCTCCAGCTGATATAACCATTCAAGTTGTGTCCCGGATAAAATTTCTTGAAAGAAGTGAACCCATAACTTTTTGTCAACAATATGGGGTTGGATCTTCCGAACATAAGACCGCAAATGAAGCTTTGGACATGAAACACCATCATATTTGGCAAAGTTAGGAACCTTGAACTTACGAGGGATAACAACCCCTGAGACAAGACCCATCTCTTCAAAATCCAGTCTAGGCACTTTTTGGATCTCCATAACATTAAGACGATCTTCCAACTGCTTATACGTATCAACAACGGGAGGATATTGCTCAGCAGAATAGTCTTCATCAAAATCTTGGCCAGAAATAAGGTTGTTATTCTCTTCAGCTTTCACACTTTCATCATCTTTCTCTTGGTTATCATCTTCATTTAAAGTGACCTCAAAGTCTAGGGCCCTTATGACTGAAACCTTGAATCTTCTGCATATATTAAGAAAGACGGCTGGATTTTTAGTCTTATTCTTATTCCCCTTTGTGATGAGGGTCTTTAACTCGTCTTTACCCTTAGCTAAGTCCATGAACATTTGCTGAAACTGAGCGTTCTGCGCTTGAAGTTCTTTCATAGTTTATTCGAGAACTATCTTTTACTGAAATAAACAACAAGAAGATGAGAAAACCTGTCTAGAAAGTACCTTTTATGTGATGATATGTAAATGCAAGTGCAATGTTTTCAAGGATCTTTGTGGGATTTAAATTTGTTAAACAAAAGGAAACAAAAGAAATTTTAGTAACAAGCTCAAATTATAATTGGCTTCTAGGCTTATAATGACAACAAAAAGAGTTACAAAGAAGAAAAATATAAATTCAAGTCTCCCATGGGAGCTTCCTCTTTGTGTTGACATATGCATTAAGGCTTTGTTCTTCGTGGATTCGTTTCATCAGTTCCAATACTTTCTTCTCACTAGCATAGAGCTGAGTTTCAAAGGTATCCCTTTCTTCCTTGAGTTGAATCCAGGACTTCCGTAGTTCTTCGAAGTTAGTAGGCATATCTGGATGAAGAACGATATGAGGAACATCCCCTTCAACAATAGGCTATAAGATCACTGGTAGGATAGCAGGATATGAAATTTTAAGATTTTGAGCACGAGACCGCATCCATCTGAGGTAAGGCTCTAGAGGAATGGAATTCTTGTGTCCAAAAGTCTCATTATCAATCTTGTTGACCATTCCCCAAGCACGTATGAACCTTTCATGATAATTTTGAGGATCATTCTCATAGTCGAACGCAATACCTTAGATGAGCATATCATGAAGACCGCCCCTTCGAGCATAACCAAACTGATGCAGAGCTAGAGAAGGGTTGTAAGTGATACCCCATATTATACCAAGGAGTGGTACATGAGGGAACTCCCCACAACGATCAATAATAATGACATTTGCCTAAGATAGGGAACATCAATGGATATCTGAATGAGCGAGTGGCATCAACCTTTAAGACCACCTCAAACCTTGTTCATTCTTTATCATTGATCGGGGCAGGTGCAAAATAAACCACCTGGGAAGTAGATGTATGCAACACATAAGAGTTTCTCGCTTATTCATAGTACGAGTATACAGGGAATGCAAGACATCTCCAAGCAAGGTAGGCACCAGATTATGGGTGATAAATATTTTGATGGTATTCACATCTATGAATTGGTCCAGATTAGGGAATAGTACCAAACCATAGATCAACAAATCCAAAATATCCTCAAAAACACGAAACTTCATGGCATCTAGAAACCACTGTGCCTTCTCTATCAGAAATTTAGGAGAAAAACCCTTGACTCCATTCCTTGTTTCCCAATTAGATACAATGTTCGATTGTTTCAGATGTAAGGCTACTGTAATGTCTTCAGGTTTTGGAACTTGCTCTAGACTGGTGAAGGGTATCTGATCAAGAATAGGCCCTTCGAGCAACTTAGAAATTTTTTCCATTGTGGGCACCAACTGATAATCCGAGAAGGTAAAATATTGATGCTTAGGATCAAAGAACTGGAATAGAACACTCATCGTGTCTTCTTAGAAACCAGTAGTAACCAAACTGAGTAGATGATCACGTCTCTTGGTGAATTGATAATTGTTAGGAACCTTTGAGACTAATACCTCAAGCTTGAAAGGTATCCTTACTAAGTTGATTCAAATGGTATTCCTGCGACTGGAAGCCATGACCTCTGAAACACAGAACAAAGATAAATCCCATAGATTCTTGAAATGGTTAATCATGATATGATGTTATGATGTTATGATGTTATGATGTTATGTTTAAACAAATAACAAACACAAACAAAGCACACAAGAGTCTTAGGTTTAAGGCTTGCATGGGGTTCGTAGGTAAGTACCCTCTTGAAGTTTAGTTGGCCTGACCTGTCCTAAAGAAGTAACCAGGTTCTAGGGATCTCAATATCACTAATTTTTTCCCATAGGTTTCATTTAGCATGGAAACTGACTTGCCACCAAACAAAACCCGAGAGTCGAATCTTAATGAGTGTAGTATCGAGTATTAACCAACTTCGAACTGCACCAAAGCCAGCTATCTCACTACCTTCTAATGGCTAAGTTGGGTCAATCAAGGTTCTAAAGGCCAGTTATTGCTTATGACACCATGCGACAACCTAGTATTCTCCCCGACTGACTCGAGAGACACCAGTACCAACCATCGCACTAACATAGCCATCACTTCAACCATATCGGTATACGCTGTATAGTTTCCATGACTATTGATACTTACCTAAAATGTCCCCAGATCTGGGTGTAGGATCTTTGCAAGAAAAGTAAACTCGAGCAAGCCCCAAAATGTTAAGCATACAAAGCAAACAAGAAAATCATTTAAAAGTGATCTAAATCTAAAGGTAACCCCTCTTTTTAAATTCCCTAGCAGAGTCTCCAGTTCTGTAATACAGTGGGCGAACTGACTTGTTTTGCATTTTATCTCAAATGTTACAAATAGTGTAACACGGTGGGAGAACTGACTTGGTTGTTTTGTGTTTGATCGAAATTGTAAAGATAGCAAGAGTCGCCACCGACTTTTCTTTTATCCAAAAGGAAAGGTTGAAAAGAACAGGAAAGACCTTTAGAGATGTTTTCTTAAGTTCGAGGGGTAGATTATGAAAAGGTAAGGTATTAACACCCTTTTCATTCGTAGTTATCTACAGGCTCTTAGTTGCTTTCTAGATCACTTGCTTTTATTTGAATGTGCTTGTGGTGTGGGTTTCGAAAGTATTTTGAAAATGTCTTTGTAATGGTTCTCGTTTCTATAAGAACGCGTACAAAGTATTGTTTCGAAAAATAGTTCAAAGATGTGTTTGTGGAATGTGTTTTTTTGAAGGTGATTTTGAAAATGTGCCTTCTTTGTAATGGCTCTCGTTTCTATAAGAACGCGTAAAAAGTGTTTGTCTTTTGAAAAGGTTTTAATATGAAAGTGTTGGTGTAAAATGTTTGGTTGTGAGCAAGCGACCAAATAGGAGCGAATCTACCTACTCAAAGGGTCTTTAATGTTCTTTTACTCCTCCTTTAGATGTTGCTATCTTACCATTGATTTGATAAGAATCCCCATTGTTGGATGTGAGGGGACAGGCGCAGGTCAATCGTACAATCATAGAAGGCAACTTATGAGACGCTTTAGCAATTTTTGTAAGGGACTAGATCGTTTTATCGAAGGCAACATCAAGGGCCATCGAGGGACTACGATCTTTTTTATCGAAGGGCCTTTGATAAAGCGTCCCATATTCGAGGGACATGACTGTGTTTCCGAGGCAACGAGCGAGGTTACCCTAGAGGTGCGCGTGTGAAAAGTGTGTTTGATTCAAGTTAATTTGTCTTTGATTAGGGTTATCTAGCGGTTGTTTTTATCTTGCCATACACACCCTATCTTACTAGCAATTATATGGAAAGCGGTAAACTTGCGAAAATTAAAATCCTGCGCTATTACAAGATTAGGGGGATGGGGATAGAGTTTGCAAATGGGGATGAAAAAAGTGTCTAATTATTACAACCATATCGAATAAGTGGACAATAATGGAGTATATATGTATATAATAAAGAAACAATGTAAAAAGAGAGAAAAACAACATTTTGAACTATTATGTGTCGACACATGTTGTTATGCATCGACACATAACTTTCCTTTTCCCCTGCCAAACCAACTCAATTCAGTATGAGTCGACACATAATGGGATGTATCGACACATTTCCTTCTTGTGTCGACACATACGCATTTTGTGTCGACTCATGCATATTTCATCTTTCTGTTTTAGGCCCTGAATAACAGTATGAGTCGATGGATAAGGTCATGTATCGAATCATACCCTATTTTTTCACTCAGAATGAGTCGACCCATGTCCTCAGGTGCCATTTTGATTTGATTGTATCCAGAGAAACCATCCATGAAGGAGAATACTTTATGATGTGCGGTATTATCAACCAGAATATCGATATGGGTAAGTGAGAAATCATCCTTAGGGCTTGCCCTATTCAAGTCTCTGTAATCCACACACATGCGTACTTTACCATCCTTTTTAGGCACTGGAACACCATTGGAGACCCATTATGGATAGGAGGGTACAGCTAAGAATCCGACGTTGAACTGTTTCATGACTTTAGTCTTGATCTTCTCTGACATTTCTGGCCGCATGCGACAGACTTTCTATTTTATCGGAGGGAAGTCTTCTTTTGCCGGTAGACGATGGACCATGATATCAGCGTCAAGTCCTGGCATGTCTTCGTATGACCAGGCAAAGACCTCAACATAGTCATGTAGTAACTGGTTAAGTGCTTCTTGACACTAGGTTCCAGATGGAACCTAACTTGACTTCTTTCTTGTCTTCTTCAGTACCTAAGTTAACTGTGTCAACTAGCTCTTCATGGGGCTGTATGGTCCTTTCTTCCTGTTGTAGTAACCTGGCTAGTTCCCCTGGCACCTTACAATCTTCTTCACCTTCATCTTCGGCTTGTTAGATCGGATTTTCAAAGTCACAATAAGCCGTAGCAGAATCGCTACCCATGGGATTCTGAGTGGATGTGGATCTGCATTTTGATATGTGAGTATGCGTAAGAGCATAACTATCTTTGAAAAAAAAATAAAAATGTAGAAAAATAAGAACATAGAGCATAAAATTTGCATGCAAAAACGTCCATGATTTATTGATGACATATGAAAATGAGGTAACAACCCTCACAAATGGACCATTGTGCCTCGGGTAAGACACAAGGTTTTAAAGTCTAAATTGTTTAATTATTACAATTCCGACAAAATTTAAAGACAATTACTGTTGGATAAAATTAATAGGGACAAATTCTTTGGCTTCCCAATTGTTGATTCCTCCGCTGATAGTTGGAAAAATCCATTCTTCCAGGTCGCAGCTGTCATCACTATCTTCCACTGTGTTGACTCCATGGTTGCTGATCCGCAAAGGTGGTCCCCCGGCCCGAGCATGACGAACAGCTTTCTAGGCTCCTGAAGTAAAACCCAAACCAAATTTGTCATATTTATAGGGAATATCCGGGAGTTGGCCCCAAATGGTAGACCCACCTTCTTCGACTACTGCCTTGACATCTTTCAGAGAAGCTATCTTCAGCGGAGGTTTGGTAATCTTCGGGACTTTGGAAACAGTCTTGGTTGCTGCAACTGTTTGTGGGACTTCCTCGAAATGCTGACATGGAGTTTCGATGAATTCACCATCCATTTCTACATACCTGAAAGAGTTTAGGTGACTGACCATATATTCTTTCTCTCAATGGACAATGATGATTTTCCCTTGATTGGGCACTTCAACATCTGATGTAATATAGAGGTGACGGCACCGGCATCATGAATCCAAGGTCGGCCCAATAAACAGGAATAGGAAGGGCGAATATCCATCACATAGAAAGTTGAATCAAAGGTCTGAGTTCCAACTTTGATGGGGATGTCCACCTCCCGTGCACTATTCTCTTAGAACCATCGAAGGCCCTTACCACTATGTTGATGGGTTTTAAGGTCAAACCTTCACAGTCTATTCTATCCAGAGCCTTCTTAGGCAGCACATTCAATGATGAACTAGTATCTACCAGGACATGGGCCAAAGTAGTGACCCTGCATTCAACAGAGACATGCAACACCTCATTGTGTTTCCTCCCTCTAGGTGTCAGATCAGCATCAGAAAAGCCCAAACCGTTATCAGTTGTCAAACTAGCCACATAATCTTCGAATTGGTCAGCAGAGGTTTCCTGTGGCACGGGCAGTTTTAAGAAATTTCACCAAGGCCTTCGCATGAGCTTCAGAGCACAACAGTAAAGCTAGCATAAAAATCTTTGAAGGGCCCTGTCCTAGATGTTCGACTACATTGTAGTTGCTTCTCTTTATAATTTTCAAAATTTCTTCCATCTTCTTCTTGGAAGCCTCTGGGATAGATACTGATTGCGCCTTCATCCGGACAGGCTCAACCAAAATGTCTTTGCCTCGAGTCTCAGTCGACTCGGTGATAGGGGTGTCAGCAGGGGTAATCACAAGAACTGTAGTAGTTGTATCATCAGGAACAAAAGCATGAATGATCACAAGACCGGTAACAGTTTTCGGAGGAGCAATCTCAGGGGAGAATACTCTTTCACTTCTTGTTATTTTGCTGGTTCCCTCAATGTTGCCGATGTCGGGGTCAGCCTTCTCAAAAATCGGGTCTTCAACAACCAACCATTCTTGCTTGACGCCGTGGTAGTAGATGTCACCTCCATAGTTCCAGGGAACAGTTTTGTCTGAGGAGTACGGGATTGGCCCTGGCATAGTAATTATCAGTGGAGTCACATTCGGAACAGATGTAATCCTAATGGGTCTTTTGGTGGAGACCCTTGGAGGATTGGCGGAAATGGTTATTATTGAAACATCCTTGTAAGAAATGGTTGGAACGGGAGTCTTTTGAAACAAAATCTCTTTGTCATCCATCAGGCTTTGGAAACCTGCCTTCAATAAATGACACCCAGTCGGTAGAGATAAATAGAGGTGGCAACCTTCGCTACAGCTTGGAAATAAATCGGCCTTCAACTAGTTACTCTTGACGGTCGGGAGAGGAGTAACAAGTTCATCAACAACAGTAACAAACACATGATCTTCAACAGCGTTAACACCACGGTCGTGCCTGGGCATAGGAGCGGTGATAACATTTGGGATCTCAGGAGCGTCAAATTCAATTTCCTCTGCCTCGGGAAGGTCTTGCACCTTGTTTTTCAAAGCCCAACTGTCGTTTGTATCATGACTTGGACTTTCTGAATGGTAAGCACAACGAGCATTTGGGTTAGAACAGGGAGAGGTAGTGTTGGGATTCTTTGGAGCTTCCCGCAAGGTTACCAGATTAGATTTCAACAAATGCGGAAAGACTTTAGACAACGTCATATTTATCCAGGTAAACTGTCTTACCAGTATTTCCATTCTAGACTGATTGTTCCTTTGTTGAGTAGGTGCAGGCTTAGAGATCACGACAGCCCCTACCGCTGGACGGTGTTCAGTTCTGTCCTGATTCCTATGGTCATATGCAACACTGACCTCCTTCTTTCTGGTAAAAGGCTTCTTTATCGCGCTCGAGGATGCATCTCTTTGAATTTTGCAACTTTTTATACCTGCTTCTACCCGTTTACCGGGCATGATTAATTCGGTAAACCCAACTAAGGAGCTTTCGATCAGGTGTTTGAAGAATCGACTAGATAGCGTGCCTAAGAACATATCCACCAACTCTCTGTCAGATAGAGGGGGTTGGACCCTTCCCGCGAGATCTCGCCATTTTTTATCATAGGTTTTGAAACCTCCGCCTGTACCCATAGACATGCCTTGCAACTGTGTCTGTGTCGGAGCTAAGTCAGCATTATACTGGTATTGCTTGTAAAAAGCGGCCGCCAAATCTTCCCAATTGCGGATGTTGGTCCCTTCCAACTGATAGAACCAATCCAACTGCGTTCCTGACAAGATTTCTTGGAAGAAATGCACCCATAGATTCCTATCTGCAGTATGGGGTTGAATTTTCCTAACGTATGATCTCAAATGCAGCTTTGGACAAGAGACACCGTCATATTTAGCGAAAGTGGGGACCTTGAATTTCTGCGGTATGAAAACCCCTGGACAAGTCCTAGCTCCTCAACATCCAACCCGGGTGTTGCACCCCAAAATTTTCCCTCTCATATCTCTCAAAACATTTCAAGAAAAATCTCCAAGTGGTTCAAGATTGCTCAAGAGTTGGACAGTCAAATCATCTCCTAAGGCAGTCAATCCCAAATTAGGGTTTTGTGTTACATCAAGGTCCTTGCATCCAAATGACCTCAAGTTCTGCCCAATGTCCTAATATGTTCTCAAGATCATCCATGTCAAATTTCAAGCCTTGCAAAGGAAGTTTGCTCAGTCAATTGCTCAAGGGGTCCAAAAATTGACTGTGCTAGGGCAAAAGTCAACTGTGACCCAAATACAGTCAAACTTGAAGATTTTTTTGTCAACATTCTCATTTTGAAGGATATTTCATCATTTGACCAAGGGTTGATCATGATTCATCAAGGATTGCTCAAAATTCATCAAGACTCAAAAGTTGCTAAATTAGGGTTTTGTAGGAAAAGTCAAGTCAACTTTGACCAAACATAACTTTCTCATACTTTATGAGAAATGACCCATCCAAAGCTCATTTTTAAGAGTATGAAATTTCCTACAATCCATATTCATACCCAAAGATCAAAAAAAGCACTCACAAGAAGTTACAAATTTGGACATTATAGGTCATTTTTGAAAGTCAACAAAAACACCTTTTTTGCCAAAGCTTATAACTTGAGCATGGAATATCCAAATGAGATGGTACCAAAAGGGTTGGTTAGAAGACATCTCAATATTTCTAAAAATTCCAAGAACCCTTCCAAAAGTTCAAAATTGAAGAAGTTATGCATTGTTGAAGTTGGGCATTTTTGCAAAATTGCCAAAAGTCAACTATCCCCAAAACTTCAAATTTTGTCAAATGGGCCCATTCTTTTCCATTTGATTTGGACTTGCCACATTATACACGTGTCTTAGCTTCAGCCTTGAGTCCATTTGTCAATTTTATTATTTTATTTGATTTTTTAATGAATTATTTCACTTTTAATCAAATTAAATCAAATTAAATTCAAACGTTGATTATTTGATCTCTTTTTGGCTATTTCAGGATTGAATCATCATCATCATCAAATGTATCAAATTCGTATCAAGAATTCCATGTGCAAAAAGATTGGATTTTTGACAAAATAGGCAAGCTTTCCATGGTGGATCAAATCAAATCCCATAGCCATGATGTGCAAAGATTTAATCCACAAATGTTGACCTAATACATTGGATATTACATATACAAGCCAAAGCACACGAATTTGAGACCTAGAGGCTACAAGAACACCAAGAACAAATCTTGAAAAAAGGTGGAAAAAGTGTGAAACCAAAATCACACTTAGAGGCATTTTCAGAAGCAAAACTCAACACCAATCGCTTGCTGGAGAATCACTGAAGCAGAACCAACCCAAAACCAATCTCCATAAACGCCTAAAAGCTCTGTAAGTATCTCAAAAAACCGCCCTTCTCTTGAATTCGCAACTCTTATTTCTTGCATCTTTTGCATAAACTACTGGCATATTCCTAATCCTCGTCCAATTTATAAGCATTATGCATTAGCCAATTGCATTTTTCTGGCCTAGATGAAGAACCCCCATATCTAGGGTTCTTCATTCGTGTTTTGGGGTTTTTCTTTTTCAGGGGAAATCAAGACTCAAGAAGGATATAGGTTCGTTCAGGAAGCCTAGACGAACTCAACCATGTGCTTGGAATCGATTTTCATGGATTGGAATGGATTTTAGGATGCATCTACGCATTTAGCCACCGATCTAAATCCGCAGGTAAATTTACAGGGTTGAAGGTCAGGGATGACAAAGGTGTCTCCCTCTGATTGGACCATTCAAACAATTCGCGCACTTTTTTTTATTTTCTGGCATAATGACGTGTTTTGATATATTATGTTTTGTTTGTGTTTGATTAACAATTGAGAAGCAGTGGCTGAGTGGTGGGCGTGTACATCCAATGATCAATAGGACCTGGGTTCGAATCCCAGGTCCCCCATTTGCATTTGTTATTTTTCTTCAGGTATTCCAGCGCGCTTCAGGAGTTGTAGCATACCATGCTCCCTCACTCAATCACTTGCCAGATGGCTCCAGGCCAGATCTGGTGGTCCAGATGGAACGTCCACCATAGAATCAAGTCAAAGGCGCACATTGAATCTGTCAAAGTCAGCTAGGCCTACACCTAATGGGCTTGAATTTGCCATTCTAACCCCCTAAAACAGGCCCAAACCTCCTAACTCTTTCTATTTATTTATTTTATTTCTTTTAATTATTTATTGTTATTATTTTTATTATTAACTAACCAATTAAATCTTTTTCTTCATAAAATTAAAAAACCAAAAAATATCTTCTTATTTAAATTAAATTTCAGTATTTTATTTTTGTTAACAATATTAATTTAATTAATTTAGTTTTAATTAGGAATAACTTTTAATATATTTTGCAATAATTAAAATTAACTTAGACAATTAGGTTTTATTAACATTGATCAAATTTATTTTTATTTATTTAAATACCAAAAACCCAAAAATATTTTCATTAATTAATTTATTTAATAATTTAATAATTAACTTAGTTTAATTTCTTTTTTAATTCAAAAACAAACCAAAAATCCTTTCTTTAACAATTAAAGGGTCAAAACCCTAAGAACTTGCACCCGATTTAATTTCCCGCACGCGGTCCATTTTATTCAATATTGTATCTGTTTCCGGAATGTAATAGCTTAATAGGACTTTACTATTTTTAGCGCTTTATTTATTCCCCGCATTTTAATTTCAAGGGTTGCTTTTGGCGATGTAAATACCCGACGCCTTGTAATAGTTAGTTTAATTTCCGCAAGTTAATTTCCGCAACTTATAAACTATTAGATGTTTGATAATAGGGAATGCATGACAAGATTGAACGTTTAAACCTAAAATCAACATAGATAACCATTGACACGTACAAAGACAAAATAACTGAAAATAACACACTCGTACATGCACACTCTTAGGGTACACCCCACTTGGTTGCCTTCGTAAACAGTCATTAAGTATAGGTCACTTTAGAGGTCACCCTCTTGTCCAAAGATCATAGTCGCCTCGAAACGGTTGCCTATGATATTGTTGCCTCAAAACAAATGATCTAAGACATTAAGGTTACCACTAAGGCATCCTAACATTGCTTTAGTGACTGTAAGTCCCTAAATTCGAATTGACCCTTAAAACTCCAACGACGGTGCTACCCATTCATTCATAGTGGGATAGCATTGTCTAAAGGAAGATAACATAGAACGATTCCCTTTTTCAAGTAGGTAGATGGTTCTTAAGTACTTGCTCTTTCAAAAAAACAAAAACATTTCACACTTACACTTTTTGAACAAAGTTTTTCAAAATACTTCATACGATCGAAGTTTTCAAATAAAAACTTTTTCAAACCCACAAACACAAAGAAAGCAAATTTTTGAAAACAATATGAGCAAGTACCTAAGAGCCCGTGGATAACCACAGATAGAAAGGGTGCTAACACCTTCCCTTTCTATAATCTACCCCCCGGACCCGAGAAACATCTCGAAAAAGGAATTTTTCTGTGCTTTTTCCTTTCCTTGTTGGATAAAATAAAAGTCGGTGGCGACTCTTGCTTACCGCGACATTTTGCAAACACAAACGCAAAACGCAAACCAGCATTCCAAAAAACAGTCAGTTCTTCCCACCATATCACAGAACTGGCAACTCTGCTGGGGAACTTAATAAGTGAGGTGTACCTTAGGATTAGATCATTGTGTTTTCAATTGTTTGCTTTGTATGATTTATCTTTGTGGGCTTGAATTGGAGTTACTATAGATCCTAACCCAGATCTGGGGGATACCCTTTAGGTAAGTAGCAATAAACTATGAGGGAACTGTACGACATAGACCGATACGGTTGAAGCAGTAGTTACGTTGGTGTGGCATTTTAGTTCGTATCGATATCCCTTGTGTTGGAACAAGGAGAATATGGATCTTCTAAGGGGTCATTAAGCACCAACTGACCTTAGAACCTTTAAATTGACCAACTTGGCCATAGAACAGTAGCAGTATGCTACACTCATTGAGACTAAACTCTCGCGATGATTCCGGCTGCAAAAAAAGGTTGCTAAACTAGAATTATGACCGATCGAGGGTAGTCAGTGATATTGAGATCCTCTAGAACCCGGTTACTATTTTTAGGACAGGTTTAAACCAACTAAACTGAAAGAGGATAGTACCTAAGCTCCTTGCCAGCCTGAAATCTAAGGGCTCTCTGTGTGACTTGTGTGCCTTTACCATGTTTGCTATTTGTGGATACTTATGATGTGCTTTCTATCATGACATCATGACATCATAACATTGCATACATCTTGCATTGGACTAACCTATTTCAAAGACAGAAGGGATTCATCTTTGTTCTGTTTTGTAGGTCATGATGCCCATGCGTAGGAATACCATCCGGATCAACTTTGTCCAGGTTCCCACCATGCCTAAATAATTGATTGCAAAGATGCCTGATACTACCTCCTTCATCAGAAGACATGGGTATCTTTTCAGTTTGGTTACCTCCAAATTGGACGAGCAGATGATGAGTGTCTTGGTCCAGTTCTACGATCCACTGTACCATTGCTTTACTTTTCAGGACTACCAGTTGGTTCCCACCTTAGAAGAGTTCTCTGATCTGCTCGGTATCTCTATTCTGGAGAAGACCCCGTTTACTGGTTGGGAGAAGATCCTTAGGCCATAAGAGATTGCTTCAGCCCTTCATATGACAAAGGATGAGGTAATGGCTAATTGGGAGACTAGAAGTGGAGCAAAGGGCTTTCTGACTAAGTTCTTGGTTGGTAAGGCTAATTATTTCTGGGATAGTCTAGACTTCAAGGCATTCGAAGATATTCTGGCTCTTCTGATATATGGCTTGGTGTTGTTTTCGAACCCTGACTCCTTTATTGACGTGAATGCGGTGAAAATCTTCATCTCCCGTAATCTTGTATCCACTCTCTTGGGTGACATTCTTCATCAGCTTTATGCCCGTACTGCCCGAAAGTGGGGAACCTTGATGTGCTGTGCTCCATTATTGGCGAGGTGGTTTATTTCGCACCTCCCCAAATTAGTGCTGAAGAACAAAGAAGTCATGGGCTGGGCTTATAGGGTTATGTCTCTCTCTCATAATGACATCATCTGGACTATCAAGGGTATGGACGAGGTGGCCATTATTGATCGATGTGGAGAGTACCCCAATGTTCCACTGATAGGAACCAATGGGGGAATTTCTTACAATCCATGCTTGGCCTTACGTCAGTTTGGGCGAGCCAGAAGAGAAGGACCTCATGAGCTGCTAATGCCTAGTATCATCTTTGATTTTCAAGGGGATAACGACGAGCAACGCCGCAGATTCATAAGGGCTTGGGATAGAGTTCACAGATTTGATCCACACGAGCTGGGCCCAAAGACTTCTCTCCCGATGGAGCCATATCTCATATGGGTTCGTATCCGTGCCCAAAAGCTGGGTATGCCGTATGAAGCCGTCCTGCCTATCATTGTTGAAGTTGCTAATGAAGAGGGGGTTCTTCCTACCATCCTCCATCCTCACATGCCCACTGACATTGGGGCACTGAAAAGGTCTTGGATGCAGCTGAGGGAAGAGCGGGATGCTTACCGAGAAAAGTTTAACGAGCAAGAGCAGAAGATCTAGAAGTTGACTAGACAACTGGAGAACGAGCGGATCCTCAATGACTATGTCCACACCGACAAGAAGCGACCATGGGAGCACTGATTGTCCTTTGATTATTTCCTTTCCAGTTTTTATTTACTTTTCAGTATTTCCTTTCTTGTAACGTCTTAAGGGCATCTGTTGAACAATTTGAATTTCAAAGTTTATCTAATAAAAGTGTGTTTCATTTTTTGTTTACAAATTTGAATCTCTCGATGTCTTTGAAATCATATCATACGAATTTCATTCCATGAACCTCATAACAGGTACTCATTACAGGTTTCTTGTCTTCTTCGCTGTTTATTTCAACATCATGTCTGCTGAACCATCAACAGAACAAGCAATCAAGGCTCCGCAGGCTCAAAATGCCCAATTCCAAGAGTTGTTCATGAATCTAGCTAAGGGTCAGCAAGATCTAAAGACCCTGATTCTAAAAGAGAAGAAGAAGAAGAAGAAGAGGACAATCCTGTTTAACACAGGTCACAGGTTTGGAAACAGGCTACGAGATGAATTTGATTTGACCATCTCATCTGAAGGGAAAGATAGTCAAGAAGAAAGGAGGGATCCTAGTCCTGTGGTCTCAGACAATGAGATGGACTTCGACGAAGACCAGTATCCTCCGGCTGAGGATAGATACAAGCAACTGGAAGACCGGTTGAATGCGATGGAGGTACAGAAAGTGCCTGGTCTGGACTTTGGTGATCTAGGTCTATCATATAGGGTGATAAGAACATATGGATCCACTTCTTTCAAGACAGTCTCTCAGGGACTCAGCTTGAATGGTTTTACCAGTTAGACGGAGCCAGTATCCGCAGTTGGGAAGATTTGGCTGCTGCTTTCTACAGGAAGTACCAATACAATGCCGACCTCGCTCCCACGTGTACCCAACTCCAAGGTATGTCTATAGGAACGAGTGAAGGTTTCAAAGATTATGCTCAGAAGTGGAGGGACCTTGTCGGAAGAGTGCAACCACCCTTGGCTGATCGGGAGCTTGTAGATATGTTTCTGGGGACTTTGTCTGGTCCATTTTTCAACCATCTGATTGGAAGCTCTTCGTCTGGGTTTACGGAGCTAATTATGACCGGTGAAAGGATTGGGGTTGGTATTAAGGCTGGTAAGATACAAAAGGGTGCTTCATCAAGCACCGAGAAAAAACCTTTTAAGAAAGAGTCCAGTGTTGTCTATAATTCAAAAAGCCAGAATAGACCTGAACACCGCCAAGCTGTTAATGCGGTTGTTATTTCAAGACCTGCTGGTGCTACTCAGCGCAACAATCAACAAAAGACCGAGAGACCTCGAAGGAAATTCACCCATCTCAACATGACTTTGTCTCAGATTCTGTCGCAGTTATTAAATACCAATCTAGTAACTCTAAGGGAGGCTCCGCAGAATCCTAACATTGCATCACCTAAGTACAACCCTAATGCCTGCTGTGCTTTTCACTCTGATAGCCCGGGACATAATACAGATGATTGTTGGGCTTTGAAGAACAAAATACAGGACTTAATCGATGCTAAGGAGATTGAGTTCGAGGCGCCCAAAAGACCTAATGTTGTGACTGCTCCTATGCCCAAGCATGGAGTGAATGCTATAGATGAAGACTCGTTTATGGTTTCTGTGAACGACATTATTACCCCTTTGATGACTGTGAAGAAGAACCTTTTGCTAGCCGGTTTATTTTCGGGCTGTGATGAAGGTTGCCATATGTGTTCTGCCCTACCAACCGGTTGCCCACTTTTGAAATCAGGTGTCTAACGCCTGATGGATAGTAAGGAGATTCTGTTTGAGAAGACTGTTGTTCCTCTAGTTCGTAATGAAGAGGTTGCTATTATCACCATTCTCGACAATTCTTCCAAGGATTCCTCGAGAAAGCCTGTTAGAATTACATCTGTTCCAAGAATCGCACCATTGATCATCACTTTTCCTGGGCCTATCCCCTATACATCTGATAAAGCTGTCCCTTGGCACTACGGGGCTGATGTTTATTTTCATGGAGTTAAACAAGAGTTAGATGCTGATACTAACGTCAGTAATATTGTTGGACCTGCTAAAGTCACCCGCAACAGAAGACTTTTCTCACCTGATATCTCTCCACCAACTGCCCGAAAACCTATTTTTATCACACCTGCCAGTGTACTTGCTACTATTCCTGCTCAAGTTCCCATTCTTACCCCTGTCGCGGAGTCATATGACACTCGGGGCAAAGGGACCACCGATGATCCTGCCCAGACGGAGGCACCAAAGACGATTACTGTTGAAGCTTCTAGACAAGAGATGGAAGAAATTTTAAAGATCATCAAAAAGAGTGACTACAATGTAGTCGAGCAGCTGGGACAAACCCCATCCAAAATCTATATGTTATCTCTGTTTCTATGCTCAGAAGCCCATGCCAAGGCTCTGATTGCCTTCCTGAAGACTGCACACGTACCGCAAGAAACATCAGCTGATCAGTTTAAAGATTGCGTAGCTAGTCTGACTGCTGATAATGGGTTGGGTTTCTCTGACGCCGACTTAACTGCTAAAGGGAAGAATCACAATGATGCCCTGCATGTCTCCATTGAATGCATGGGCACTACTCTTGCTCATGTATTAGTGGATACTGGTTCCTCATCGAACGTTTTGCCTAAGAAAGCTCTAGACCGGTTGGATTGTGAAGGGTTAGAGCTGAAACCAAGCAACATCGTCATCAGGGCCTTTGATGGGTCTAAGAGGATGGTGCACGGAGAAGTTGATATCCCAATTAAGGTTGGTTCTCATATTTTCAACTCTACATTCTATGTGATGGACATTCGGCCATCTTATTCTTGTTTGCTGGGTCACCCATGGATCCATAAAGCTGGGGCCGTAACCTCAACGCTCCATCAGAAGCTGAAGTACCCGGTCAAAGGGAAAATTGTGACAGTGCAAGGAGAGGAGGAGTACATGGTGAGCCACCTCAACTCTTTCCGATATGTAGAGATGGATGGGGAGTTCATTGAGACCCCATTTCAGCATTTTGAAGAGGTTCCCCAGACGCTGGCATCAACTGAGATTGTTGTTGAAGATTCTCCTATGAAAATGGCTTCCTTCAAGGATGCCCGGGCTGTTGTGGAGAAAGGTGGGTGTGCAAATTGGGGCCAACTCCCTGATTTTGCACAGAAGACTAACAAGTTTGGTTTGGGTTTCACTGCAGAAGCTCAAAAGGCTGTTCGGAATGCACGGATCGGAAGACCTCCCCTGTTCATCAGCAATGCAGGAGTGAATGCCATTGAAGACGACGTTGAATAGTCTGAGTTTGACAGTTGGATTTACCCAACAACTGACGCTGGACTAAGCAACTGGACAACAAAGGACTTCATCCCTATTTCTTTTGTTACCCAGTAATGAAACTTTTGTTCTGAATTTGTAACAGACAATGTTTTAAACTTTATGGCCCAGTGCCTTACCCGGGACACCGTGGCTTCATTTGTGAGGGCTTTAGGTGTGTCATTTTCATATATCATTAATAAAAGCATTGGACGTTTCTTGCATTTTAAATCTTGCGCTCCTTGTTTTTCTTTTATTATATATTGCAAAACAGCTATTTTACACACACTCACATATACAGGGCTACATCCACTCTGGATCTCACTGGTAACGACTCTGCTACTGCCAGTTATGACTTCGAAAATCCGATCAACTTAGCCGAAGACGAAGGTGAACATGACTGCAAAGTGCCTGGTGAACTTGCAAGACTGCTACTCCAAGAAGAGAGGGCCATTCAACCGCACGAAGAGCTGGTGGAATCGGTAAATTTGGGTACAGAGGAAGACAAGAAAGAGGTCAAGATCGGGGCAAATCTGGAGCTTAGTGTGAAGCAACGGTTGATTCAGATGTTGCGTGACTACATTGAGATCTTTGCTTGGTCTTACGAAGATATGCCTGGTTTGGATACCGATATTGTGGTTCACCGACTCCCTACCAAGGAAGATTGTCCTCTAGTGAAACAGAAGGTCCGCCGTATGCGTCTAGAGATGTCTGAGAAAATTAAGGCTGAAGTTATGAAACAGTTTGACGCCGTTTTTCTAGCAGCAACTTCTTACCCTCAGTGGGTTTCCAATGTGGTTCCTGTGCCGAAGAAAGATGGTAAGGTTCGAATGTGTGTTGACTATAGGGATCTGAACAGGGAAAGCCCCAAGGATGATTTCCCTCTACCTCATATCGGCGTTCATGTTGACAACACCGCTCAGCATAAAGTCTTCTCCTTTATGGATGGTTTCTCCGGTTATAATCAGATTAAAATGGCTCCCGAAGACATGGAGAAGACAACCTTTGTTACTCAGTGGGGTACCTTTTGCTTCAAGGTCATGCCTTTTGGATTGGAAAATGCTAGGGCAACGTATCAGCGTGCCATGGTTGCTTTATTTCATGACATGATCCATCATGAAATTGAGGTATACGTCGACGACATGATTGCAAGATCCCAGACTGAAGGAGAACATCTTGACCACCTTCAGAAGCTATTTGACAGGTTGAAATTGTACAAGCTGAGGTTAAACCCGAACAAGTGCACCTTCGGGGTGAGATCTGGTAAGCTGCTGGGTTTCGTTGTAAGCAATAAAGGTATTCAAGTGGATCCTGCCAAGGTGAAGGCTATACAGGAAATGCCGGCTCCTCAAACAGAGAAAGAAGTCAGAGGCTTTCTGGGACGTCTGAACTACATTTCCCGATTCATCTCGCACCTGACTGCTACTTGTGAGCCAATCTTGAAGTTACTGAAGAAAGATCAAGTAGTACGTTGGAACAATGAATGTCAGGCCGCTTTCGAAAGGATCAAAGAGTATCTCCAAGAGTCACCTATTCTGATGCCACCAGTTGAAGGGAGACTCTTAATCCTATACTTGACAGTACTCGACAACTCAATAGGGTGTGTGCTGGGTCAGCATGATGAGTCTGGCCAAAAAGAGCATGCTATTTATTACCTTAGAAAAAAGTTTACCGACTCCGAGACCTGATACTCGTTGCTCGAGAAGACTTGTTGCGCTTTGGCATGGGCTGCTCGCTCGCTGAGACAGTATATGCTGACTCACACTACTCTATTGATATCAAAGATGGATCCAATCAAGTACATCTTCGAAAAGCCTGCTTTGTCAGGAAGAATAGCAAGATGGAAGATGATCTTGACTGAGTATGACATCCAATATACGACTCAAAAAGCAATCAAGGGAAGTGTGTTGGCAGATTATTTGGCACATCAGGTAGTGGATGATTACCAGTCTATGAACTTTGAATTCCTGGACGAGAATATCATGATAGTGACTGATTGTGAGACACCTGGATCAGATGAAGTACCCGAGGAAGGATCCCGATGGTCTATGTACTTTTATGGAGCTTCGAACACTTTGGGTAATGGAATTGGTGCCGTGATCATATCTCCTAAAGGCTCTCATACTCCGTTCACCGCCCGACTATGTTTCAACTGCACCAACAATATGGCAGAGTATGAAGCATGCATTATGGGTCTTTGAGCAGCAATTGACCTAAGGATTAAGTTCTTGAGTGTCTTTGAAGATTCCGCTCTCGTGATCAACCAGATCAAAGGCGAGTGGAATACGAAACACCCAAATCTTATTCCTTATAAGGAGTATGTGTTGACATTGCTTCCTCATTTCGAAGAGATAACCTTTGAACACTTCCCAAGAGAGGAGAATCAGTTGGCGGACGCGCTAGCTACAATGTCTTCTATGTTCAAAGTCAATTGGGACAACGAAGCTCCCCGGATTATCATTGAAAGACTGGACGAACCTGCACATTGCTGTGACATTGAGACTGAAGATGTAGCAGATAAACCCTGGTTTCATGAGGTGAAGAGGTATCTTGAGGCTCAGGAATACCCCGAGGGTGCATCTGTTAATGATAAGAAGTTTCTGAGGAGGTTCAAGGCAAAGTTCTTCATCAGCAATGGCATTCTCTACAAGCGTAACCATGATTCAACCTTACTGCGTTACATGGATAAGAACAAGGCAGAAAGGATCATGGCAGAGTTACACGAAGGTACTTCGGAACTCATTCTAGTGGACACACGATGGCAAAGAAAATCCTTCAGGCAGGATATTATTGGTCCACAATGGAAGCTGACTGTTATCAGCATTCTCGGACATGTCACAAGTGTCAAGTCTATGCTGATAAGGTGCACATACCTCCAGTCCCTCTAAACATCTTGACGACACCTTGGCCTTTTGCAATGTGGGGCATTGATATGATCGGCGAGATCATACCTACGGCATCTAACGGGCATCGCTTCATCCTGGTAGCAATCAATTACTTTACGAAGTGGGTTGAAGCAGCTTCCTTTGCTACTGTAACCAAGAACGTTGTGGCACGGTTCATTCGGCAAAATCTGATCTGTCGATACGGTGTACCAGAGAGGATCATTAAGGACAATGATACAAATCTCAACAACAAGATGATCACTGAGCTCTGCAAGCAGTTCCAGATACAGCATCACAACTCTTCTCCCTACCGGCCGAAGATGAATGGGGTTGTCGAAGTGGCTAATAAGAACATTAAGAAGATTATGCTGAAAATGACTGTGACATACAAAGATTGGTACGAGATGTTACCATTTGCTCTTCATGGGTACCGTACCTCAGCGCGGACGTCAACAGGGGCAACACCTTATTCCTTGGTATATGGCATAGAGGCAGTCTTTCCCATTGAAGTTCAGATACCCTCTCTTCGGATCATGAAGGATGCAGGTTTGAGTGAAGATGACTGGATTCAGACCCGGCTTAATCAGCTAAACCTAATCAACAAAAAGAGACTTACTGCTATTTGTCATGGTCATACGTACCAAAAGCAGATGATCAACGCATTTAACAAGAAAGTTAGATGACAAGAGTATCAAGTTGGAGACCTGGTAATCAAGCGCATTATCCTACCTCAAGGTGATCCCAGGGGCAAATGGACCCCTAATTATGAAGGGCCATTTGTGGTTAAGAACATTTTCTCAGGAGGAGCTATGATTATAACCACCATGGATGGTGATGACCTTGCTCACCCCGTCAATGCAGACATAGTGAAAAGATACTACGCATAATCAAAGACCTGCTAGGTTGACTGGCCTAGACAAAAATAAGGGCTTCCCGGTGAACCAAAAGGGTTCGGGCAAAAATAAGGGATGAAAACAAAAAAATATGTACACCCGGCAAGTCGAAAACCCGAAAAGGCGACTTGGGCAAAAAAGGGTATCCTGGTGGACTGAAAACCCGAAAGGGCGGTCCAGGAAAAAATTAGGGATCAAAGCGCAACACTATGTCTCATTGGATCACCTTGCATCCAGACTTCGGTATCGATTGTCTAGCTCGGACGACACTAATCAATCTGATCTACCTTCAACCAAGTAGCGAAGTGATGAGATGCTTGAGGATATAAAGGAAATAGCAGAGTTGGAACCCAGTGGGATCATTCACATAGTTGTTTTGTTTAGTTTTTCACAAATTGTGTAAATTCTATTTATTCGGCTGCGTTCTCCTACTAGGACGTCAACCTCTTGTACAAAAACGCCTATTTTACAAGCCAAACTTCAAAATCAATACAAATTCATTTTCAAACAAATTTCAAACTGTTTTTCCTTTATCTATTTTGTCTTGCAAAGAACGTCCAATGTTCATTTTTTATATATGCACTTGACATTAATTGCTACTCATAAATACTTACATGCGAAACAAAAGACGATTACGGGTAATATCAGAAACAGGGATAATAAAAATTGTCCAAACTGTATAGTTGCTTTTTCCACCAGGTACCGGGTAAATTCATTTGAAGAATATGGATAAGATACCTTCACTCCCCGCAGAGTAAGGCAGTAATGGTAGCTCTCCCCCAGCTGGGACTTGCAACTATGAACGAATCAACAACGCTCTCCCCAAGCAAAGTTGATCTACCATCAATACTAAAAAGGCTTGATATCCACGGCAGTCTTAATATTCCCTAGCGGAGTATAAGAATGTTCCCTAGAAGAATACAAGATACCCCCAGTGGAGTTAAAATTTTCCCAGCACAATCTGAAAAAGCTTCCCCAACGGAGTTGAAGCATCGTCCCCAGTTGACTCTGGAAGTTTATCCCTAGCGAAGTACAAAAATAAATCTCCCCAGCCGAGTTCAAAGGATCATTCCCAGCAGAACTCAAAGGATTATCCCTATAAGAGTCTAAAAGGTTAGTCCCAGAGAAGTCGCAACCGAAGATCATCCTCAGCGGAGTTCTCTCCCTTCACAAACAGGAATTCAATCCCCAATAGGATTCGATATCACCAACAATGATAATTCATCCTGATGGAATTTATCAGTGGAATCTTCAGCAGAACCTCTCTTCCCCACAGAGTAATCTCCTCATCAGTATATTCCCGAACGGAGTTATCCTCTCCTGCAGGTCTATTCTCACAATCATCTTCGTTAGTCATCCCCAGCGGAAATGAAGAATTCAACTCTATTCTCCAGCAACTATCCGGGATTTATTTTCCCCAGCTAGAAACATTACATTTCCATACATCATGATACATGCATATACGCATCATACCATACAATCTCATTTATGTTGAGAGCATCATTGCTTGATAAATATCATGCATTTCATACATCATGACATTGCATATGACTGAATCTTTACCGTTTCAGGGAAAGACGAATCAGTAAACACCACTGACTACTCATATGACCTAGTAGTCCCCTCAAAAGAAAAACTACATATATGGAAGACTTTTGTCTGGTTCAGTTAAATCGATTCTAAGATTTTTCTTATTCCTATCCAGTCAAAGTTAATTCAAGACCTTCTCTGGTTTAGTCAGATCGATGCTAAGATCTCCCTGATTCGTATTCCAGTTGAAGATATTCCAAGACTTTTGTCTGGTTCAGTTAAATCGATTCGAAGCTTTTTCTTATTCTTATCCAGCCAAAGTTAATCCAAGACCTTCTCTGGTTCAGTCAGATCGATGCTAAGATCTCCCTGATTCGTATTCCAGTTGAAGATATTCCAAGACTTTTGTCTGGTTCAGTTAAATCGATCCTAAGATTTTTCTGATTCTTATCCAGCCAAAGCTAATCCTAGACCTTCTCTGGTTCAGTCAGATCGATGCTAACATCTCCCTGATTCGTATTCCAGTTGAAGATATTCCAAGACTTTTGTCTGGTTTAGTTAAATCGATTCGAAGATTTTTTTGATTCTTATCCAGCCAAAGTTAATCCAAGACCTTCTCTGGTTCAGTCAGATCGACACTAATATCTCCTTGATTCGTATTCCAGTTGAAGATATTCCAAGACTTTTGTCTGGTTCAGCTAAATCGATTAGAAGATTTTTCTGATTCTTATCCAGCTAAAGTTAATCCAAGACCTTCTCTGGTTCAGTCAGATCGACGCTAAGATCTCCCTAATTCGTATTCCAGTTGAAGATATTCCAAGACTTTTGTCTGGTTCAGCTAAATCGATTCGAATATTTTTCTGATTCTTATCTAGCCAAAGTTAATCCAATACCTTCTCTGGTTCAATCAGATCGACGCTAAGATCTCCCTGATTCGTATTCCAGTTGAAGATATTCCAAGACTTTTGTCTGGTTCAGTTAAATCGATCCTAAGATTTTTCTGATTCTTATCCAGTCAAAGTTAATCCAAGACCTTCTCTGGTTCAGTCAGATCGACGCTAAGATCTCCCTAATTCGTATTCCAGTTGAAGATATTCCAAGACTTTTGTCTGGTTCAGCTAAATCGATTCGAAGATTTTTATGATTCTTATCCAGCCAAAGTTAATCCAAGACCTTCTCTGGTTCAGTCAGATTGACGCTAAGATCTCCCTGATTCGTATTCCAGTTGAAGATATTCCAAGACTTTTGTCTGGTTCAGTTAAATTGATCATAAGATTTTTCTGATTCTTATCCAGTCAAAGTTAATCCAAGACCTTCTCTGGTTCAGTCAGATCAATGTTAAGATCTCCCTGATTCTTATTCCAGTAGAAGTTTAGACCACCTATCAACAGTCTCCAAATGGCATATGTAAGCCCATTCCCGATATCACAAGGCTGATACCACTTCATGCGAGTGCAAATTTCTGGGCACTCTAGTGTTCAATCATCTTCCATCTTCGGATCACGAAAGGCACGAAAGACAATCTACATCCTCAGGTTTAAGAAATTTGAACAGAAGCAGCTGTTGCACCCCAAAATTTTCCCTCTCATATCTCTCAAAACATTTCAAGAAAAATCTCCAAGTGGTTCAAGATTGCTCAAGAGTTGCACAGTCAAATCATCTCCTAAGGCAGTCAGTCACAAATTAGGGTTTTGTGTTACATCAAGGTCCTTGCATCCAAATGACCTCATGTGCTCCCCAATGTCCTAATATTTTCTCAAGATCATCCATGTCAAATTTCAAGCCTTGCAGAGGAAGTTTGCTCAGTCAATTGCTCAAGGGGTCCAAAAATCGACTGTCCTATGGCAAAAGTCAATTGTGACCCAAATACAGTCAAACTTCAAGATTTTTTGTCAACATTCTCATTTTGAAGGATATTTCATCATTTGATCAAGGGTTGATCATGATTCATCAAGGATTGCTCAAAATTCATCAAGACTCAAAAGTTGCTAAATTAGGGTTTTGTAGGAAAAGTCAACTCAACTTTGACCAAGCATAACTTTGTCATACTTTATGATAAATGACCCATCCAAAGCTCATTTTTAAGAGGATGCAATTTCCTACAGTCTATATTCATACCCCAAGATCAAAAAATTCACTCACAAGAAGTTACAAATTTGGACATTATAGGTCATTTTTGAAAGTCAACAAAAAAACCTTTTTTTGCCAAAGCTTATAACTTGAGCATGGAATATCAAAATGAGATGGGACCAAAAGTTTTGGTTAGAGGACATCTCAAGCTTTCTAAAAAGTCCGAGAACACTTCCAAAAGTTAAAAATTGAAGAAGTTATGCATTGTTGAAGTTGGGCATTTTTGCAAAATTGCCAAAAGTCAACTATCCCCAAAACTTCAAATTTTGTCAAATGGGCCCATTCTTTTCCACTTGATTTGGACTTTTCACATTATACACGTGTCTTAGCTTCAGCCTTGAGTCCATTTGTCAATTTTATTATTTTATTTGATTTTTTAATGAATTATTTCACTTTTAATCAAATTAAATCAAATAAAATCCAAACATTGATTATTTGATCTCTTTTTGGCTATTTCAGGATTGAATCATCATCATCAAATGTATCAAATTCGTATCAAGCATTCCATGTGCAAAGAGATTGGATTTTTGACAAAATAGGCAAGCTTTCAATGGTGGATCAAATCAAATCCCATAGCCATGATGTGCAAAGATTTAATCCAAAAATGGTGACCTAATACATTGGATATTACATATACAAGCCAAAGCACACGAATTTGAGACTTAGAGGCTGCAAGAACACCAAGAAAAAAACTTGAAAAAATGTGGAAAAAGTGTGAAACCAAAATCACACTTAGAGGCTGTTGTACCCCAAAATTTTCCCTCCCATATTCCTCAAGATTTATCAAGAATCATCTTCAAATGGTTCAAGATTTCTCAAGGGTTGCACAGTCCAAATGCCTCCTAAGCCAGTCAAAATTAGGGTTTTGTTTCTTTCAAAGAATTTGAGGTTTTCAATGGCTCAATCAAGTCCCATAGGCCTATATACATTGTCAAGCACCTACATGCCAAATCTCAAGACTCACAGTGCCAAATTCCACAAACAAAAGCTCCATTTGATTCACAGTCAACTACAAGGGCAAAATGGTCATTTTACAGTCAACAGTCAGAATTTTTGGTCAACATCTTATTTTGAGCTCACAATCATCATTTGATCAAGTCTTGATCATGATTCCTCAAGCATGGCTCAAAAATCATCAAGATGCAAAAAGTTACTATTTTTGGACAGTAGAAAAGTCAACTGTATCTTGACCAAGGCATAACTTTTTCATGGTTCATCAAAAAAATTCCATCCAATGCTCATTTTGAAGGGGATGACATTTCCTACAACTCATCTTCACATTCCAAGTCCAAGAAATGCTCTCACAAAAAGTTATCAATTTCTACATTATAGGTCAATTTCAAAAGTCAACAAAAATGCACTTTAAGTCAAAGACCATAACTTGAGATTGGTAAATCCAAATGACATGGGACCAAAGGCATTGGTTAGAGGACTTCAAGAACTTTCCAAAATGTCCAAGAACATGTTCATATGATCAAAATGGAGCAAGATATGCATTGGAGAAGTTGGGAAATTTTTGTGAATTTGCAAAAGTCAACTTTGCTCAAAACACCTTGTTTTTGCTAATGGGCCTCAAATTTCTTCTTGAAACTTTATCCAAGGCCTATTCACGACCCATCAAGCCTATTTGAATTTATTTTCTTATTTTTTTTAATTAATTGGATTTTTAATTGATTTTAATTCATTTAATTAATTTAAATTGTAGGAAATTCAAAGATTTGATTTTTTTTCCAATCTTTTTGTGAAGCAAACAAGCTCAAGATATGCTGGCAATTCGTGTGAAAATCAAAGGGACAAAGATCTCCAAGTTTGGCAAGTTTCTTCAATCAAAAAGATTCAAAAAGATGTGATTGCAAATCAAATATTCAAACCATCATGCAATGGATTTTTTGTGCAAGATTTAACCTAATTCTCTTCTACTATATATACACAAGCTAAACCTAATGCCATGGACGTGAATTTGCTGCAGAAAAACCATAACCACATTCAAGAAAATTCAAAGAAATTTGAAAACTGATTTCCATATTCTAACGTGATTCAAAGGCTTTTATTGTTTCTAATCTATTGCAGGGGTTCCCAGGAACGTGTAGGAATCAAAATCAAGTGCTAAAGCTCAAGGAATCCAAAGAAACAGAATCACGGTTTGTCCACTTTTTTCAGAATCGAAACTCATGATTCGTGCATCATTAACATGATTTCTTGTGTGTTTTGTGTTGCTGGAACTCACAGGAAACTAATGGCATAGTTTAATTGCATTGAAACACCCAGAATCCAAAAGTGCCATTAAAGAATTCTAGGGTTCTTGAGTTCTCAAATTGGGGCTTTACAGCCCAGGAAAAATTAGCACCTCTAATGCCTATGGTTGAACTCGTCAAGACCAGACGAACACGCTGAGACCGTCGCGAAATATTTATATTCATCCTAGGGCTAATCGCTATTTTTCCTTGTTACAGTTTGTGGGGGTTAAAAAACCCCGCTATCCATTTGTTTTTTACAGGTACACAGGATGAAGATGAAGACGTGTTAGCATATGATTAGTCCATTCAAATAGCGTGCGTGATTTTGTTTTGTCCAGCATATTGATTGTTTCTTAATAATATATTTGCTTGGTATTATAATTACAAAATCAGGCAAGTGGCTGGGTGGATAGTGCGCTGGCTGGTAACCATTGGGACCTGGGTTCGAATCCCAGGTCCCCCAAAATAATTGTTTCATATTTTTCATAACATGTTCACGTGCAGGCTTTCAAAAACGTTCCACCATGAACTCCAACCACCCAGGCGCCAAGTGGCCACAATCACAAATCCAATGGTCAAAAGATGAAAATCATGATGCTCCCTAGTCAATGCATGCCTGGACGATCTCAGAAGTCAAACAAGGCTTGTAGCTTAATGGGCCTGAAATCTGCTTTCTAACCTCCTTCTGGGCCCAACACCCCCCTGGTTTCTTTATTCTTTTTCTTTTCTATTTTAATTTCTATTTAATTATTTTATTAATTATAGTTATTATTATTATTATTATTTAATTAACTCACAAATTATTATTTTCATAATAAATTCAGACAATTAAAAAATGTTAATATTTTTATTATTATTAAGTAATTTCACTATTAATTATTTTTTGTAAATAAATTCTAACAAATTAACTTAGTTTAATTAGGTTTAATTTTGACTTTTTTCATAATAAATAAAATAAATTTAGAATTAGGGTTTTCTTGACACTTTTAATTTCTTTTTATTTTATTTTCATTAAAACATTAAAAAACTTAAAAAAAATTTCTTTTTTTAATTAATTAGTTTTAGAATTAGGTTTAATTAAATGCAAAAAGGGACCAAAATTCATTCTTTTCTCAAAAAGGGTCAAAACCCTAAGACTTTTTCCGATTCAATTTCTTTGCGCGTATATTAATTTTTGATTATATTTATGTATCTGTTCCGAGGATGTAATAGATAATTAGGACTTTTATCGCTTTCTTTAATTTCTCGCATTTATTTTTCAAAGGGTTATGTTTTTGGCGATGTAAATACCCGACGCCTTGTAATAGCGTAGATTTACTTTCTGCAATTTATTTTCCGCACAATTATTAACTGTTAACTATGCCTGACAAGACTTGCCTGAAAATTAAAATCAAAACGTAGCTCACCATAATACATGTGCAAAGATAATATGAACTGAATTCTGACACACTCGCACATGCCACTCTTAGGGTACGCCTCACTTGGTTGCCTCAACGTGGTCATCAAGTATAGGGTGTTTTAGAGGTCGCCCTCATGTCTAAAGATCCAGTTGCCTCGAAACGGTTGCCTCGGATAAAAAAGGATCTAGGACATTTGGGTTACCGCTAAGGCGTCCTACTATTGCTTTGGTGACCACACATGTCCCTATAATCGAATTGACCCGAATAACTCCAACGACGGTGCTACCTACTTCTCAATAGTGGGATAGTACTGTCTAAAGGACATTTACACAACTTAATTCCTTTGAGTAGGTAGAGGTTCTAAGGTACTTGCTCTTTCAAAAAAAAACAACTTTTCGCACTCACACTTTCAAACAAAAGTTTTCAAACAAATACTTCATACACTCTTGAGGACTGATACAAGAGTTACCTAGAAGTTTTCAAAACTAAACTTTTTTCAAAACCCACAAACACAAGAAAAGCAAACACTTTTGAAAACATAGTGAGCAAGTACCTAAGAGCCCGTGGATAACCACGGATAGAAAGGGTGCTAACACCTTCCCTTTCTATAATCTACCTCCCGAACCGAGAAACATCTCGAAAAGGAATTTTGCTGTGCTTTTGTTCTTTCCTTGTTGGAGAAAATAAAAGACGGTGGCGACTCTTGCTTACCGCGACATTTTGCGAACCAGCATTTCAAAACAGTCAGTTCTATTTCCACCGATCACAGAACTGGCGAATCTGCTGGGGATTCTAATAAGTGAGGTGTACCTTAGGATAAGAACACTTATGTTTTCAATTGTATTCCTTGTTTGCTTTAATATTGTGGGCTTGCATCGGAGTTTCATAGATCCTAACCCGGATCTGGGGAATACCCTTTAGGTAGCATAAGCCGTGAGGGACCTGTCCGGCGTAGACCGACACGGGTGAAGCAGTAGCTACGTTGGTGTGACACCTTGGTCTATACCGATATCCCTTATGTTGGAACGAGGAGAATATAGGTCTTCTGAGGAGTCGTTAAGCACCAACCGACCTTAGAACCTTAAATTGACCCAACTTGGCCATAGAACAGTAGCAGTATGCTACACTCATTGAGGCTAAACTCTCGCGATGGTTTCGGCCGTAAGAAAAGATTGCGAAGCTGGAGTTATGACCGATTGAGGGTAGTCAATGATATTGAGATCCTCTAGAACCCGGTTACTATTTTTAGGACAGATCTTAACCAACTGAAACTGAAAGAGGGTAGTACCTAAACTTCATGCTGGCCTGAACTCTAAGGGCTCTTTTGTGTGACTTGTGTGCCTTCAAACTTGAACTACTTGCACATTCTTGTTATCTGACAACATGAGTTCCTTGCAGGTTCTGTTTACAGTCCTTAATCTGGGCTTATAACAGGGTTTACTTACATCACTCCACGCATAGCATAACATCATACCATCATAACATTGCATGCATCCTGCATAAGGACTAACCCATTTCAAGGATCTCAAGGGCTTGTGATGCAGGTCATGATGAACCAAAATGTCTAGCAAGGGGCAAAGGGGATTTATTTTCCTCTAGCCAAGGTTGTTTGGAGATTAAAACATGATAACTTGAGTCAGGGGCTATGACCCACTCGATATGGTGAGCCTTGACTCTTGAAGAAGGACTCTCAACAAAACGAAGTTCCTTCAATCAAGCTGCAAAATTCAAATTCTAACAATTTTCTTGTTTACCCCGCGAGATCCTTGAAAACATTGCATACATACATATCATTGCATTACAGGTACCCTTTTTACGGGTCACTTACCTTCTTCGCTGTTTATTTCAGCAATCGTCATGTCTACTGAACCTTCCGCTGAACAAGCTATCAAGGCCCCCCAGGCCCAGAATGTCATGTTCTAGGAGTTGGTTATGAGCCTAGCCCAGGGTCAACAGGACTTGAAAACTCTGATTCTGAAAGAGAGGAAGAAGAAGAAGAAGAGGACTGTTTTGTTTAAAACTAGACGCAGATCTGGGAATGGATTACAGAATGAGGTTGAGCTGATTACCTCATCTGTAGGCAAAGACAGCCCACGAGAGAGAAGGGTTCCTAGTCCCGTGGTCTCCGACAGCGAGACGGATTATAATGATGAACAGTATCCTCCTGCCGAGGATAGGTACAAACAGCTGGAGGACCGCTTAAGTGCTATGGAGATTCAACATGTGCCCGAGTTGGACTTTGGAGACCTATGCTTATCCTCTGGGGTGGTGATCCCACATAAGTTCAAGGCACCTGCCTTTGCAAAGTACGACGGAGCTTCCTGTCCTAAGTTGCACCTCCGGTCGTATGTAAGGAAGATCCAACCTTATACAGCTGACAAGAATTTATGGATCCATTTCTTCTAGGATAGTCTTTCAGGGACCCAACTCGAATGGTTCTATCAGCTGGATGGAGCCAGCATTCGTAACTGGGAGGACTTGGCTACTACGTTCTATAAGCAGTATCAGTATAATTCCGACCTCGCTCCTATGCGTACCCAACTCCAGGGTATGTCACTAGGGACGGGTGAAGGATTTAAGGAGTATGCTCAAAAGTGGAGAGACCTGGCTGGAAGGGTGCAGCCACCTTTAACTGACCGTGAGCTTGTGGATATGTTCTTGGGGACCCTGTCTGGTCCGTTCTTCAACCATCTGATTGGGAATTCTTCGACAGGGTTTACAGACCTTATCTTGACTGGTGAGAGAATAGAAGCTGGTATCAAGTATGGGAAGATACAAAAGGGTGAATCCTCGAACACTGAGAAGAAACCATTCAAGAAAGAATCCAGTGTTGTCTATGGTTCAAGAAGACAGAATAGATCCGAACACCGCCAAGATGTCAACGCCGTAGTTATTTCAAAACCGGCCAGTGCTCCCCAACATCGCAACCAACAAAGGGAAGAGAGACCTAGAAGGCAATTCACTCCCCTCAGCATGACCTTGTCCCAGACATTGCCACAGTTGCTGAAGACCAACTTGGTAACTCTAAGGGACCCTCCTAAGAATCTGAACACTACACCTACAAGGTATAACCCCAACGCCCGCTGCGCTTATCATTCTGACAGCCCGGGGCATGCTACAGATGATTGTTGGACTTTGAGGAACAAGGTTCAGGACCTAATCGATGCAAAGGAGGTCGAGTTCGAAGCGCCCGAGACTCCCAATGTGATCACTGCTCCCTTGCCAAAACATGGCTAGGATTGAGAGATTTTTGTTCATTTGAATTCTGAAGTTGTATTTTTCTTTGCTTATTCAAAAAATTATCATGTCAGAGTCTTTTATTTCATTAATGCATTACACGTGTCTGTTTTGAAGTAATTGTGTTCACTATGTTTAAAATTGCTTTCATTTTGTGATGTTCAACTCTCGATTAAAAATTCTAAACCTTTTGAGGGAGGATGACGAAAACGATACCACGATCTTTACAGTATGCTTTTGAACAGACCCCGCTGATGAGGTACAGGCATTGTTTCAAATCCTAAACAGTGGAGTTATAAGGAAGATAATCCCTCGTCAACCCCTTTGAGCCAAAGAAGTTAGAGTTTTTCTTTTCGAAAATTAAAACCCTTAATCATAACCTGGGGCAGGGTAGTTCTCTCAGTTAATCCAGGTGCACAATGAATGACATCAAGGAAGTCCTTCCGAAACAAAAGACAGTGATGGTTCCCTATAATCGTAAAGACAGACAGTCATTATCTTTCAAAAACAAAAGCCCAATAAGTCAAAACCTATGAAGGAGACTTACAAAACTGGGGCATCCCGCTGAATGTAATCACAAAGAAACAGTTCAGGCAAAAAACAGGGATAATAAAATCAAAAAGAAAGAGATCCTACAGACTCTCAATAAAAAGAAATGACTGCCTGTTCAAAATAAATTGTCAATATTCGAACCATCACCGGAATATCAGAGCAAGGATTCAAACAAGATCTAATGCACGATTAGCTGAGTTTAGGACCGAAGAACATCACGGAGAGCGGGTGGGTACAAATAAAATTTGAGCCTTTATCCTTTGTTCCTAAACCGTGAGCCAGGCCACGTTATAACCTTTAAAAGTCCTAGTTGAAGCATGGGTTAGTTCGAAAGCATACTGTTACAAAGGTATCCTAACTCTTGTAAGGGTTTGCTATAAAGTCTTGAGTCGACATCACATTTTACAAGAATTCACTTGTTTTATTAAAAACTGCATTTTCAAAAACTTCAAGACAGACATAAGCTTTGCATTTCTAAATAACATTGTTTGCATATGACTATTTGTTCAAACAGTAGAGAAATTCGCACGACGAATATCCAGTGAACAAACACCTTCTCAATAAAAGGGTCACCTCAAGTGGAAAAACACTTCCAATCAAGGGGCACGGCATGATCATTGTCCATCATCTGGGGCAGTCAAGTCAAGATTCAGAGAATCTCTCAAAAGGCCAAATAGCCAGGGGCAAATCTCCGCCTGAGTCATTTGGGGCATTGGACATGAATTCCAGCTACAAATCTTGCACGGTCAGACATCTTCTGGTAGTATGGCAACACAACACTACTGACAGTGACAACTCCCTACATTATGAGAACATGGACATAGTCAAAAAATACTACGCGTAATCAAAGACCCGCTAGGTTGACACACCTAGGCAAAAATAAGGGCTTCCCGGTGAACCAAAAGGGTTCGGGCAAAAATAAGGGACGAAAATGAAAAAATATGTACACCCGGCAAGTCGAAAACCTGAAAAGGTGGCTTGGGTAAAAAATGGTATCCCGGTGGACTGAAAACCCGAAAGGGCGGTCCAGGCAAAAATCAGGGATCAAAGCGTACGACTATGTCCCGTCATCTCGTCACTTGCCAACCAGAAGAAGATTTGTCAATCGGCAGTTATCAAACACCTCCACAGGTACCTTCTCCCACAGAAACTGGGGCAATAAGAATTGTCCGAACTTTACAAGCTGCTCTGTCCTCCAGGTACCAAAGTAAGTTCAACTGAAGAATGTGACCAAGATACCTCCACTCCCCGTAGAGTAAGACAAGATCCAGCAATACTCTCCCCCGAGCAGAGTTGGTCTCCCATCAGCCCCAAAAAGGCACAGTATTCCCCAATAAGTCAACAACGCTCTCCCCGAGCAGAGTTGGTCTACCATCAGTCCTGAAGAAGTTGGGTATCCCCAGAAAATCTCAATATTCTCCAGCAGAGTATACAGATATTCCTCAGCAAGCATCCCCGACAGTCTTAATATTCGTCAACGAAATATAAGATTGTTCCCCGGCGGAGTACAGACACCCCAGTGGAGCCATTTCCTCAATACATTCCAAAAAGTTTCCCCAGGAGAGTTGGACCATCTCCCCAATAGATCCTGGAAGCTTGTCCCCTATAGAGTAAAAATATCTCTCCCCAATCTTATTCAAAGGATTATCCCCAACCAGAGTCTAACTGGGTTATCCTCAGCAAATTACAACGGAAAGATTCTCCTCAGCAAAGTGCTTCCTATTTCCCAGTGGAGTTCATCAAAATCCCCAACAGAGCTTATCAACGGAATCCCCAATGGAGTTATCGTTAAAATCTCAGTGAAGCATCTCTTCCCACAGAGTAAATCCCCACAGAGTAATCTCTTCACCAAGTTTATTCACCAACGGAGTCATCCTCTCCTACAGGTTTATTCTTGCAACCATCTTCGTTCATCATCCCCAACGGAAACGAAAGACTCTACTCTTCAACATCAACCCAGGATTCAACGAACTTCCCGGCATTCATCAAGGATTTATTTTCCCAGACGAAGATACATTCATAAACATCACATTGTCATACATCATGATACATGCATATACGCATCATATCATACAATCTCATTTATGTTGAGAACATCATTGCTCGATCCATATCATGCATTTCATATGACTGACCTTTACCTTTCAGGAAAGATGCAGTTAAACTCTAAATTCATTCAAAAAAGACAACCTATCAATGAAGACAACCTGTCAATAAAGACAACCAGTCAATGAAGACAATCTGTCAATGAAGACAACCTGTCGATGAAGATAACCTGTCAATGAAGACAACCTGTCAATGAAGACAACCCGTCAATGAAGACAACCAGTCAATGAAGACAACCTGCCAATGAAGACAACCCGTCAATAAAGACAACTTGTCAATAAAGACAACCTGTCGATGAAGACAACCTGTCAATGAAGACAACCTGTCAATGAAGACAACCCGTCAATGAAGACAACCAGGCAATGAAGACAACCCGTCAATAAAGACAACCTGTCAATGAAGACAACCTGTCAATAAAGACAACCTGTCAATGAAGACAACCCGTCAATAAAGACAACTTGTCAATGAAGACAACCTGTCGATGAAGCCAACCCGTCCATGAAGATAACCCGTCAAAAGAGACAACTCGTCAAAGAAGACAAAATCTCCCCTGGTTCAGTTAAATCTATTCCTAAAGATTTTTCTGAGATAACCTATCAGTAGAGACAACCCATCAACCTTTTTAAAGTTCCAGATTCGATACCTGTATCTAGCCAGGGCATATCTGTGGACGATTGATTGTAGATCTACACCTGTATCTAGCCAGGAAAGTATCTGCATGAAGAGATTGAAGATCAACACCTGTAACAGGCCAGGAAATTATCTTTCTTTCTCAGGTCAGAGGTCTACACCTGTATCCAGCCAGGAAAGCTATCTCGACCAACCTTTTGAAGTTCCAGATTCAATACCTGTATCTAGCCAGGGCATATCTGTGAGCGATTGATTGTAGATCTACACCTGTATCTAGCCAGGAAAGTATCTGCATGAAGAGATTGAAGATCAATGCCTGTATATAGCCAGGAAGTCATCTTTCTTTCTCAGGTCAGAGGTCTACACCTGTATCCATCCAGGAAAGCTATCTCGACCAACCTTTTGAAGTTCCAGATTCGATACCTGTATCTAGCCAGGGCATATCTGTGAGCGAATGATTGTAGATTTACACCTGTATCTAGCCAGGAAAGTATCTGCATGAAGAGTTTGAAGACCAACACCTGTAACAGGCCAGGAAATTATCTTTCATTCTCAGGTCAGAGATCTACACCTGTATCCAGCCAGGAAAGCTATCTCGACCAACCTTTTTTAAGTTCCAGGTCAACACCTGTATCTAGCCAGGAAATATCTGTGAGCGATTGATTGTAGATTCGATACCTGTATCTAGCCAGGAAAGTTATCTACATGAAGAGTTTGAATATCAACACCTGTAACAGGACAGGAAATTATCTTTCATTCTCAGGTCAGAGGTCTACACCTGTATCCAGCCAGGAAAGCTATCTCGACCAACTTTTTGAAGTTCCAGATTCAATACCTATATCTAGCCAGGGCATATCTGTGAGCAATTGATCGTAGATCTATACCTGTATCTAGCCAGGAAAGTATCTACATGAAGAGATTGAAGATCAACACCTGTAACAGGCCAGGAAATTATCTTTCTTTCTCAGGTACGCAAGTTCTCGCTAAGGAATCTCTTACGCGACCAACATCTCCAGATGGCATCTTTAAGCCCATCCTTCTATCAACAACCTTCGGATGGCATCTTTAAGCCCATCTCCACAACTATCCATTACATTTCCAAATGGCATCTATAAGCCCATCCTCCTATCCATCATCTCTCCAAATGGCATCTGTAAGCCCATTCCCGACGTCACATTGCTGATACTACACTATGCGAGTGCAAATTTCTGGGCACTCTAGTGTTCAATCATCTTCCACCTTCGGATCACGAAAGGCACGCAAGCCAATCTACATCCTCAGGTTTAAGAAGATTGAACAGGGGCAACTGTTGTACCCCAAAATTTGCCCTCCCATATTCCTCAAGATTTATCAAGAATCATCTTCAAATGGTTCAAGATTTCTCAAGGGTTGCACAGCCCAAATGCCTCCTAAGCCAGTCAAAATTAGGGTTTTGTTTCTTTCAAAAAATTTGAGGTTTTCAATGGCTCAATCAAGTCCCATAGGCCTATATACATTATCAAGCACCTACATGCCAAGTCTCAAGACTCACAGTGCCAAATTCCACAAACAAAAGCTCCATTTGATTCACAGTCAACTGCAAGGGCAAAATTGTCATTTTATAGTTAAAAGTCAGAATTTTTGGTCAACATATTATTTTGAGCTCACAATCATCATTTGATCAAGTCTTGATCATGATTCCTCAAGCATGGCTCAAAAATCATCAAGATGCAAAAAGTTACTATTTTTGGACAGTAGAAAAGTCAACTGTATCTTGACCAAGGCATAACTTTTTCATGGTTCATCAGAAAAATTGCATCCAATTCTCATTTTTAAGGGGATGAAATTTCCTACAACTCATCTTCACATTCCAAGTCCAAGAAATGCTCTCACAAAAAGTTATCAATTTCTACATTATAGGTCAATTTCAAAAGTCAACAAAAATGCACTTTAAGTCAAAGACCATAACTTGAGATTGGTAAATCCAAATGACATGGGACCAAAGGCATTGGTTAGAGGACTTCATTACCTTTCCAAAATGTCCAAGAACATGTTCATATGATCAAAATTGAGTAAGATATGCATTGGAGAAGTTGGGAAATTTTTGTGAATTTGCAAAAGTCAACTTTGCTCAAAACACCTTGTTTTTGCTAATGGGCCTCAAATTTCTTCTTGAAACTTTATCCAAGGCCTATGCACGACCCATCAAGTCTATTTGAATTTATTTTCTTATTTTTATTAATTAATTGGATTTTTAATTGATTTTAATTCATTTAATTAATTTAAATTGTAGGAAATTCAAAGATTTGATTTTTTTCAATCTTTTTGTGAAGCAAACAAGCTCAAGATATGCTGGAAATTCGTGTGAAAATCAAAGGGACAAAAATCTCCAAGTTTGGCAAGTTTCTTCAATCAAAAAGATTCAAAAAGATGTGATTGCAAATCAAATATTCAAACCATCATGCAATGGATTTTTTGTGCAAGATTTAACCTAATTCTCTTCTACTATATATACACAAGCTAAACCTAATGCCATGGACGTGAATTTGCTGCAGAAAAACCATAACCACATTCAAGAAAATTCAAAGAAATTTGAAAACTGATTTCCATATTCTAACGTGATTCAAAGGCTTTTATTGTTTCTAATCTATTGTAGGGGTTCCCAGGAACGTGTAGGAATCAAAATCAAGTGCTAAAGCTCAAGGAATCCAAAGAAACAGAATCACGGTTTGTCCACTTTTTTCAGAATCGAAACTCATGATTCGTGCATCATTAACATGATTTCTTGTATGTTTTGTGTTGCTGGAACTCACAGGAAACTAATGGCATAGTTTAATTGCATTGAAACACCCAGAATCCAAAAGTGCCATTAACGAATTCTAGGGTTCTTGAGTTCTCAAATTGGGGCTTTACAGCCCAGGAAAAATTAGCACCTCTAATGCCTATGGTTGAACTCGTCAAGACCAGACGAACACGCTGAGACCGTCGCGAAATATTTATATTCATCCTAGGGCTAATCGCTATTTTTCCTTGTTACAGTTTGTGGGGGTTAAAAACCCCCGCTCCATTTGTTTTTTACAGGTACACAGGATGAAGATGAAGACGTGTTAGCATATGATTAGTCCATTCAAATAGCGCGCGTGATTTTGTTTTGTCCAGCATATTGATTGTTTCTTAATAATATATTTGCTTGGTATTATAATTACAAAAGCAGGCAAGTGGCTGGGTGGATAGTGCGCTGGCTGGTAACCATTGGGACCTGGGTTCGAATCCCAGGTCCCCCAAAATAATTGTTTCATATTTTTCATAACATGTTCACGTGCAGGCTTTCAAAAACGTTCCACCATGAACTCCAACCACCCAGGCGCCAAGTGGCCACAATCACAAATCCAATGGTCAAAAGATGAAAATCATGATGCTCCCTAGTCAATGCATGCCTGGACGATCTCAGAAGTCAAACAAGGCTTGTAGCTTAATGGACCTGAAATCTGCTTTCTAACCTCCTTCTGGGCCCAACACCCCCCTGGTTTCTTTATTCTTTTTCTTTTCTATTTTAATTTCTATTTAATTATTTTATTAATTATAGTTATTATTATTATTATTATTATTTAATTAACTCACAAATTATTATTTTCATAATAAATTCAGACAATTAAAAAATGTAAATATTTTTATTATTATTTAGTAATTTTACTATTAATTATTTTTTGTAAATAAATTCTAACAAATTAACTTAGTTTAATTAGGTTTAATTTTGACTTTTTTCATAATAAATAAAATAAATTTAGAATTAGGGTTTTCTTGACACTTTTAATTTCTTTTTTATTTTATTTTCATTAAAACATTAAAAAACTTAAAAAACTTTTCTTTTTTTAATTAATTAGTTTTAGAATTAGGTTTAATTAAATGCAAAAAGGGACCAAAATTCATTCTTTTCTCAAAAAGGGTCAAAACCCTAAGACTTTTTCCGATTCAATTTCTTTGCGCGTATATTAATTTTTGATTATATTTATGTATCTGTTTCGAGGATGTAATAGATAATTAGGACTTTTATCGCTTTCTTTAATTTCTCGCATTTATTTTTCAAAGGGTTATGTTTTTGGCGATGTAAATACCCGACGCCTTGTAATAGCGTAGATTTACTTTCCGCAATTTATTTTCCGCAATTTATTTTCCGCAGAATTATTAACCGTTAACTATGCATGACAAGACTTGCCTGAAAATTAAAATCAAAACGTAGCTCACCATAATACATGTGCAAAGATAATATGAACTGAATTCTGACACACTCGCACATGCCACTCTTAGGGTACGCCTCACTTGGTTGCCTCGACGTGGTCATCAAGTATAGGGTGTTTTAGAGGTCGCCCTCCTGTCTAAAGATCCAGTTGCCTCGAAACGGTTGCCTCGGATAAAAAAGGATCTAGGACATTAGGGTTACCGCTAAGGCGTCCTACTATTGCTTTGATGACCACACATGTCCCTATAATCGAATTGACCCGAATAACTCCAACGACGGTGCTACCTACTTCTCAATAGTGGGATAGTACTGTCTAAAGGACATTTACACAGCTTAATTCCTTTGAGTAGGTAGAGGTTCTTAGGTACTTGCTCTTTCAAAACAAAAACAACTTTTCGCACTCACACTTTCAAACAAAAGTTTTCAAACAAATACTTCATACACTCTTGAGGACTGATACAAGAGTTACCTAGAAGTTTTCAAAACTAAACTTTTTTCAAAACCCACAAACACAAGAAAAGCAAACACTTTTGAAAACATAGTGAGAAAGTACCTAAGAGCTCGTGGATAACCACGGATAGAAAGGGTGCTAACACCTTCCCTTTCTATAATCTACCTCCCGAACCGAGAAACATCTCGAAAAGGAATTTTGCTGTGCTTTTGTCCTTTCCTTGTTGGAGAAAATAAAAGACGGTGGCGACTCTTGCTTACCGCGGCATTTCGCGAACCAGCATTTCAAAACAGTCAGTTCTATTTCCACCGTTCACAGAGGCATTTTCAGAAGCAAAACTCAACACCAATCGCTTGCTGGAGAATCACTGAAGCAGAACCAACCCAAAACCAATCTCCATACACACCTAAAAGCTTTGTAAGTATCTCAAAAAACCGCCCTTATCTTGAATTCGCAACTCTTATTTATTGCATCTTTTGCATAAACTACTGGCATATTCCTAATCCTCATCCAATTTACAAGCATTCTGCATTAGCCAATTGCATTTTTCTGGCCTAGATGAAGAACCCCCATATCTAGGGTTCTTCGTTTGTGCTTTGGGGTTTTTCTTTTTCAGGGAAAATCGAGACTCAAGAAGGATATAGGTTTGTTCAGGAAGCCTAGACGAACTCAAGCATGTGCTTGGAATCAATTTTCATGGATTGGAATGGATTTTAGGATGCATCTACGCATTTAGCTGCGGATCTAAATCCGCAGGTAAATTTACAGGGTTGAAGGTCAGGGATGACAAACGTGTCTCCCTCTGATTGGACCATTCAAACAATTTGCGCACTTTTTTTATTTTCTGGCATAATGACGTGTTTTGATATATTATGTTTTATTTGTGTTTAATTAACAATTGAGAAGCAGTGGCTGAGTGGTGGGCGTGTACATCCAATGATCAATAGGATATGGGTTCGAATCCCAGGTCCCCCCATTTGCATTTGTTATTTTTCTTCAGGTATTCCAGCGCGCTTCAGGAGTTGTAACATACCATGCTCCCTCACTCAATCACTTGCCAGATGGCCCCAGGCCAGATCTGGTGGTCCAGATGGAACGTCCACCATGGAATCAAGTCAAAGGCGCACATTGAATCTGTCAAAGTCAGCCAGGCATGCGCCTAATGGGCCTTGAATTTGCCATTCTAACCCCCTAAAACAGGCCCAAACCTCCTAACTCTTTCTATTTTTTTTTATTTCTTTTAATTAGTTATTGTTATTATTTTTATTATTAACTAACCAATTAAATCTTTTTCTTCATAAAATTAAAAAACCAAAAAATATATTCTTATTTAAATTAAATTTCAGTATTTTATTTTTGTTAACAATATTAATTTAATTAATTTAGTTTTAATTAGGAATAACTTTTAATATATTTTGCAATAATTAAAATTAACTTAGACAATTAGGTTTTATTAACATTGATCAAATTTATTTTTAATTCTTTAAATACCAAAAACCCAAAAATATTTTCATTAATTAATTTATTTATTAATTTAATAATTAACTTAGTTTAATTTCTTTTTTAATTCAAAAACAAACCAAAAATCCTTTCTTTAACAATTAAAGGGTCAAAACCCTAAGAACTTGCACCCGATTTAATTTCCCGCACGCGATCCATTTTATTCAATATTGTATCTGTTTCCGAAATGTAATAGCTTAATAGGACTTTACTATTTTTACCGCTTTATTTATTCCCTGTATTTTAATTTCAAGGGTTGCTTTTGGCGATGTAAATACCCGACGCCTTGTAATAGTTAGTTTAATTTCCGCAAGTTAATTACCGCAACTTATAAACTGTTAGATGTTTGATAATAGGGAATGCATGACAAGATTGAACGTTTAAACCTAAAATCAACATAGATAACCATTGACATGTACAAAGACAAAATAACTGAAAACAACACACTCACACATGCGCACTCTTAGGGTACACCCCACTTGGTTGCCTTCGTACACGGTCATTAAGTATAGGTCACTTTAGAGGTCGCCCTCTTGTCCAAAGATCATAGTCTCCTCGAAACGGTTGCCTCAAATATTTTTGCCTCAAAACAAATGATCTAAGACATTAGGGTTACCGCTAAGGCGTCCTAACATTGCTTTAGTGACTGTAAGTCCCTAAATTCGAATTGACCCTTAAAACTCCAACGACGGTTCTACCCACTCATTCATAGTGGGATAGCATTGTCTAAAGGAAGATAGCATAGAATGATTCCCTTTTTCGAGTAGGTAGATGATTCTTAAGTACTTGCTCTTTCAAAAAAACAAAAACATTTCACTTACACTTTTCGAACAATGTTTTTCAAAACACTTCATACGATCGAAGTTTTCAAATAAAAACTTTTTCAAACCCACAAATACAAAGAAAGCAAATTTTTGAAAACAATATGAGCAAGTACTTAAGAGCCCGTGGATAACCACAGATAGAAAGGGTGATAACACCTTCCATTTCTATAATCTACCCCCCGGACCCGAAAACATCTCGAAAAAGGAATTTTTCTGTGCTTTTTCCTTTCCTTGTTGGATAAAATAAAAGTCGGTGGCGACTCTTGCTTATCGCGACATTTTGCAAACACAAACGCAAAACACAAACCAGCATTCCAAAAAACAGTCAGTTCTTCCCACCGTATCACACCGGGTACCTTCTAGATCTCCATAGCATTGAGGCGATCTTCCAACTTTTTGTATCTATCGCCAGCTGGAGGATACTACTCTCTAGAGTAGTCAACCTCTTCTTCCTCTTCAGATTCTGGAGGGTTAGTCACTTCCTTGTTTTTCCCTTCTTAATTATCCCTTTCACCTGATGATGTTGTGAAGTCTAGAGTCCGTCGGGCTGGTCCTTTAAACCTTCTTCCCAGATTCAAAACACGGGTTGATTTCTTCACTTCATTCTTCTTTTCTTTAATCAGCAGAGTTTTCAACTCATCTTGTCCTTTTGCCAGAGTCAACAACATTTGTTGAAACTGGGCGTTTTGCGCCTGGAGATCTTTTACTGTCTATTCAATATCCATCTCACTGAAATAAACAATATAAAGATAAGGAGACCTGTTGTAAGAAACCTGTTTGTGTTATGATGAATGAAGATGCATATGCAAATGATTTCAAGGAAATTAGAGATTTAAATTTGCTTTAGACAAAAAGGAACACACATTATATTAATAAATCCAAGTTTGAGTACAACATGCCTCTTTGGGCTTACAGTGAAAGAAATAAAATACAAAAACTCCTAAGACAAAAAAGTTGATCACATCCTCTTTGGTGCGATGTAGGCGTTCAGACTCCGCTCTTCATGAAGCTGCTTAGTGAGTTCCAGAACTTTCTTCTCGCTGGCATAAAATTGGGCTTCGAAAGTGTCTCGTTCTTCCTTAAGCTGTACCTAATCCCTTTGTAAGTATTCGATAGAGGTGGGCATGTTAGGATGAAGGACAGTGTATGGGACATCTCCTTCAACAACAGGATCTAGGATAACTGGGAGAATGGATGGGTAAGGCATTGCGAGACTTTGAGCGCGAGCCCGTACCCACCTAAGGTAAGGCTCAAGGGGAATGGAATTCTTGTGCCCCAATGTCCTACTGTCCACCTTGCTTACCATCCTCCAGGCTCATATAAACCTCCAACAGTAGTCTTGATTATCACTTTCATAGTGAAACACTACACCTTGGATGAGCGCGTCATGTGGACCATCTCTTCGTGCGTACCCAAATTGTCGCAGAGCTAAGCAAGGGTAATAAGTGATGCTTCCCCTAATGCCAAGAAGAGGAACATTAGGGAATTCCCCATAATGATCGATGATAGTAATTTCATCTAAATATCGAGAACACCAGTAGATATCTGAATGCCTGAGTGACATTAGCCTGTTGGACCACCTCATACTTTGCTCATTCTTCACAACGGATCGGGGAAGATGCGGAACAAACCATTTAGCCAACAGAGGAGTACAACACATGAGGGTTCCTCTTCTTCTCATGGTGCGAGTGTGGAGAGAATACAGAACATCTCCCAACAAAGTAGGCATTATATTGTGAGATAAAAATATTTTGACAGCATTCGCATCTATAAGTTTGTCAGGATTTGGAAATAGTACCAACCCATAGATGAGAAGAGCCAAAATTTCTTCGAAAGCTTGTAAATCCAGGTTGTTCCAACAATCTTAAGCTTTTTCCAGTAAAAACTTGGCTAAGAACCCTTTGACACCACTTCTTGTTTCCCAATTAGCCTTGACGTTGGATTGTTACAAGTGTAAAGCTCGGGCAACCTCTTCAGGGCTTGGGTCTCTTTCGGTACCATTGAAAGGTGGTTGATCGAGGATAGGAATTCCCAAGATCTGAGAGAACTCTTCCATAGTTGGTACAAGCTAGTAATCAGGGAAGGTAAAGAAATGGTGCAACGAGTCAAAGAACTAGAAAAACACCTTCATCATATCTTCATCAAAGCTCTAGGTAACCAAGTTGAGAAGTCGTCCATGTCTTTTGGTGAACGGAGAATTCTCAGGGAACCTCGACGCTAAATCCTTGAGCTGAAAAGGTACTCGTACAAGGTTGACTTGGATTGTGTTCCTGCGAGTGGGAGTCATGTCCTACAAAACAGAACAAAGATGAATCTCAAAATCCTTGAAAGGTTAGTCTAAAATGCTATGGTATGATGTCATGATGTTATGTACAAGCATATGCACAAGTTAAATCAAACAAATCCTCAGGCTTAGGCTTGCATGGAGTCTCATATGTAAGTACCCTCTTGAAGTTTTAGTTCGCTCAACCTGTCCTAGTTAATAGTAATCGGGTTCTAAGGGATCTCAATATCACTAATTTTTCTTCTCGGGCATTGTTTCAGCGCAAGCCTCTTTCACGGCGACCGAAATATCCCAAAAAGCCAAACCTCAATGAATGTAGTATTGAGTATCTACCAACTTCAGACTGCACCAAATCTGGTCTTCTCACTACGTCCTAATGGCCAAGTTAGTCAAGTAAAGGTTCTAAAAGTTAGTTAGTGCTTCATGACATCACTCAGCGGCCCCGTATTCTCCTTGACTACTCAAGAGCTACCGATACCCACAAATATGTCACACTAACGTAGCTATTGCTTAGACCATGTCGGTGTACCCCGCACAGTTTCCACAATGTATTGCTACTTACCTATAAGGTATGCGAAATCCGGGTAGAGGATTCAAGCCCAAACAAAGAAACAAAATGTAAAGCATACAAGTAAAACAAAGAAAGCAAGTAAAGGTGATCTAGCCCTAAGGTAACCCCACTTTTTATTTGTCCCCAGCAGAGTCGCCGGTTCTGTAACACGGTGGGAGAACTGACTTGATTGTTTTGCGTTTGATCGCAATTGTTCGGATAGCAAGAGTCGCCACCGACTTTTATTTTATCCAAAAGGAAAGGCTGAAAAGAACAGGAAAAACCTTTAGAGATGTTTTCTTGAGTTCGGGGGGTAGATTATGAAAAGGGGAGGTATTAGCACCCTTTTCATCCGTAGTTATCTACGAGCTCTTAGTTGCTTGCTAGAGAACTTGCTTTTGTTTGAATGTGCTTGTGGTGTGGGTTTCAAAAGTATTTTGAAAATGTATTTGTAATGGTTCTCGTTTCTATAAGAACACGTACAAAGTATTGTTTTGAAAAATAGTTCAAAGATGTGTTTGTGGAATGTTTTTTTTGAAGGTGATTTTGAAAATGTGTCTTCTTTGTAATGGCTCTCGTTTCTATAAGAACGCGTATAAAGTGTTTGTCTTTTGAAAAGGTTTTAATATGAAAGTGTTGGTGTAAAATGTTTGGTTGTGAGAAAGCGAGCAAATAGGAGCGAATCTACCTACTCAAAGGGTCTTTAATGTTCTTTTCCTCCTCCTTTAGATGTTGTTATCTTACCATTTATTTGGTAAGAAGCCCCATCGTTGGATGTGTGGGGACAAGCGCGCGTCAATCGTACAGTCATAGAAGGCAAGTTATGAGACGCTTTAGCAATTTCATAAGGGACTAGATCGTTTTACCAAAGGCAACATCGAGGGTCATCGAGGGACTACGATCTATTTTATCGAAGGGTCTTTGCTAAAGCGTCCCATATTCGAGGGACATGACTGTGTTTCCGAGGCAACGAGCGAGGTTACTCTAGAGGTGTGCGTGTGAAAAGTATGTTCGATTTAAGTTTATTTATCTTTGATTACGGTTATCTAGCGGTTGTTTTTATCTTGTCATACACACCCTATCCTACTAAACTTGCGGAAATTAAAATCCCGAGCTATTACACCATTAGGGGGATGGGGATAGAGTTTGCAAATGGGGATGAAACAAGTGTCTAATTATTAAAACCATATCGAATAAGTGGACAATAATGGAGTATATATGTATATAATATAGAAATATTGTAAAAAGAGAGAAAAGCAACATTTGAACTATTATGTGTCGATATATGTTGTTATGCATCGACACATAACTTTCCTCTGCCTCTGCCAAACCAACTCAACTCAGTATGAGTCGACGCATAATGGGATGTATCGATTCATTTCCTGCTTGTGTCGACACATACACGTTTTGTGTTGACTCATGCATATTCCATCTTTCTGTTTAGGCCCTGAATAGCAGTATGAGTTGATGCATAAGGTCATGTATTGACTCATACCCTATTTTTTCACTCAGAATGAGTCAACCCATGTGGGTATGTGTGATACGGTGGGAGAACTGACTTGGTTGTTTTGCGTTTGATCGCAAATGTTGCGGTTATCAAGAGTCGCCACCGACTTTTTTTTTATCCAAAAGGAAAGGTGAAAAGGCACAGGAAAGACCTTTGAGATTGTTTCTTGAGTTCGGGGGGTAGATTATGAAAAGGGAAGGTATTAGCACCCTTTTCATCCATGGTTTTTCAGGGGCTCTTAGTTACTTGCTAGATCACTTGCTTTTGTTTGAAAATGTGCTTTGTGTGGTTTTTGAAAGTATTTTGTAAAGAGGCCTTTGTTTAGGCAAACTTTGTAATGATTCTCGTTTGTAAGAATGTATATAAAGTGTTTGATATTTTGAAAATGTTTTCAAGTTTGAAAGATGTTTTTGAAAGTGTTGGTGTTTGTTTTTAAAATAGCAATGATGTTTTTGTTTTTAATTTGAGCAAGTAACTAAGAACATTCTACCTACTCAAAAGTCTTTCATATTCATTTCCTCTTTCCTTTGACATTGTTATCTTACCATTGATTTGGTAAGTAACCCTATCTTTGGATGTAAAAGGGACGGGCGTGGATCATCGTATAGCCATGATTAGCAATGTTGTAAGATATCTTAGCATTTTCTTTAGGGACTAAGATCATTTTGAAAGGCAACATGGATAGCGTCATCGACGGACTATGATCTTGTATTTTATTTGTTTTTGCTAAGATACCTCACATGTATAATATGACCATTTTTGTAAGGCAACCAAGTGGGTTTACCCTAGGATTATTTGTGTGCAAGTGCATTGATTTACATGCTTGATTTGTCTTGATTAGGGTTTTCTATTTGTTGATTTTATTCTTGCCATACAAAACCCTAATTACTGGTATTTGTATATAAAACATCTAAATTGCGGAAAATAAAAATACTAAGCTATTACATCATTTAGGGGAGGGGGTGTATAAATTATAAATGGGGAATTGCAAGAAATTAAATCTAAATAATTATTACAACCATATTGAATTTGAATAAATATATAAAATAAAGATAAAAATGCAAGAATATAAAATGTAAAAAGAAATGTGATCTTTTGTTTGGTTTTCATGAAAATGGTTTTTTGACCTAATTGTATAAAATAAAATAATTAATTAAAAATAAGAAAATTAATATTGAGTTAGTAAAATAAATTAATTTAAAGAAAACAAGTTTTTTTAGGATTTTTGTGAATTTAACTAAACTAGTAAATAAATAAATAAAAGATCCTAAGTTCTAAATTGATTTTAATTTACAAGAAAATAATATAATAATAATTAAAATTTTATTATCTAAGTGTTTTAAAAAAAGGAAATTAATTTATTAAAGAAAATGTTTTTGTTCTTTTAGTTTTATATAAAAAAAACTAAATAAATATAAATAATAAAAATATAAATGTATTTTTTGGATTTTTTTATTAATGAAAATAATAATAATAATAATAATAATAATAATAATAATAATATTAATAATAAAGAAGATGTAAAATGAAAATAAAATAAAGAAAAGAAAGAAAATAAAATAACAAAAGAAAAATAAGTGGGTCAGGAGTGTAAACAGCAAGGCAGGGGGTCAGAACATTAAAAAAAAATAAGGCCCAAGCATTTGGAGTCCCAGGCGCTGCAAAAACAAAGAAATGTCAAAAAAATATGGAAAAATGCAAAAGGCAGCGCACTGAGGTTCGAACACATGACCTCTTGGTTACAAGGGCACTGCCTTACCACTGGGATTGCTGTACATCCGTTAATATAACTGAAATGATAAATATGTAAGGCAAAACAAGTCCTGAACACACTTCATCTTCAACCTCCATCCAGAACATCTGTAACTTCACTATTTCTCAACAAAAATGGAAAATGCAAACATGAAAGTTGTATGAGGCATTAAAAGTTCAAATATCCTTGTGCAATCTCAAACTCTAATTTCAGTCATCAGTGCTTAAGGAGGTGTCTTGAGCTGATCAACCCTAGTGCAGTCTTGAACCAAAGGAGATCTTGTGAGAAAATATTTGATAAATGAGAGGGCAAATTTTGGGGTACAACAGTATGTATCGGCCCCTGAAGTGAAACCCAAACCAAATTTGTCAGATTTGTAAGGGATATCTGGGAGTTGGCCCCAAATAGTACACCCACCTTCTTCCATCACGGCCCTGACATCTTTCAGAGAAGACATCTTTAGTGGAGGTCTTGTAATCTTTGGTACTTGGGAAACAGTCTTGGTTACTGCCACGGTTTGTGGGACTTCCTCGAAGTGCTGAAACAAAGTTTCAATGAATTCACCATCCAATTCCACGTATCTGAAGGAGTTCAAGTGACTGACCATATATTCCTCTTCTCCATGGACAATAATGATTTTCCCCTTGGTTGGGTATTTCAGCATTTGATGTAATGTAGAGGTGACAGCACCAGCGTCATGAATCGAAGGTCGGCCCAATAAGAAGGAATAGGAAGGGCGAATGTCCATCATGTAAAAAGTTGAATCAAAGGTTTGAGTTCCAACTTTTATGGGGATGTCCACCTCCCCATGCACCATTCTCTTTGAACCGTCGAAGGCCCTTACCACTATGTTGTTGGGTTTTAAGGTCAAACCTTCACAGTCGAGTCTATCAAGAGCTTTCTTAGGTAGCACATTCAAATACGGACCAGTATCAACCAAGACACGGGCCAAAAGTGTGCCTCGACATTCAACAGAGACATGCAATGCCTCGTTGTGCTTCCTCCCTCTAGGTGTCAAGTCAGCATCAGAAAAGCCTAAACCATTGTCAGCGGTCAAGCTGGCCACACAGTCTTGGAACTGATCAGCAGAGGTCTCTTGTGGTACGTGGGCAGTTTTAAGAAATTTTACCAAGGCCTTCGCATGAGCCTCAGAGCATAACAATAAAGCCAACATGGAAATCTTTGACGGAGTCTGCCCTAGCTGTTTGACTACGTTGTAGTCGCTTCTCTTTATAATTTTCAGATTTTCCTCCATATCTTTTTGGGAGGCCTCTGGGATAGATACTGATTGCGCCTTTATTTGGACAGGCTCAACCAGAATGCCTTTGCCCCGAGTCTCTGTTGACTCGGTGGTAGGGGTGTCAGTAGGGGTAACCATGGGAATTATAGTAGTAGGAACATGAATAGAAGCAGGGATGATCACAAGATCAATAATAGTCTTCGGAGGAGCAATCTCGAGAGAGAATACTGTTCCGCTTCGGGTTATTTTACTGGTTCCCGCAATGTTGCTGATGTCAGGGTCAGCCTTCTCAAAAATTGAGTCTTCATCAGCCAGCCAATCCTGTTTGACGTTGTGATAGTAGACATCACCCCCATAATTCTAGGGGACAATTTTATTTGAGGAGTACGGGATCGGCCCTGGCATAGTAATTATCAGTGGATTCACTTTAGGAACTCATGTAATCCTAATGGGTCTTTTGGTGGAGACCCTGGAAGGATTGGCGGAAATGGTTACTATTGAAACATCATTGTAAGAAATGGTTAGAACGGGAGTCTTTTCAAACAAAATCTCCTTGTCATCCATCAGGCGTTGAACACCTACTTTTAGTAAAGGACAACTAGTTGGTAGGGATAAACAGAGGTGGAAGCTTTTGTCACAACCCGGAAATAAACCGGCTTTCAACAGGTTCTTCTTGACAGTCAGGAGAGGAGTAACAAGTTCATCAACAGCAGTAACAAACATATCATCTTCAACAATGTTAACATCACGGCCATGCTTGGGCATATGAGCGATGATAGCATTTGGGATTTCAAGAGCATCAAATTCAATTTCTTTTGCTTCGAGAAGGTCTTGCACCTTGTTTTTCAAAGCCCAACAGTTGTTGGTATCATGGCCTGGACTTTCTGAATGGTAAGCACAGCGAGCATTAGGATGGTAATGAGGAGATGCGATGTTGGGATTCTTCGGGGCATCCTTCAAGGTTACCAGATTAGATCTCAACAAATGTGGCAGGACTTGAGATAGTGTCATTTGTTGAGTAGGCTGATTGCTGTTCTTATCAGTCTTAGATCTTACCAGTCTTTCTGTTCTAGGTTGATTGCTCATTTGTTGAGTAGGTGAAGGCTTAGGGATCATGATAGCCCATACCATTGGACGGTGTTCAGTTCTGTCTTGATTTCTTTGAGGATACACAACACTAACTACTTTTTTCCCAATAAATGGTTTTCTCATGGCACTGGAGGATGCATATTTTTGGACCTTTCCACTCTTAATCCCAGCTTCCACTCTTTCTCCAGTCAAGATTAATTCAGTGAATCCTGCAGAGGAGCTTCCAATTTGATGATTGAAGAAAGGACCGGACAGGGTACCTAGAAACATGTCTACTAGTTCTCTTTCAGATAGGGGAGGCTGGACTCTTCTTGCTAGGTTCCTCCATTTCTGAGCATAGTCTTTGAAACCTTCGCTTGATACCATAGACATACTCTGGAGTTAAGTACGAGTGGGAAAAATGTTTGCGTTGTATTGATACTGTTTATAAAAAGCAGTGGCAAGGTCTTCCCAATTATGAATATTGTCCCTTTCCAATTGATAGATCCAATCTAGTTGAATTCCGGATAGACTATCTTAAAACAAGTGGACCCACAAATCTCTGTTAATAGTATGAGGTTGTATCTTCCTCACATAATATCAGAAGTGCATCTTGGGACATGAAACCCCATCGTACTTAGCAAATACTGATACCTTGTATTTTGGTGGAATAACAATCCCAGACACCAAACCCAGCTCTTCAAAGTCCAGCCCAGGCACTTTCTGAATCTCCATTGCACTTAGACGCTCTTCCAGATGTTTGTATTTGTTGTCAGCCAGGGGATATTTCTCTTCAAAGTAATCATCTTCCTCTTCAGATTCTGGCTGGGAAGTCGCTTCATTGCCTTTCCCTTCTTGATTATCCTTTTCACCAGATGATGTCGCGAAGTCAAGGGTCCGCTGGCTGACCCTGGGAACCTTCTTCCTAGATTTAGAACTCCGATTGTTTTCTTTGCTTTCTTCTTCTTTTCTTCAAGCAGCAAAGTTTTCAAATCCTCTTGTCCTTTGGCTAGAGTCAAGAACATTTGTTGAAACTGAGCATTCTGCGCCTGGAGGTCTTTTACTGTCTGCTCGATATCCATCTTACTGAAATAAAAAGTAGAAAGATGAAGAGACTTATTGTAGGAAAACCTGCTTATGTTATGATGAATGGAGATGCATATGGAATGATTTCAAGGAAATTAGAGATTTAAATTTGCTTTAGACCAAAAAGGAACACAGGTTATATTAATAAATCAAAGTTTTGAGTACATCATGCCTATTTTGGGCTTATAAATAAATACAAAAAACTCTAAGATAAAAAAGTTGTACGCATCCTCTTTGGTGCAATGTAGGCGTTCAGGCTCCGCTCCTCATGAAGCTTCTTGGTGAGTTCCAAAACCTTCTTCTCGCTGGCATATAATTGGGCCTCGAAAGTGTCTCGCTCCCCCTTAAGTTGTATCCAATCCCTTTGCAAGTCTTCAAGATAGGTGGCATGTTAGGATGCAGGATAATGTATGGAACATCTCCTTCCATAAAAGGCTCTATGATAACCGAGAGAATGGAGGGGTAAGGCATCATAATACTTTGAGCACGAGCTCGTACCCATTTGAGATAAGGCTCAAGAGGGATGGAATTCTTAATCCCTAATGTCTTTCTATCTACCTTGTTCAACATCCTCCAAGCTCGGATAAACCTCCGGTGGTGACCTTGATCGTCATTCTCGTAGTCAAATGCCAAACATTGAATAAGCATCTCATGTGGGCCATCCCTTCGGGCGTAACCAAACTGTCTTAAGGCCAAACAGGGGTTGTAGGTGATACCTCCTCTAATGCCAAGTAAAGGGACATTAGAGAATTCTCCACAACGGTCGATGATAGTAACATTCTCTATAGATCGGGAACACCAATGAATGTCTGAATGTTTGAGTGTCATCAACCTATGTGACCACCTTGAACCTTGCTCGTTCTTCAATACAGATTGGGGAAGATATAAACCATCTTTCCAAAAGAGGAGTACAACACATAAGGATACATCTTTTCCTCATAGTGCAAGTGTGAAAAGAATGTAGGATGTCCCTGTTTGCCGTGAAAAATGGTAAACAACCGCTGATCTTCCAAAAGGTTACTCGTTTGGTGACTCGCAGGATCGATCAGATTGATCCTAAGACATGGTTGATTTTTGGAGTTTAAAGGCTTTGAAATAAAGAGTTTCGACTAATCCTAATGGTGATTAATGCAAGTAAAGTAGAGACACTTTAAATAAATTGCATGGAGAAAAGCTTGATAAAGTAAATAAAAGCATTAAAAGGTTGTTAAATAAATGACTTCGACTGAGGTAAATAAGTGAAAGCGATAAATTGCTTGAATGTAAAAGACTTTGATTAAGGTAAATGGTGTTTCACACATACATTCTCAATGATTCTTTCTCTCACGCTGGGTACTTGAATCTAAATGAGCGACTTGTATACAATGATGAACACCTCTAATAACTTTGTGAACACTTAGTATTTATACTAAAAAACCTAAGTAATTGCTGGGCAGTCACACCGCTTCATGATGACACCACATGGCACGCTCACAACCTTCGACGCCTACGTGCCCGACACGCTGCGCTTGGTAACTGTTGGGAACCGTTTTCCCTCCAACAATTCAAAATTCAAACCGTTTGATCTTGGGCATCAGGGACCCTGGTCGAGAGGTTGCTCCTTCGACATCGAAGACAACATGATTCCAATTTAGAGGAATTTCTCTAAGTATTTTATCATTCTTTGATGAGCCTTCAATGTGACCAGCTGATCGAAGCCTTCTTGTGTAGGAAACTCTTCTGACTCATAATTAATGATCTATATGATAATAGAACGTGGGTGTCGAATTTAGGAGCCAAAAAATTTCCCCCCAAGAATGTCTTATTTCGACACTTAGAAGAAAGAGGCATTCTTTGATATTCCATTCGACACCTGTCCTTCACTCTCAGCCACAAATTAGTTTGTGTGCTTTTCGTCTCCTACCAACCATCTGACAATCTCAAAAAAAATCATCATTTCAACTTTTCCCAAGATGTCACTTCAGTAAGGCACCTCGCACGCACGATGGCCTTTCACACGCTGTCATCATGACCATTCTCTGAAATCGAGGAAGCATGTTGCAACGTTTCCGTTTTTCAGAACGGTTACAACGCCAAATACGTGCCACGTGCCCCACTCCCGCCTGGGGCATTAAATGACCTCGAGCCCTGTGATTTTTCAATCACTATAAATAGCACTAAGTGCCTCAGTTGGACTCTTTACGCTTTCTTGCATCCAAACCTTCGATCAAACGAAATTTTCTGCAAACAACCCTTTGCTTCTTCCTCTCCAAACCCAATAATCTTTATTCTTCATCCACCCTCATCTCAAACCAAAAAATGGCTTCACGTACTCGTGCTCCCAATTCCCCAAGAGCTAGCATTCTCTCCAAGACTGCTCAATCAGAAACTTTCTCAACCGCTCCGATAGTTAATTCTATGGGAATGCGAAGGGTTCCTGAACCCATGGGTGAGGCTGAGCGCGAAACCTATGGCTCTCAACTGCTGATTCCCGTTGGATATTCCAACTAGGTTTTTGCCATGTCAGGCCCTTTTTCAACATGCATTACTGACCCCACAAAAATTGAGGGTTTCTTCCCCGCGCATGCGGCACTCAAACCTATTGGGTGCTCAAAGAAAGCGAAAGATGATACTGAAGATCCTGCGAAAGAGAAAATAGATCTTCGGTTTTTTAACAGGGGGGTTAGGGCTTTTCGATCTAGCCCTAGTATTACACCAAAATATACCGCTTGGCTCCACAAGATGGAGAAGTGCCAGGCTTCGATTTGGAAAGGCATGGGCATTTATGACCTGGTCATGTTGTCCAAAACTGGTCTTAACTACTATCCCGACATGCTGGTAGCTTCATTTCTGTTTTGGGACTACACTCACTATACCTTCCACTTGCCTTGTGGAATGGTTACGCCCACCCTCTTCGATGTGGCCGCCATTGCTGGTCTTCGACCAACTGGGGACTACTTCGACCCAGAGGAAATGTCTGAAGACCAGATTGGGTTTTCTGCTACCAAACCCACCTACACCACTTACACCAATCATTACCATGACAAATCGACGGCTGTGGTGACTGATGTGGAGCACATCGCGTTTCTAGCCCTTTGGCTATCGCGCTTCGTGTTCTGCACGAAATCCCTGCAGGTGACGAAGAAGATGGTCACCCTCGCTACTCAACTTCATCACGGCCAAAACATCTGTTTGGCCGAATTAATATTGGCGAACTTGTATGAGTCGATAAGCAGTGGAGCGGCTCAATTAAAAGTAATCTAAAATAGAGCCAGCCTGCTGCTTGCTGGTCCCTTTTGGCTACTTTAACTCAGGTTGAATGCAACTTTCGAGTCTTTTCTACCCCAGAAGACTCAAATAAATGAACAGGCTCATGAGATAGCTAGAAGGTGCGTCGAAGGCACCAGGCTTGCCTTATTGACTCCTGTTGAGGATGGGTTGGAACTACAAAAGACCTTCGCAAACTTTGTTCATATGTTTGCGGGGAGGAAGGAATTTACTTTGACCATGGCCCCTTTCGCTGGTCGAGAGTGTGGTCCAGGATGGTTTACTAGGCCCCATCCTAAATCACCAGAGGATCCTCACTTCGAAGAGCATACAACAATGTGGGAAGCGTTTCTCACTCCAAGGATAATGTCGTTGCATTTCAAGAGTTCAAAAAATCAGCTGAGCCTGATTGCCTACCAGCCGAATCTTGTCTCTCGACAATTTGGCATTATCCAATCGCTTTCTTCTCCAATTTATCCTCGGGAGAAATCATTGTTGTTCTTTTCTAATGACTACTCTGAAGATGCCTCTACTAGGCATATTAGTAGGTACGTTGGTCGGACCGTACTATCATTGTTCGACTACTAACTCAACTTCCTCTGTTCACCAACTTTTGAAGACTGGTGGAAGAGATATTACGTCGAAGAGTTCCTCGACGAGAAGGACTTTGTAGATGAACTCAAGAAGTCCTTCGTCATGGTCCTTGATAAAATAAATAAATGTACGTTCCCTCTTCAAATTATATTTGTCTTTCCATTTCAACTTATATCTGTCAAATATAACTTGTGAACGTTTTTCTTTCAGTTGTTCGAAAACCGGTGGCTAAGAAGGCCACGGACAACAATTAGGGTGGAGGTTCCTCTGCAAAACCTCCAGTACAGGTAACAATTTTTTCCTTGTTTCCCTCTTTGGTTTTAAACATCCTGGTTTCTGATGCAGTGTTTTAAATCGACTCCGTTTGGGATTTTCAGGAACCTGCGCCAAAGAAGCGACCCATATTAACGGTCGAAAATTCGAGTGGCGAAGAGGAGGAATCTCCTCCTGTTCCTCTCAAAAGAAAAAGGCTGAAAAAGGCTGACCCTGCCCCTGAACCTCGACCTGTGATAAGAACTAAAGTCACAGGGAATAAACCCAGGCCACCCCCTGTGATCATCAAAGAACCCACGGAGGAGGAGCTAAATATCTTGCGCAGTAATCCTATTGAGAGCGACAACTCCAGCCCTGGGGCTGAGGTTCCTGTACATGTAATGCCTCCGACCACTTTTAACTTAAGTGTCGATGATCACCTTCGATTGTACATCTCTCTAATCAGAATATTTTTTCCTTTCTATTTTTAGGAAACGGCCGGAACTTCAGCGCCAGTTGGGCATCCTGTCGAAGGTTCCGGTACCTTCATAAACAGCGCAGGGGAACCTACCTACAATCCTTCTTCTTTCGTCAGTTCTGCTAACAAAGTGAATCAAACTTCAGAGTCGCAGGACTTTGCTGACCATAGAAGATAACGCGAAGAGGAACTGGTGGATGATGAGTTTCTTGTTGAGACAGAGGGTGCCCCTGAGAAGCACCACCAGGAGGAAGTCCAAGTGGTCAACGAGACAGAAGAGCAACATGATGAAGAGGGTCATGTTGACGCTGATGCTGCTGAAAATGCTCAGCCCCAAGCCACCATTGTCGCAGAAAAGGTTACCTCGACAAAGCCCAGGTTTAAAGAGGACTTGGCCCTCTTGAAGCAAAATGATCCAATTGGCTACCTGAACGCCATCGTCGAGAGTAGGGAAAATTCATCTGACCCTAGTCATGATGCTTCTACTGCATCAGGGAAGTCTACTTCGACTTCTCCTCTCGATGAGGTCTTGAAGAAAGTTAAGGCTCAATTCTTCAAGAGGGACCTAATGAAAGCTTTGGAGGGGGATCCTACTGCCCAATCTTGTTTGGGGGATGTCTTGGGTGCAGTCGATTTGCTTGCTGTTTCTCCAGAGATTTCCAGCTTCATCTTGGAGTTATACTCCATTATTGACCAAATCTCTACGGACTATAATTGTCGAAGGGGGTTCAACAGCCAACTCGAAACGCTGCATGGCAAGAGTTCTTCTGCTTGGACTGAAGTAGCTGAATCGACTTCTCGAATTGCAGAATTGTCGAAACAGAGAACGTCCAAGCAACAGGAAATCGAAGCCATCGATCAGGATAATGCCTCTATACGGGCGCGGATCGAGGAGTTGGAAGCCAGGTTAAATGCTAATATTAAGCGCAAGGAAGAACTTCTTTCGACTGTTTCAGATGCGGAGAGCCAAGATGAAGTTGCTCGACGCCTAGGGTTCGCCGAAAGGGCCCAGGCTCTAGATGACCAGATTGCCAAAATCTCTCAGGCGAATGCCTTGTGCAACAAACGACTGGAGTTACAGTGAGCAAAATATCTTCGTCTCAAAGCTTCTGTTCCTTTTTAATTTGCTTTGTACTTCATTGACCATGTACTGTAATTTTTGTAATTTTTGTAGCCATTTTGGTTTACCAATGTTATTTTCCATTTTGGCTTTATGGTTAACTTAATCATTAATTATTATTTATTTTGATCTCTTGGAGCATAGGTTTATATTTTTTCAAATATTTTCCGTTTACTCTCAAGAATCTTTTATCTTCGCTTAACTCTTCGACCTCATATGCTCCACCAGAAAAAGTTTGTATAATTTTGAAGGGTCCTTCCCACTTGGGTGACCATTTTCCCATGCTTCGATCTTTTCGATCCATAGGAAGAATTACCTTCCAAACTAGTTCTTCAGGCGAGAATGCCTTAGGTTTTACTTTCTTATTGTAAGAGTCTTCCACTCTTTTCTTCTGAATTCTCAGTAGGTCGAGAGCTCGTAGTCTTTCTTCATCTAAATCTACCAATTCGTCTAACATCATATCCCAATAAACCTCAGAGGGAATATCTTGATGTCTTTGAACCCTTGCTGATTGAAGACAAATTTCTGTTGGCAGTACTGCGTCATGATCGTAAGTTAGCCGATATGGTGTTGTACCTGTGGCTTCCTTTGGGGACGTTCGACAGGCCCACAAGATCTGGTCTAACGTTTTATGCCAATTTTTTGGCTTCTTTCCTACATGCTTTTTTATCAGGCCAATCACTATTTTATTCGCCGCTTCGACTTGACCATTTGCCTGCGCGTAATAAGGTGTTGATGTTAGGAGTCTGAAGCCTGTTTCTTGCGCAAATTCCTGCATCTTTCGACCAGTGAACATTGACCATTGATCAGTTGTTATAGTATCAGGGATTCCAAATATGTAGATAATGTTCTTTTGAATAAATTCAATGACATTTTCTTGGTCTGCGTTGACTAAAGGGATAGCTCGGATCCATTTAGTGAAATAATCAATGCCTACCAGTATATACTTCTGGTTTTTCGATGATGCTGGTCGAATCTCTCCAATAAGATCCAACGCCCATCCTCTAAAAGGCCAAGGTTTCACTATTGAGTGAAGCTCGCTTGCTGGTACATGTTGGATACCGGTATGGACTTGGCATTCCTGGCAACCCTTCGCGAACTCGATACAATCTTTCAAGATAGTGGGCCAATATAGTCCTTGTCTAAACAACAACCATTTCATCTTATGACCTACTTGGTGAGCCCCACATGCTCCAGCATGCGTAGTCGAAAGGGCTATATATGCTTCGGTTTCGCTTAAGCATTTTAATAATACCCCTTCATGCGTCTTTTTGAACAACTCATTCCCCATGAGTACGTAACTTAACGCCCTATATTTTATTTTTCGTTCTGTCAAAGCTGCTGGATTTTGTAGGTAATCTACAATGGGTTTCCTCCAGTCTTGCTCCGATAAATTGTCTATGAACGTAATTTCGAAATTCCTTTGATCGGCATATCCTAGTCTTGTCGATTCCAAATCAGTTGGAGACAAGCTGGTTGCTGTTATTTTTTCTCGGACTTCGATTGCTCTTTGTAATCTCGTTTTTGAAATCCTATACCCAGATGCAATTTGTGCCAAATCATTGGCTACTTGGTTTTCCAATCTAGGTATGTGTCGAATATTAACCATTTCGAATTTTTTCAATAAACGGTTTGCTATCACAAAGTACATGATGAGATTTTCTCTTATACATTTGTACTCTTTTGTGACTTGCTTAATGACTAACTCTGAGTCTCCCATTATTTTGACTCGAGTTGCCCCCAATTCCAACAATATTTCAAGGCCAATAATTAGAGCTTCGTATTCAGCCTCATTGTTCGAACAAGTACCTTCTATCTTGTACTTGAATGTTGTTGGAATTTTTTCTGGAGAAATAATTAAGACCCCTACTCCCGTTCCGTCTTTATGGCTAGAACCATCGAAGTAAAATTTCCAGGGTTCTATCTCCAAGTAATTTATACTTTCAACCTGAATTGAGTGGTCAACTATAAAGTCTGCTACCACTTGTCCTTTTACTGCCTTAAGAGGCATAAAAGTCAATGAATACTCAGTTAATGCTAGCGCCCACTTGCCAATTCGACTGTGCAGGATGGGTTTTGACAACATGTATTTGAAAACATCAAAATGGGACGAAACATACACATTAACTGGTTTTCTATATTGTTTGAGCTTTGTACAAGAGAAATAAAGACATAGACATAATTTTTCAACTTCGCTATATCTAGTTTCTGCGTCGCTCAAAACTCTGCTAAGGTAGTAAATGGGTATTTCTACTCCATTTTCATCTTCTTGGGCTAGCATGCTTCCCAAAGTTTTGTCGGATGCAGCTATGTACAATCTCATACTCCTATTGCTACAAGGAGCCACCAAAATAGGTGGCTTGGTGAGGTACCCCTTGATCTTGTCGAAGGCATCTTGTTGCTCTTGCCCCCACTCGAATCCTTCCTTATTCAATCGAAGTAAGGGTGAGAAGGCTTGCGCTTTTCCACTTAGGTTAGATATAAATCTCCTTAAGAAGTTTATCTTGCCCAGAAGAGATTGCAGTTCCTTCTTGTTCGTTGGCGCTTTCGCTTCCAAGATTGCCTTCGTCTTGTTCTGGTTAATTTCGATTCCTTTCTTGTGGACGACGAAGCCCAAGAAATCTCCAGCTTTCACACAGAATGCACACTTCAAAGGGTTCATTTTCAGACCATGCTTTCTCATTCTTTCAAATGATTGTCGAAGGTGGTCTATATGGTTCTTCCTGGAAATAGATTTTACAACAATATCGTCAATATATACTTGCATGAAAGTGTTAATAAAATCATGGAAGATAGAGTTCATTGCTCGCTGATATGTTGCCCCAGCGTTTTTTAGGCCAAAAGGCATTACTACCCATTCATAAGTGCCTAAGGCCGCAGGGCATCGAAAAGCTGTTTTCGACACATCTTCTTCAGCAATGAAAATTTGATTGTATCCTGAGTAACCGTCGAGCATGCTCAGGTACTCGTGGCCAGTGGCAGAGTCGACAAGCATTTCCGCCACAGGCATAGGATATTCATCTTTGGGTGTTGCAACATTCAGATCTCTGAAATCTATGCACATCCTCAATGTACCATTTTCTTAATCACTGGCACAATGTTTGCAATCCATTCGACGTATCTCGTAGTTCGTATGAATTTGCACTTCAGTAGTCTTTCGACTTCCGTTTTGATCTTCGACAGTATTTCTGGAGCGAGGCGTCTTGGAGTCTGTTTGACAGGATTTTTCCTAGGTTTGATTGGCAACTGAAGTTCTACCAATCCTCTGTCGAGACCAGGCATCTCGTCATAATCCCATGCAAAGTAGTCCTTGAACTCCTTCAGTAATTGGATCACTTCAACCCTGAGCTCTGGGTCTATTTTGGCGCTGATGTAAGTGGGTCTTTTATCTAACCCTTCGCCCAAATCGATTTCTTCTAAAGGATCCAGTGCTAACATTTTGATGTTGTTCGCCAGGGGGTCCTTTTCGAAACCCAAAGGCTCATCATCGTAGATGGCGTCGAGCCTCTGTTCCTGCATTCCTTCTGTCATGATATCGGGAGGTTCTGGGTCAAAATCTTTTCTAGGACCTATATCTGGTGGCTCCTGGTCATTGGCCTTGGTGGCCATATATTTTACTTCGGCTTCGAGAGCCGCTATCATTCTTGTTTCGGCTACGTAAGCCAAAATTCACTGTAACGCTTGTGACTCAGTCATTATCACTGAATTCGCTTCCCCAACCAGTTGGCTGGATGTCAGTTAGCCCACGGAAATCAATGTGGGACAAGTCTTCTTTATCCCATTGAAACCCATGATCAGGATGCAGGTACAAGGAACAAAAAGCATTTGGCGCTGGCGCCATGTCGAAGTCAGGTGCTGGACATGGCCCAATGTGAGCCAAATTTTTGTCGATGTCAGCTCTCCCTAGGTGATTAACTTCTCCTAAGTAGTAGCTATGATCTTCTTCTACATTCTCGACAATCCCATCGGGACGCCATAATATCACCCTTTGGTGCATCGATGATGGTACTGCTCTGATACCATGTATCCATTCTCGGCCTAACAGTAGGTTGTAATTTGGTTTCACCGATATGACCATGAACATAGTTGGTCGAAGGATGGATCCCACTTTGAGGTATAGTTGGATCACACTCATATTGGTCCCTATTCCACCTTCGTAGTTCGATAGGACCATATTATGAGGCTTAATGTTTTCATCATTCTTGCCTACTTTTCTTAGCATGAAGTGGGGGATTATGTTGATAGTCGCTCCACAGTCCACCAAGATTTTGTTTACAGTGGCCTCTTCGAGCTTTGCCCTTATGAATAAAGGCTTGAGGTGACTTTTCATCGCCTCCGTTGGTGGTTCGAAGAAACCATTTTTCTCTTCAGTGCAGCCATTACCCATGACAAAGTAGCATACTGGCCTATGCTTGGCCATCTCTTGTTCGACTTCCCAGTCGTTTGATTCGACTTCCATTTGGTGGTCAAATTCTCTTGGCAAGACCGAAATTATATTTACCATGATGTCTAATGTGCCGTCGGACTCGAAACTATCTTCGTCACCAGCTTCGTCTTGATCAGGCCATACCAATCTATTGGTTACTGGTTCCCTCTCCAAAGGCTTTCTTTGCTTTCGCTGGGGGACATTTGAACTCGACTCTAGCTTTGGTTCTTTGACGGCCTCTCTCTCAGCCTTGCGCCGCCTTTGGTACCTTCTCCACTGGGATCGAGACATTGGGTTCTTTCCCTTGTAGTTACTCGATGCTTGAGCAACTTTGGTGGCACCTACATGAGGTTCTTTCTTGAATGTCAAAGATGAACCTCTTGGCACTTCAAAGGGATGCCACCTTTCTTCGTTGGGTCTCTTTTGACCCGATGTTTTGAGCCATGTATCGACTGGCACATTGGTTGGAGGCCTGAAAGTTAGTGGCCTCTTTTCCTGACTTGAACCCTTTTGATAGGTTCTTCTAGGATCGTGTCGAACATCAGAGCCTGCACTTTTTTGGGCATTTCTGCTCCTTTTATTTTTTGCTGCTCTCATACTTTCGATGTGTTCAATAGCTTTCTTGTCAAAAATAGAGTTTCATCGAGGACACAACATTACTTATGATTTCTTCTTCTGGCATCGTTGCAAGAATTCTGCCAGATTTTCGTTCTCTAGGGGGAAAGCTGTCCTGTTTGCTTGCTCTTGCCTGATGGCTTCCTCTGAGACTTTTGATTCGGAAATTTCGACCATGTTGACATTCATGTTGTCTTTAGTAGCAAGAGTCATTTTCTTAATTTGAGCCTCCAGGTCTTTTGTCTGGCCTTGCACCGCAGCAAGTAGGAAGTGGGTTTAGTTCCTGATTTTGAGACTCCACCTGTTTCCAGTTTTGGGCCTTCAGCGGCCTTTTGGACTGCTTCGATTGTTTTTCTAGAAAGGTTCCCAGAAAAACTGCCAAATATTGGCATATTGATATGATCTTTGGTGACTTCAACCATAGTTATCCCTGGCTTTTCACCTGACTCCTGGAAGCTTCGATCACATTCACCTATGAAGGTTCAGCATAGTGGACTTCCGCCTGCAAAGGGCTCGAATCCACATTCACGGGGGCCTTATCAGCGAACTTCAACCTCCCTTCTTCGATAGCATTTTGCACGAGATCCCTGAAAAGAAAATATTGAGATGTTTTATGGTCCAGAAAGTTATGATATTTACAATAGCCTCTTTTCTTTCTTTGATCAAGAGGAGGCACTTTTACCCCTGGGGGTATTATCATTTGGCCATCTTTTACAAGTAAATAAAAAATTTCATCACATTTCGTAATATCGAAATTGTAAGTCTTTTTAGGGAACCTATCATTGGCCTTTTTAGACCCAGTGGGGTTTTTTCCACTTGAGGGGACTAGTAATTTGCAAGAGTATGGTGGCCCTTGTTTTAACTCAGCTAAATCGACCTCAGTTTCTTCGACGGCTATAAGTTCTTCGAATGTTTCTGGATCTTCTTCGTCTATTTCGACATATGTTATCTTTTCTCTTTTATGAATTTTCGTTGCCCTGGCTTTTTCAGCTTTAAGGCGTTCTACCTGTCAAACCCTATCGGCCAATTGGGCCATGTCCCTCAGATACTGAGTGTCTAATTTCTTCCTAATGGAGTAATCTAGACCTCCTGCGGCTATTTCGACTAACTCGTGCTCTGGCACTTGCGTAAAGCATCTTGACTTGAGCAATATAAACCTATTTAAGTATTCGTCTATAGGCTCAGTGAATCTCCTCTTTACACTAGCCAACTCTTTCAGGCTTATCTTGGTTTGTCCCATGTAGAATTGCTCATGGAACAATCTCTCCAACTGGGTCCACTGGTGGATCGAATTGGGAGGGAGAGTTGTGAACCAAGTAAACGCATTCTTTGTTAGGGAACTTGGGAAATACTTAATCCTTAGGTTCTCATTGTTTGAGATTTCTCCCGCTTCGATTAAATATCTTGCCACATGTTCGACAGTGGATTCTGTCGTGTCCCCTGAAAACTTAGTGAACTTAGGGACTTTGCATCTAGGAGGCAAGTCCGTTTGTAACACATATTCCGACAGCGGGGATGTGAAGTTGGGCCTACGGAAGCCCATATTCATCCCGTTTTGCATCATGATTCTTTAAATCCTGGCTGTCAAGTTATTCTCCAAACCAACATTCTGGTATTGGATCTACTGAACTACTTCGTCAGCGTTTTGGTTTCTATTAACCAACCTTATTTTCAGGGCTATGACTCTCGGCTCTTCAACCCCGGGTTGTTCCAGTTGTACCCTAAGGTTCTCTTCGACAGGATGCTGGACTTGGTTAATAGTGGTTTCTTCCTCTAGAAGTATGCCTTGGTTTCCCCTTATCTGTGCCCTTTGGGGCTGTCGAATTTGTTGGGGTACCCTAAAAAAATCAGCCAGACGCGACATTTGCGTTGTCATTTGCTGATTCGACTGGGTGGTATTCTGTATTAGAGGATTTAGCACTGTACTTAAAGTTTCGCCAACATTTATACCATGTCGTGGTTGCTTTCGTCCATTTGCTGCCTCAAGACTGCTGTCGAGGCATTCGTAAGGCTAGGCATCACGTGGGACGTTCCTCCTAAGAGTTGGTTCCTACCCCTGTCTGCCATACCAACTCCAGAGCCTTGGAGTGGCGAAGAGGCGCTCACTAAAGGGTCTGAAAAGGTGGACGTAGTGTTCGTCAGGCTAGCCAATTCAGAAGTTGGCATGCCGTAGGGTGGTTCTCGATTTAACCCGACTGTCGAAAAACCTGGGGGAACATATGGTCTTGTTCCTTGGTTTCCCCTAGGTGGGGGAGTTCCCAAGGGCATTATGGGGCCTGTAAATGGAGGTAATGGCCCCGTTTGTGTAACCGTTACTGTTGGCGTTGAACCAGCGATTACCACTTCACTTACGGTTTGGATAACCGTTGCTCACATGTTTGTTTGTGGGATTTCTCCATTGTTTGGCGGATTCTCCATTTCTCTAACTCTTCTCCTAGTATTGGTTTCGTTGGTGTATATTCTACTACTTCTCAATAACATGCAATACTCTCGAAAAAGGAGGATATTTCATATAAGACGATTAAACATGAAAAAATCAACACAAGGTCCCACCAGGTGTGCCAATTTGTTTGCCGTGAAAAATGGTAAACAACCGCTGATCTTTCAAAAGGTTACTCGTTTGGTGACTCGCAGGATCGATCAGATTGATCCTAAGACATGGTTGATTTTTGGAGTTTAAAGGCTTTGAAATAAAGAGTTTCGACTAATCCTAATGGTGATTAATGCAAGTAAAGTAGAGACACTTTAAATAAATTGCATGGAAAAAAGCTTGATAAAGTAAATAAAAGCATTAAAAGGTTGTTAAATAAATGACTTCGACTGAGGTAAATAAGTGAAAGCAATAAATTGCTTGAATGTAAAAGACTTTGATTAAGGTAAATGGTGTTTCACACATACATTCTCAATGATTCTTTCTCTCACGCTGGGTACTTGAATCTAAATGAGTGACTTGTATACAATGATGAACACCTCTAATAACTTCGTGAACACTTAGTATTTATACTAAAAAACCTAAGTAACTGCTGGGCAGTCACACCGCTTCGTGATGACACCACATGGCACACTCACAACCTTCGACGCCTACGTGCCCGACACGTTGCGGTTGGTAACTGCTGGGAACCGTTTTCCCTCCAACAATTCAAAATTCAAACCGTTCGATCTTGGGCATCAGGGACCCTGGTCAAGAGGTTGCTCCTTCGACATCGAAGACAACATGATTCCAATTTAGAGGAATTTCTCTAAGTATGTTATCATTCTTTGATGAGCCTTCGATGTGACCAGCTGATCGAAGCCTTCTTGTGTAGGAAACTCTTCTGACTCATAATTAATGATCTATATGATAATAGAACGTGGGTGTCGAATTTAGGAGCCAACAGTCCCCTAGCAAAGTAGGCACTGGGTTACGAGACATGAAGATTTTGACGGCGTTCACATCTATGAGTTGGTCAGGATTTGGAAACAAAACCATCCCATAGATGAGGAGAGCCAAAATTTCCTCAAAAGCTTGCAAAGCCAAATAGTTCCAACAGTTTTGGGCTTTCTCAAACAAGAACTTTGCTAAGAAACCTTTGACACCACTGCTTGTTTCCCAATTAGTTGTGATATCAGCTGGTTGCAAGTGTAAGGCTTGTGCAATCTCTTCTGGCCTTGGATCTCTTTATTTACCGTTGAAAGGTAGTTGATTGAGAACGGGAATCCTCAAGATTTGGGAGAATTCTTCCAATGTTGGCACAAGTTGATAATCGGGAAATGTGAAGCAATGGTGTAGAGGATCAAATAACTGGAAGACCACCTTCATCATGTCCTCATCAGTGTGGGAGGTCACCAAGTTTAGGAGGCGACCATGTCTTTCGGTAAATGGAGAATTTTCAGGAATCCTTAATGCTACTCTTTAAGTTGAGGAGGGATCCTTACAAGATTGACTTGAATGGTTTTCCTGCGAATGGTATCCATGTCCTACAAAACAGAACAAAGATAAATCCCAAAAATCCTTGAAATGGTTAGTGAGTATGAGTATGATGTTATGATTTTATGATGTTATGTACAAGTAAATATATACAAATAAAACATACAAATCCTTAGGTTTAGGCTTGCATGGAGTCTCATAGGTAAGTACCCTCTTGAAGTTCAGTTGGCTCAAACCTGTCCTAGTAATAGTAATTGGGTTCTAAGGAGCTCAATATCACTGGTATATTTCCTTGGGCATTGTTCAGCACAAGCCTCTTTAATGGTGACCAAAATATCCCAAAAAGTCAAACCTCAATGAGTGTAGTATCGAGTATCTACCAACTTTGGACTGCACCAAAGTTGGTCATCTCACTACGTTCTAATGGCCAAGTTGGTCAAGTAAAGGTTCTAGAAGTTAGTTAGTGCTTCATGACATCACTCAGCGGCCCTGTATTCTCCTTGACTACTCAAGGGCTACCAGTACCCAGAAATATGTCACACTAACATAACTATTGCTTAGACCATTTTGGTATACCCCGCACAGTTTCCACAATGTATTGCTACTTACCTATAAGGTATCCCAAATCCGGGTAGAGGATTCAAACCCAAACAAAGAACCAAAATGTAAAGCATACAAGTCAATAAATGAAAGAAAATAAATGTGATCTAACCCTAAGGCATCCCCACTTTTAAAATTTCTCCCAGTAGAGTCGCTAGTTCTGTGATACGGTGGGAGAACTGACTTGGTTATTCTGCGTTTGATCGCAAATGTTGCGGTTAGCAAGAGTCGCCACCGGCTTTTCTTTCATCCAAAAGGAAATGTGAAAAAGCATAGGAAAGACCTTTGATATTGTTTCTTGAGTTTGGGGGGGGGGGGGGGGGGGTAGATTATGAAAAGGGAAGGTATTAGCATCCTTTAAACTGATTGAGTCTCATAGGATTTTCAGCAATGTTAGTATGTCCATCCCTTTGAGGCACTTGGTTAATGCCTTCCAAGTAATGGTCTCCATAATGCAAGTCTATGTAGTTATCCATGTTGTGTGGATTATTGGATAAAATTTGAAAATTATGAGATTCCCCTACTTTCGGAGGAGGTGGGATAACACCTTCAATATCAGCTTGCTTGACCTCTTACTGAGCCATAGTTGAGTTTAGAGGACCTGATTCTGGTTCTTGTCTTGGTCGGTGACCACTCAATGCACCAATAGTCTGAGCTACTTCTTCAAAGGCTACCTTAGGAATCTGATCTTGTCTTTCGATTATGTTCTTCAAGACTAGAAGAACTTGACTCTTGTCTCCTTTCATCGAGTCAATGTGTGATACGGTGGCAGAACTGACTGTTTGAAATGCTGGTTTGAATTTTGCATTTTGTGTTTGCAAAATGTCGCGGTAAGCAAGAGTCACCACCGACTTTTATTTCATCCAACCAGAAAGGTAAAAAGTACAGAAAAAAAATCTTTTTTCGAGATATTCTGAGTACAGGGGATAGATTATAGAAAGGGAAGGTATTAGAACCCTTTATATCCATGGTTTTCCATGGACTCTTAGGTATTTGCACATCTTTTTTAAATTTCTTGTGTATGTGCTTTGTTTTTGAAAATGTTTGACTTCGTGATAACCCTTGTATCAGTCCTCAAAGGTGTGACGAAGTTGTTTTGAAAATTGTTTTGAAAATGTGTAAGTGTGAAGAGTTTTGATTTGAGCAAGTAGCTACGAGCATCTACTTACTCGGAAAAAAAGATTCTTTCTATTCTTGTTTCCTTTAGACAGCGCTATCCTACTATTGAGAAATAGGTAGCACCGTCGTTGAAGTTATAAGGGTCAATTCAAAAGGGACGTACGATCACTAAAGCAATGTTAGAACGACTTAGTAATAACCCTAAAGTCTTAAGATCATATTCGAGGCAAAATTTCCGAGGCAACATTCGAATGGGACATTTGATCTTTATTAGACAGGAGGCCAACCACTAAGACACCCTATACTTAATGATCGTTTACCGAAAGCAACCGAAGTGAGAGTATTCCCTAAGAGTGATATGTGCGAGTGATCTGTTTTCAATTATTTAGTATTTTCACATTAGGGTTTTCTAACTGGATTAATTTGTCATGCATTCTTGTCATTCAATCCTATTGGCATTCATCTAAACAGTCAAATATTTGCGTGAATTAAAATGCGAGAAAATAAATTTACGCTATTACAAGGCTTCGGGGAGAGGGATTAATTACATAGCCAAAAAACCCGGGAAAAAACGATAAATAAAAAGCCCTAGATTAAACTATTACAAACCATGAACAATTACAACAATATCGTAAAAATAATAATACGCGCGCGATGAATCGACTACGAGACAACTAGGGTTTTGACCCTTGACTAAACCTAATTGCAATTAGTTAAAAAATGTTCTTGTTTTGTTTTGTCATTTTAAGAAAATAAAGAAATTATTACATTAAACAGAAAATCCTAATTCTAATTAATCTTAATTTTAAAAAATGAATTAATTCATCTAAAAGCCTATTTTTTGTATTTTTTATTTATTTGAGAAAAAGAGCAAAATGAAATTAAATCAAAAGTTTAACTTAATTTCTATTTTATTTTATTTTTGAAAACAAATTACAATTTCCCTAATTTAAATTAAATTAAATTAATTTTGATAAAATAAAAAAACTAATCCTAATTTTTGATGAATTCTTGATTTTATGTTTTTGTGAAAAAAATAAATTAATTTGTAAATTAATAGTAAATAAAATAAATATTAAATAAAATGATAAAGAAGAAAGAAATAAGAAAAAGGTGATGGGCCTGTACTAGCAATTATGGGGGGTGTGCTGTTGAGATTTTGAGCCCAAAAGACCCAGGCCTGTTTGACATTGCCTAATCCAGTGTGGCTGTTGACTTGAGGCGCATGGTGGTCGTTCAGGGGAAAGACATTGGATCTGAAGCGTTGATAAATGGGACGGCCAGATCTTGAGTTGTTTGGTGGATGCTTGGACGTGAGGTATACCTGATCATTTATTGAAAAATAACATGAAGCAAATATGGGACCTGGGGATCGAACCCAGGTCCTTAGGCCTATTCCCAATACACGCTTGCCAATTGAGCTATTTAGCTTGTTTGAATTTATAATGAAAACAAAGTCTAATATATGAAAAAAGCATGGTTAATGGAAAAACGCGCTGAAATTTAAATAAACCAATCAGTGAATGCCACGCATCCATCTTCTTCCTCCCAACGGTCGTTTTAGATAACAACACTTTTACCTACGGTTGCCTTGCTTTAGCTACAAGCCAGTGTATTTCAAAAATTGTCCATAGGAAATATAAATGACCATGGCTGGTACTAATCAACTCGTCTCATCCTCACGAGTCTCATGGTACCAGAATCAACATCTAATTTCACCTGTATTGCAAAGCCCTATACTTGAACAAGAAACCCTAGCCATGGCAGTTTTTCATACAATCATCAAAAACACAATTGAATATAGTTATTAGCTTGCAAACATGTTAAGGAATAAGAATGTGCAATCAAAATGTGCAAATGTTTAAGCTAACAGTGTGATTACTACAACGCGTTTTAAGACGTGGGAAGGCTTGCTAATGATTGGAACACGATCCTGAGATGTCCAATAATCAATTGGCGAAGTGAAGATGGCTTGGGATGGTCTGTAATTGGGAATTGGATCACCACTTTTTCTTGATATTTTTTTCAGTTTTGTTTGCCTCTTTCACGACTGCTCTCACCTCCCTCATGCCTTGGATTGCTTTTATATATGTACTACAACATGTTAGGTCAACAAAAACGAAATCAATCTTGCCAATTATGAAGATTTGATTTGGTCTTTCATGTCATATGATTTCTTTCCAATTTTGCTCAAATCCAATCTTTTTCCAACCAAATTAGCCTTGCACGAATTGATTCTCAATTGACAGCATATAATATCTTCTTTCAAAGCAACAATCATCCCTAAAACACATTATATGATTTATTTAGATTTATTTGATTTTATTTGAATTTTAAATGAATAAAAATTAAAATAAATTAAATAAATGAATAAAAAAAGCATGGAGGGTCCCATAGGTCGTGGAATATGTTATCATTGGAGTGAAAGCATAAAAAGTTGGGCCCATTTAGCAAAAAATGCAAATTTGAACACATTTGACTTTTGGCAATTTTGCAAAAAAGGTCAACTTGGCCAATGCATAACTCTCTCAATTTTGACCCTAGAGAGGTGTCCTTTGACTTTTTAGAAATCTTAGGATGTCCTCTAAGAAACCATTTTGTTCTCATCTCAATTTAGTCTTCCATATTCATGTATGAAGCTTTGACCCAAAAGGTGTTTTTGTTGACTTTTCAAAATGACCTATAATGCCCAAATTCATATTTTTTTGTGAGTTCATATTTTGAACTTGGGAGATGAATATTAATTGTAGGGAATTTCATCCTATTCAAAATGAGCTTTGGATGCGTCATTTCTGATAAAGTATGAGAAAGTTATACTTGGTCAAAGTTGAGTTGACTTTTCCTACAAAACCATAATTTAACAACTTTTGGGTTTTAATGATTTGTGAGCAATCCTTGATGAATCATGTTCAACCCTTGATCAAATTATGAATGATACTTCAAAATTATGATGTTGACCAAAAATCTTGAAGTTTGACTGTATGTGGGCCACAATTGACTTTTGACCTAACACAGTCGATTTTCAGGCCTTTGAGCAATTGATTGAGCAAAATTCCTCTACAAGGCTTGAAACTTAACATGGATGATCTTGAGAATATATTAGGACAATGGTGAGCATTTGGGATCCTTTGGAATCAAACATCTAGATGCAAAATGAAACCCTAATTTGAAGTAGACTGCCTTAGGAGAGAGTTTGTCTGGTCAACTCTTGCACTTCCTTGAGCAATTTGAGGACCTCATTTGACATGTTTTAAAAAATATGGGAGGGAAAATTTTAGGGTACAACAACTGCCCCTGTTCAATCTTCTTAAACCTGAGGATGTAGATTGGCTTGTCTTCCTTTCGTGATCTGAAGGTGGAAGATGATTGAACACTAGAGTGTCCAGAAATTTGCACTCGCATGAAGTGATACTTGACTTGTGATATCGGGAATGGGCTTATAGATGCTATTTGGTATCTACTAGAGAATTGTCAGAGATGGGCTTAAATATGCCATCTGAAGAAGTGTCGATCGCGTAAGAGATTCCTTTGCGAGAACCCTTATACCTGTTGTCTAAGGAGGACTTCGTTGGGGAACGATGGTCTCTGTCTTGAGAGAAATAGAGTTTTAGGAGCTTCAGTTGTTCGTTACTCTACTGGGGAATAATTCCGGTTTGGGAAGCGGGAGTGAACTTTGTGTTTGGTCAGGGTACATGTTACACTGCGACTTTATGGGGAAATGTGAAATCAATTGTGTTTGATCAGGTCTAGGTCTTACAGTGTTGTGGACTGCTGTCTGGGGATAAGAGAGGAAGAAAACCCAGATAGTAAGGTTAGGAGAAGGAACCTGGATAGTAGGGTTAATTCAGTATGAAAGCCTGGGTAGCAGGGCTTGAGAAGGAACCTGGATAGTAGGGTTACTTTGATATGAAAGCCTGGGTAGTAGGGCTTAAGAAGGAACCTATATAGTAGGGTTACTTCGATATGAAAGCCTAGATAGTAGGGCTGTGAGAAAGAACCTGGATAGTAGGGTTACTTCAACATGAAAGCCTGGATAGTAGGGCTGTGAGGAGGAACCTGGATAGTAGGGTTACTTAGATATGAAAGCCTGGATAATAGGGTTGTGAGAAGGAACCTGGATAGTAAGGTTACTTCGATATGAAAGCCTGGATAGTAGGGTTGTGAGAAGGAACTTGGATAGTAGGGTAACTTCGAGATGAAAGCCTGGATAGTACGGCTGTGAGAAGAACCTGGATAGTAGGGCTGTGAGAAGGAACCTGGATAGTAGGGTTACTTCGATATGAAAGCCTGGATAGTAAGGTTGTGAGAAGGAACCTGGATAGTAGGGTTAGTTCGATATGAAAGCATGGATAGTAGGGCTGTGAGAAAGAACCTATATAGTAGGGTTACTTCGAGATGAAAGCCTGGATAGTAGGGCTGTGAGAAGGAACCTGGATAGTACGGTTACTTCGATATGAAAGCCTGGATAGTAGGGCTGTGAGAAGGAACCTGGATAGTAGTGTTACTTCGAGATGAAAGCCTGGATAGTAGGGTTGTGAGAAGGAACCTGGATAGTAGGGTTACTTCGAAATGAAAGCCTGGATAGTAGGGCTGTGAGAAGGAACCTGGATAGTATGGTTACTTCGAGATGAAAGCCTGGATAGTAGGGCTGTGAGAAGGAACCTGGATAGTAGGGTTACTTCGATATGGATTTGGGTAAAACTGCAGAGGGAACCTGGGTAAGGTTGTTCTTGTCGCACCGATGATTACTCTGTTTAGCTTCGAGTGTTGATCATGGACCTGCTGGAAATTGTTGATAATAACTGTCTTTCCTGAAAGAAATACAAGGTTAGTTATGTGCGATGCATGAGATGCATTGTATAATGACGTTCTCAAAATAAATGAGACTATGTTATATGTGATGTATGCACATGTCATGATGTATGAACATGAAATGCTGTCATAATAATCTGAGTCCGGGAAAATAAATCCCTGACTGTTGTTTGGAGAGTGTGAGAAATGGTATTCTTGACTGTTGTAACAAACCATAGTTCCTCTGCTTCTGTTAGGGATGGTGAACAATGATGTCTATGCTGGGGATTTTCCCCTTGGCTGGTAAATATTCTGTCGGATGAGACTCTGTCTGAGGATAACTCTGCGGGGAATAACTCTGCTGGAGAGGAGGTACTCTGTTGATGGATCTGCTGACTTGGAGAGATGACTCAGCTGGGGATGAATTTCCGTTGCCGGTGTACTCTGTTGGAGATTGAATTTCTGCTTGTGAGAGAAGTAAACTCTGCTTGGGGAAAAATTTACCGACTTACTCGCGATTGCGAACTTCAGTAAGGGAGAGTTATGTCCTGCTCGGGAAAGCTAACATCACTATCTTTGGATATTTCTTACTCTGTGGGGAGTGTATGTACCACTTCTCATGTTCTCAAGCTGGCTCTATCCCTGTACCTGATGGGTAGAGTAACTGTAAGGTTTTGGACACTCCTAGTTTTCCCTGTTCCTAGAATTACGAGTAATTTGTCTTTTGTTTTTTATGTAAACATTTGTGAGCATCAATTGTTTTCAAATTCATATATAAAAAATGAACCATTGGACGTTCTTGCAAGACAAAACAGAAAAAGAAAATAAATCAAAGCTTTGTGAAAATGACTTGTATTGATTTTGAAGTTGGCCCATAATAGGCGTTTTGTACAAAGAGGCTAACACTCTAGTAAGAGAACGCCTCCGAAAGATAGAAATTACAATTTGTGTAAAAGAAATAAAAACAACTATGTGGAATGATCCCGTCGGGTTTCAACTCTACTATTGCCTTTATGTCCTCAAGCATCTCATCACTTTGCTGTCTGGTAGAAGGTGGATCAGATTGATTGGTGCTGTCTGAGCTTGATAGTCGATACCGAGGTCTGGCTGCGAGATGATCCAATGAGACATAGTGTTACGCTTTAATCCCTAATTTTTGCCTGGGTCGCCCTTTCGGTTTTTCAGTCCACCAGGATACCCTTTTTTGCCCAAGTCTTCTTTTCAGGTTTTCGACTTGCCGGGTGTACAGTTTTTTTTCCATTTCATCCCTTACTTTTTCCCGAACCCTTTTGGTTCGACGGGAAGCCCTTATTTTTTCCTAGGCCAGTCAACCTAGCGAGTCTTTGATTAGGCGTAGTATTTATTCACTATGTCTGCATTGACGGGGTGAGGAAGGTCGTCACCATCCATGGTGGTTAGAATCATAGCTCCTCCCGAGAAAATGTTCTTAACCACAAATGGCCCTTCGTATGTTGGGGTCTATTTTCCCCTGGGATCACCTTGCGGTAGTATGATGCGTTTGATCACTAGATCCCTGACTTGATATTCTTGACGTCTGACTTTCTTGTTAAAGGCCTTGATCATTCGCTTTTGATACGTTTGACCATGACAAATAGCAGTAAGTCTCTTTTCATCGATTAGATTCAGCTGATCAAGTCGGGTTTGGATCCAGTCGTCTTCGTTCAAACCCGCATCGATCATAATCCTGAGAGAGGGTATCTGGACTTCGATGGGTAGGACTGCCTCCATGCCATACACCAAAGAGTAGGGTGTTTCCCCTGTCGACGTCCGTGCTGAGGTACGGTACCCATGAAGAGCGAATGGTAACATCTCGTGCCAGTCTTTATATGTCACCATCATCTTCTGCACAATCTTCTTGATGTTCTTGTTAGCCTCTTCAATAGCCCCATTCATCTTCGGCCGGTAGGGAGAAGAGTTATGATGCCGTATCTTGAACTATTTGCAGAGTTCGGTGATTATCGTGTTATTGAGATTTGTACCATTGTCAGTAATGATCCTCTCTGGTACACCATATCGACAGATCAGATTGTGTCAGATAAACCGCGCCACGATGTTTTTGGTTACTATAGCAAAGGAAGCTGCCTCAACCCACTTTGTAAAATAATCAATGGCTACCAGAATGAAGCGATAGCCATTAGACGCAGTAGGTCTGATCTCGCCGATCATGTCGATGCCCCACATTGCAAAGGGCCAAGGAGCTGTCAAAACATTCAGGGGAACCAGAGGTACATGCACCTTATCAGCATAGACTTGGCACTTATGACAGGTTTGAGAATGCTGATAACAATCGGCTTCCATAGTAGACCAGTAATATGCTGGCCGTAGGGTTTTCTTCGCCATGGTATGTCCACTGGAGTGAGTTCCGAAGGTACCTTCATGTAACTCTACCATGATTATCTCCACCTCGCTTTTGTCTACACACCGCAATAAGGTTGAATCATGGTTACGCTTATAGAGGATTCCATTACTGATGAAGAACTTCGTAGCGAACCTTCTCAGAAACTTCTTATCATTAACAGATGCCCCCTCGGGGTATTCTTGAGCTTCAAGACACCTCTTTACCTCATGGAACCAGGGTTTATCTATCACTTCTTAGGTCTCAATGTAACAACAATGTGCGGGTTCGTCCAACCTCTCAATGGTGATCTGGGGAGCTTCATTGTCCCACCTGACTTTGAACATAGAAGACATGGTAGCTAGCGCGTCCGCTAACTGATTCTCCTCTCTTAGGAAATGTTCAAAGGTTACCTCCTCAAAGTGTGGGAGCAATGGCAGTACGTACTCTTTGTACGGAATTAGATTTGGGTGCTTAGTATCCCACTCGCCTTTGATCTGACTTATCACCAGAGCGGAATCTCCAAATACACTCAAGAACTTAATCCTTAGGTCAATAGCAGCTCGAAGACCCATGATACACGCTTCATACTCCGCCATATTGTTGGTGCAGTTAAAACATAATCGGGCGGTTAGCGGAGTATGACAACACTCAGGAGATATAATTACAGTGCCAATGCCATTACCTAATGTGTTCGAAGCTCCATCAAAATACATAGACCATCAGGATCCCTTCTCGGGTCCTTCGTCCGGTCCAGGTTCTTTGCAGTCAGTCACCAACATGATATTCTCATCCGGGAACTCGAAATCCATGGACTGGTAGTCATCCAAGGCCTGATGCGCCAAATGATCCGCCAATACACTCCCCTTGATTGCTTTCTGGGTTGTGTATTGGATGTCGTACTCGGTTAAGATCATCTTCCATCTTGCTATTCTTCCAGATAAGGCAGGCTTCTCGAAAATATACTTGATCGGATCCATCTTCGATATCAACAAAGTAGTATGAGTTAGCATATACTATCTCAGTCGGCGAGCATCCCATGCCAAAGCACAACAAGTTTTCTCGAGCAATGATTATCGGGTCTCACAGTCAGTAAACTTTTTGCTAAGATAGTAAATTGCATGCTCTTTTCGACCAGACTCGTCATGCTGCCCCAACACACACTCCATTGAATTGTTTAGCACTCTCAAGTATAATATCAAAGGTCTTCCTTCAACTGGAGGCATCAGAATTGGTGGTTCTTGAAGGTATTCCTTGATTCTTTCGAAAGCGGTCTGGCATTCATCATTCCACTTTACCACTTGATCTTTCTTCAGCAGCTTGAAGATTGGCTCACAAGTAGCAGTCAGATGTGAAATGAATCTGACAATGTAATTCTGACGTCCCAAGAAGCCTCTAACTTCCTTCTCTGTACAGGGAACTGGCATCTCTTGTATGGCCTTTACCTTTACAGGGTCCACCTGAATACCTTTGTCACTTACGACGAAACCCAGAAGCTTACCAGACCTTACTCCGAAGGTACACTTGTTCGGATTCAACCTCAGCTTATACGTTTTCAACCTATCAAACAGTTTCTGGAGATGATCAAGGTGCTCTTCCTCAGTCTGGGACCTGGCTATCATGTCATCAACATAAACCTCGATCTCGTGGTGAATCATATTGTTGAACAAAGCGACCATGGCGCGCTTATAAGTTGCCCCAACATTCTTCAACCCAAAAGGCATTACCTTGTAACAGAAGGCGCCCCACTGTGTAACGAAGGTTGTCTTCTATATGTCCTCAGGAGCCATCTTGATCTGGTTGTAGCCAGAAAAACCATCCATGAAAGAGAAGATCTTATGTTGCACGGTGTTGTCGACCAGAACATCGATATGAGGAAGTGGGAAGTTATCTTTGGGGCTTGCCCTATTCAGATCTCTGTAGTCCACACATATCCGTACCTTACCGTCCTTCTTAGGTACCGGAACGAAATTGGCAACCCACTGTGGATAAGAATACAACTAAGAACCCTGCATCGAACTGTTTCATGACCTCGACCTTGATTTTCTCTGACATTTCGGGGCGCATACGGTGAATCTTCTGCTTTACCGGAGGGAAATCTTCTTTAGTCGGCAGGCAATGTACCACAATATCAGTATCCAAACCCGGCATGTCTTCATAGGACCAGGCGAAGATCTCAACATAGTCATGTAGCATCTGTATTAACCGTTGTTTGACACTAGGCTCCAGATTCGCACCTATCTTAACCTCTTTCCTGTCTTCCTCTGTACCCAAATTCACTGACTCAACTGGCTCTTCATGAGGCTGTATGGACCTTTCTTCCTGCTATAATAGTCTAGCAAGTTCTCCAGGCACCTCACAATCATCCCCACCTTCGTCCTCGGCTTGATTGATCAGATTTTTGAAGTCATAACTGGCAGTAGCAGAGTCGTTATCAATGGGATCCAGAGTGGATATGGATCTGCAGTATGATACGTGAGTGTGTGTAAGAAAATAGCTGTTTTGATAGACAGAAAAAGAAAAACAAGGAGCGCAAAATTTGTATGCAAGAAACGTCCAATGCTTTATTAATGATATATGAAATGACAAATAATAAGCCCTCACAAGCAAAGCCAAGGTTCCTCGGGCAAGGCACCGGGCCGTAAAGTTTCAAACTATTTATTACAAATCTTAAAACAAAAGTCAATTACTGCGGAATAAAAGAAATAGGTATGAAGTCCTTCTCCGTCCAGTTGTTCAGTCCATCGTTGGTTGTTGGGTGATCTAGCTGTCGATGTCTGAATCTTCTTCACTATCCTCAATTGCGTTAACTCCCTGATTGCTGATGTGGAGAGGAGGTCTTCCAATCCGTGCGCACCTAACAACCCTTTGAGCCCCTATAGTAAAGCCCAAACCAAATTTGTCAGTTTTGTGAGTGAAATCAGGGAGCTGACCCCAATTGGTACACCCACCTTCTTCAATTACAGCCCTGGCATCCTTGAGAGAAGCCATCTTCAGCGGAGGTTTGTTGGTAGTAACTTCAGTTAACGCCAAAGTCTGAGGGACTTCTTCGAAATTATGACAAGGAGTTTCTGTGAATTCCCCGTCCATCTCCATGTAGCGGAAGGAATTGAGATGACTTACCATATACTCCTCTTCACCTCGTACTGTGACAATCTTCCCCTTCACCAGATATTTCAGCATTTGATGGAGCGTGGTAGTAACTTCCCCAGCCCTATGAATCCAAGGACGTCCCAACAATCAAGAATACGACGACTTGATATCCATTACGTAGAAGGTGGACCCAAAGGTCTGAGAACCCACTTTAACAGGGATGTCCACCTCCCAGTGCACCATTCTTTTTGATCCATCAAAAGCCCTTACCACAATGTTACTCGGCTTTATAATAAAACCTTCACAATCCAGACGGTCTAACGCTTTCTTTGGTAGAACATTCAATGAGGACCCGATATCTACCAGCAAATGGGCCATAGTGGTGCCCCTACACTCGATCAAGACATGCAGAGCATCATTATGATTTCTTCCTTTTGGTGTCAAATCCGCATCTGAAAAACCTAGCCCATTGTCAGCAGTTAGGCTTGCCACACAATCTTTGAACTGATCTGCTGAAGTTTCTTGCGGCACATGCGCAGTCTTGAGAAATGCAATTAAAGCCTTCACATGGGCTTCAGAACATAACAACATAGATAACATGGAGATCTTTGATGGGGTCTGCCCCAGCTGCTCGACTACGTTGTAGTCGCTCTTCTTGATAATTTTCAATATTTCCTTTATTTCTTGTTTAGAGGTTTCTACAATGATTTTCTTAGGTGCCTTCGTTCGGGCAGGCTCACCTATAATTTCTTTTCCCCAAGTCCCAGATGGCTCAATGACAGGGGTGATAACTGGATTGGGAACTGGAACGGTAGTTGATGTACTAGCAGATGGAATGACAATAGGTTTGTGGACAGTCGGAGGGGAAATATCGGGAGAAAAGAGTCTTCCACTTCGGGTAACCTTACTGGTCCCGACAATATTACTAATATCAGAATAAACTTCTCCAGTCTGCAGATCTTGTTTAACAGAATTGTAATATACATCAGCACCGTCATGCCATGGGATAGCCTTATCTGAGGTATATGGGATGGGACCCGGAGCGGTGATTATTAACGGAGCAATTCTTGGAACAGGTGTAACCCTAACAGGTTTTCTCGAGGAAACCTTGGAAGGATTGGCGGAAATGGTGATAATGGAAACGTCTTCATTTGGAACAAATGGAGTCATAGTCTTCTCAAACAAAATCTCTTTACTATCCATCAGGCGCTGAACACCTGATTTCAATAAACAACAATCGGAAGGCAGAATCGCACACATGTGGCAATCTTCACCACAACCCGGAAATAAACCGGCCAACAACAAATTCTTCTTAACCGTCATCAGAGGAGTAGAGATTTCTTCCACAGAGGTCACAAACGAATCAGTGTCCATGACATTAACTCCACGACCATGCTTGGGCATGGGAGCAGTTATAACATTTGGCTTTTTCAGAGCATCAAACTTTATCTCCTTAGCTTTCAGCAAATCTTGTACTTTATTCCTCAGATCCCAGCAATCGTTTGTATCATGGCCCGGACTCTCGGAATGGTAGGTGCACCGTGTGTTGGGATTGTATCTAGGAGAAGCAGTGTTTGGATTCTTGGGAGCAACTCTCAAGGTTGCCAAGTTGGATTTTAGCAGATGAGGTAGAACTTCAGCCAAAGTCATGTTGATGTGGGTAAACTTCTGTTGCGGTCTTTCCACTCTTTGTTGATTGTTGCATTGTGGAGCAACCGTGGGTCTCGGTATCACTACAACATTTACCGTTTGACGGTGTTCAGATCTGTTTTGGCCCCTCGGGCCATAGACTACACTAGCTTCCTTCTTACCGGTGAAAGGCTTCTTTACCGAACTCGAAGAGGAATCCTTCTGTATCTTACCACTTCGGATACCAGATTCTACTCTTTCTTCAATCAAGATCAACTCAGTGAAACCAGATGACGAGCTGCTGATCAAGTGATTGAAAAATGGACCGGATAGAGTCCCTAGAAACATGTCAACCAACTCCCTATCAGATAAATGGGGTTGGACTCTTCCAGCCAGGTCTCTCCACTTTTGAGCATAGTCCTTAAAACCTTCACCTGCAACCATGGACATACCCTGGAGCTGAGTACGAGTGGGAGCAAGTTCGGCGTTGTACTGATACTACTTGTAGAAAGCAGCAGCAAGATCGTCCCAGTTTTGGATGTTGGCCCCCTCCAACTGATAGAACCATTCAAGCTGAGTCCCTGATAGACTATCTTGAAAGAAATGCACCCACAAATTTCTATCAGCGGTGTGTGGTTGGATTTTCCTGACATACGTGCGGAGATGGAGTTTTGGGCAGGATACTCCATCATATTTAGCACAAACTAGAGCTTTGAACTTATGAGGGATGACCACTCCTGATACCAGTCCCAGTTCTCCGAAGTCCAAACCAAGGATTTTCTGAATCTCCATAGCACTCAGACGGTCTTCTAGCTGCTTGTACCTATCCTCAGCAGGAGGATATTTCTCATCGTCATAATCCGTATCGTTATCAGAAACTGCAGGACTGGGGTCCTTTTCTCTCTCTTGGTTCTCCCCGTCCTTGGATGAGGAGGTCAGATCAGCTGGTTGTCTCAACCTTTCTCCGAATCTTCTACCCATGTTCAGAATTCCGACCTTCTTCTTCTTCTTCTTCTTCTTCTTCTTCTCTTTTAGAATAAGGGTCTTCAGATCCTCTTGCCCTTTAGCCAGACTTATGAACATCTGTTGGAATTGGGCATTCTGTGCCTGGAGATCTTTGATGGCTTGCTCGGAAGACATTTCGTGTTGTAATAAACAGTGAAGAAGATGAGAAACCTGTAAGGGTACCTGTAATGATATGCATGATAATGGGATGCACATGTAATGATTTCATAGACTTTGGGAGATTTAAATTTGCAAACCAAAAATAAACAAACTTTATTAGATTAACTTTGAAAGGTTCAACAATGCCTTTAAGGCGTTACAAAGAAGTAAATAAAACAAGATCTAAAACTAGAAAAAGCAAAATCAAAAGTCCCATGGACGCTTCCTCTTTGTGCTGATGTAGTCATTGATCACTCTTTCTTCCTCGAGCTGCCTGATGAGCTTCAAAATCTTCCTTTCTTGCTCATGGTACTGTTCCCGGTAAGTATCCCGCTCATTCTTCAGCTGAATCTAAAACCTCTGCAACTCCCCAGGATCAGTGGGCATGTAAGGATAGAGAACCGTGTAAGGAATTCCCTCTTCATTAGTGGGCTCCACAATCACTGGTAATACGGCCTCATAGGGCATCCCAAGATTCTGGGCACGAGCTCAGACCTATTGGAGGCAAGGCTGCATAGGAAGAGAAGTCTTTGGTCCCAACTCTTGGGGGTCAGATCTGTTCACCATGCCCCAAGCTCGTATAAACCTCTGACGGTGCTCCTTAACTTCCTCCTTGTAGTCAAATACAATGTCCTCAAGAAGTAGCTCATGTGGAAGATCTCTCCGAGCATGACCAAATTATCACAAAGCTAGACAAGGATTATAAGTTATACTCCCTCTGATTCCAAGAAATGGGACATTAGGGTATCCCTCACAACGGTCAATAACAGTAGTGTATTCCATAGCCCGGGAACACCAAAGAATATCTGTATGAGCAAGTGACATTATTTTGTAGGACCAACCTAAACCTTCTTTGTTCTTCAGCATAGACTTAGGGAGGTGCGAAATAAACCACCTTGACAGCAACGACATGCAACACATAAGAGTTCCTCTTCTCCTCACAGTACGAGTATAGAGGGCATGAAAGATATCTCCAAGCAAAGTAGGCACAGGGCTTCGAGAAAGGAAAATCTTGACAGCATTCACATCTACAAAGGAATCCGGCTTTGAGAAGAGAACCAAACCATAGATAAGGAGATCCAAGATATCTTCAAAAGCCTGAAAATCCAAATTATCCCAGAATAGCTGAGTCTGGTCTATCAGAAATTTGGATAGAAAACCTTGGACCCCGCTTCGTGTTTCCCAATTGGATACTACATCAGCCCGTTTCAAATGCAGAGTTGAGGCAATGTCTTCTGGTCTAGGAACTTCTTCCATACCTTTGAAGGGTACTTGTTCAAGGATGGATATGCCCAATAGGTGAGATAATTCTTCCAAGGTGGGAACCAGCTGGTAATCTGGAAAGGTGAAGCAATGATGCACGAAATCGAAGAACTGAAAAAGTACGCTCATCATCTGCTCATCAAGATTTGAAGTGACCAGGATGAGAAGTTGATCGTGTCTCTTAATGAACATAGAAGTCTCAAACTCTTGAGGCTAGCTCTTTAAGTTGGGCAGGTATTTGCACAAAGTTGACTCGGATGTTATTTCTACGCATGGAAGCCATAATCTGTAAAACAGAACAAAGATAAATTCCCTTGGTCTTTGAAATGGTTAGTGTAATGAAGTATGAATGCGATGTTATGATGCATGATGTCATGGTAAACCACAGGTATAGCAAACACAGATATTGCAAACACAGTCAAATCACACAAAACCCTTAGGTTCAAGGCTTGCATGAGGTCAAAGGTAGTACCCTCTTGAAGTTAAGGTGGTTTCAACCTGTCCTAGAAAAAGTAACCGGGTTCTAGAGGATCTCAATATCACTGAACATCCTCCATCGGTCATGGTTTTAGCTCACGCAATCTTTTCTTGCAGCCGGGACTATCTTGACAGTATGGTCTCAATGAGTGTAGCATCGAGTATCAACCAGTTCTCAGCTCTACACCGAGGCCGGCTATCTCACTACTTTCTAATGGCCAAGTTGGGCGATTAAAGGTTCTAAGGTCAGTTGATGCTTAACGATACCATGCAGCGGCCCCGTATTCTCCTTGTTTCTCCACAAGGGATACCAGTACCAACCAATGTGCCACATTAATGTAGCTACTACTTCAACCGTATCGGTCTATGTCGTACAGTTCCCTCACAGTCTATTGCTACTTACCTAAAAGGTATCCCCAGATCCGGGTTAGGATCTATAGTAAATCCCAAACAAAACCCTTAAATGTAAAGCAAACAAAGCAATCAAGAGAAGTAATTACGATGAACTAGATCCTAAGGTATATCCCACTTATTAACTCCCCAGCAGAGTCGCTAGTTCTGTGATACGGTGGCAGAACCGACTGTTTGAAATGCTGGTTTGCGTTTTGCGTTTTGTGTTCGCAAAATGTCGCGGTAAGCAAGAGTCGTCACCGACTTTTATTTCATCTAACCGGAAAGGAAAAAAGTACAGAAAAAATCCTTTTTCGAGATATTCTGAGTACGGGGGGTAGATTATAGAAAGGGAAGGTATTAGCACCCTTTCTATCCATAGTTTTCCATGGGCTCTTAGGTATTTGCTCATCTTTTTAAAATTGCTTGTGTATGTGCTTTGTTTTTGAAAATGTTTGACTTCGTGATAACCCTTGTATCAGTCCCCAAAGGTGTGACGAAGTTGTTTTGAAAATTGTTTTAAAAATGTGTAAGTGTGAAGAGTTTTGATTTGAGCAAGTACCTACGAGCATCTACTTACTCGGAAAAAAAGATTGTTTCTATTCTTGTTTCCTTTAGACAACGCTATCCTACTATTGAGAAATAGGTAGCGCCGTTGTTGGAGTTGTAAGGGTCAATTCGAAAGGGACGTACGATCACTAAAGCAATGTTAGGACGACTTAGTAATAACCCTAAAGTCTTAAGATCATATTCGAGGCAACATTTTCGAGGCAACATTTTCGAGGCAACATTTCCGAGGCAACATTCGAATGGGACATTTGATCTTTGTTAGACAGGAGGGCAACCACTAAGACACCCTATAGTTAATGATCATTTACGGAAAGCAACCGAAGTGAGAGTATACTCTAAGAGTGATATGTGCGAGTGATCTGTTTTCAATTATTTAGTCTTTGCACATTAGGGTTTTCTAACTGGATTAATTTGTCATGCATTCTTGTCATTCAATCCTATTGGCATTCATCTAAACAGTCAAATATTTGCGAGAATTAAATTGCGAGAAAGTAAATCTACGCTATTACAAGGCTTCGGGGAGAGGGATTAATTACATAGCCAAAAAACCCGGGAAAAAGCGATAAATAAAAAGTCCTAGATTAAACTATTACAAACCATGAACAATTACAACAATATCGTAAAAATAATAATACGCGCGCGATGAATCGACTACGAGACAACTAGGGTTTTGACCCTTGACTAAACCTAATTGCAATTAGTTAAAAAATGTTTTTGTTTTGTTTTGTCATTTTAAGAAAATAAAGAAATTATTACATTAAACAAAAAATCCTAATTATAATTAATCTTAATTTTAAAAAATAAATTAATTCATCTAAAAGCCTATTTTTTGTATTTTTTATTTATTTGTGAAAAAGAGAAAAATGAAATTAAATCAAAAGTTTAACCTAATTTCTATTTTATTTTATTTTTGAAAAAAAATTACAATTTCCCTAATTTAAACTAAATTAAATTAATTTTGATAAAATAAAAAAAACTATTCCTAATTTTTGATGAATTCTTGATTTTATGTTTTTGTGAAAAAAATAAATTAATTTGTGAATTAATAGTAAATAAAATAAATATTAAATAAAATAAATATTAAATAAAATAAATATTAAATAAAATGATAAAGAAGAAAGAAATAAGAAAAATGTGATGGGCCTATACTAGTAGTTATGGGGGGTGTGCTGTTGAGATTTTGAGCCCAAAAGACCCAGGCCTATTTGACTTTGTCTAATCTAGTGTGGTTGTTGACTTGAGGCACATGGTGGTCGTTCAGGGGAAAGGCATTGGATCTGGAGCGTTGATGAATGGGACGGCCAGATCTTGAGTTGTTTGGTGGATGCTTGGACGTGAGGTATACCTGATCATTTATTGAAAAATAACATGAAGTAAATATGGGACCTAGGGATCGAACCCAGGTCCTTAGGCCTATTCCCAATACACGCTTGCCAACTGAGCTATTTAGCTTGTTTTAGTATATAATGAAAACAAAGTCTAATATATGAAAAAAGCATGGTTAATGGAAAAACACACTAAAATTTAAATAAACCAATCAGTGAATTCCACACATCCATCTTCTTCCTCCAAACCGTCGTTTTAGATAACAACACTTTTACCTATGGTTGCCTTGCTGTAGCTACAAGCCTGTGTATTTCAAAAATTGTCCATAGGCAATATAAATGACCATGGCTGGTACCAATCAACTCGTCTCATCCTCACGAGTCTCATGGTACCAGAATCAACATCCAGTTTCACCTGTATTGCAAAGCCCTAAACCTGAACAAGAAACCCTAGCCATGGCAGTTTTTCATACAATCATCAAAAACGCAATTGAATATAGTGATTAGCTTGCAAACATGTTAAGGAATAAGAATATGCAATCAAAACATGCAAATGATGTATAAATTGATGAAAACGAAATCCAAATTTTAAGCTAACCGTGTGATTGCTACAATGCGTTTCAGGAGGTGGGAAGGCTTGCTAATGATTGAAACACGATCCTGAGACGTCCAGCAATCGATTGGAAAAGTGAAGATGGCTTAGGATGGTCTGTAACTGGGAATTAGATCACCACTTTTTCTTGAGATTTTTTCAGTTTTGTTTGCCTCTTTCACGACTGCTCTCTCCTCCCTCATGCCTTGGATTGCTTTTGTATATGTACTACAACATGTTAGGTCAACAAAAACGAAATCAATCTTGCCGATTATGAAGATTTGATTTGGTCTTTCATGGCATATGATTTCTTTCCAATTTTTCTCAAATCCAATCTTTTTCCAACCAAATTAGCCTTGCACGAATTGATTCTCAATTGATAGCATATAAGATCTTCTTTCAAAGCAAAAATCATCCCTAAAACACATTATATGATTTATTTAGATTTATTTGATTTTATTTGAATTTTAAATGAATAAAAATAAAAATAAATTAAATAAATAAATAAATAAAGCATGGAGGGTCCCATAGGTCGTGGACTATGTTATCATTGAAGTTCAAGCATAAAAAGTTGGGCCCATTTAGCAAAAAAATGCAAATTTGAGCACATTTGACTTTTGGCAATTTTGCAAAAAAGGTCAACTTGGCCAACGAATAACTCTCTCAATTTTGACCCTAGAGAGGTGTTCTTGGACTTTTTAGAAATATTAGGATGTCCTCTAAGCAACCTTTTTGGTCTCATCTCAATTGAGTCTTCCGTATTCATGTATGAAGCTTTGACCCAAAAGGTGTTTTTGTTGACTTTTCAAAATGACCTATAATGTCCAAATTCATATCTTTTTGTGAGTGCATATTTTGAACTTGGGAGATTAAGATGAATTGTAGGGAATTGCATCCTCTTCAAAATGAGCTTTGGATGGGTCATTTCTGATAAAGTATGAGAAAGTTATGCTTGGTCAAAGTTGAGTTGACTTTTCCTACAAAACCCTAATTTAGCAACTTTTTGGTTTTAATGAATTGTGAGTAATCCTTGATGAATCATGATCAACCCTTGATCAAATGATGAATGATACTTCAAAATTAGGATGTTGACCAAAAATCTTGAAGTTTGAAAGTATGTGGGCCACAGTTGACTTTTGACCTAGCACAATCGATTTTCAGGCCTTTGGGCAATTGACTGAGCAAACTTCCTCTACAAGGCTTGAAACTTGACATGGATCATTTTGAGAACATATTAGGACAATGGTGAGAATTTGGGATCCTTTGGACTCAAATATCTTGATGCAAAATGAAACCCTAATTTGAAGTAGACTGCCTTAGGAGAGAGTTTATTTGGTAAACTCTTGGACTTCCTTGAGCAATTTGAGGACCTCACTTGACATGTTTTGAGAAATATGAGAGGGAAAATTTTGGGGTACAACATAATGTTACTCTTCACTTGTTCCAAATCTTCTTGGAAGACGACTTGATTTTGTTCAATATAATTTGTCACTTTCTTTTAATAACCTCTGGTTTGATATGGAGGTCGTAGAGGTAGTGTTCGTTTACCAATGATTTAACTGGATATGATTTTGAAAATGTGAGTTTTATGTATGAAATTTGCTAAGTTTGATTTTTGTGAATGAATGCGTATGAACATGCCATAATTTTAATCTTTGTCTTATTCATGTCGGATTTCCTATTTCTTTTATATTCTCTCTTTTTTGTATATATTTATTTCAGGTTTTGTTTTTTATTGGTGAGTATCCCGAAATAAATACACAATTTGAATGCGGAAACAAAAGTGATTTTATTGAATTAAAACCATCCTTACAAAAAGGGAATATAATCCAAATACTGAAACAAATAATGAAGGGAAAAATACTGAACCAAAAGTCAATTACTGAAAGAAATAACAAAAGGGAAACAAAAACTCCTAAGTGCGCTTGCGGATCTCAACCCTAAAACCATCAGCCGTTCCCATACAAAGCTTGAGGAAGTCTTCAACATCCTTCGAAAGAGGGACCATCACGACTTATGCATCTCTCAAACTTCTAGGGACGTCGACAATAAGATTGTTCGCCAAAAAGGCAAGACATGCATGCTTGTCTTTGTACCTTAGATACTCCCTGTATAGTGTTGGGATTATAACCTTGTTATTTCCTCCATTTTGACAATCTTCACATATTGTCCTTCCCAATACATCTTTTCATCCTTCATCTCCTTATAGAGTTCCCTTTGAATGAGGAAGTCTTTTTGGAGGCCTTCCAACTCTTGAGAAAATTTTTCATACTCTTCTGTCTTTTAGGCGAGAAATATTTCTGCATTCATCCGCTTGAGGCGTTCTCCTATATTTGTTACTTGGCTATCCCAGAGCCTTGTAGTGAGATATTGAATTTTCTCTTTGTGATCTAGAGCACCTTGTGCTAGACCTTGAACTTGGGCTCTCAGATTCTCTTCCATCTCCTTTTTGTCTTGTAGGGCTTTTTCATACCACCTATTTAGCCTTCCAATTTCTCTAGCAGCATCATCCAAGTGTTAGTTATGTAAATCCAAGTTAAGAGTGGCACTCAACAATCCTTCGATCGTACACTTTTGTTTAAGACTCTCCTTTTCAAACACTTCATGGTCTCTTTGAATCTATTTATCTTTTGACTCAAGCTCCTGTTGCAATTGTCTTCTTTCCCTAGTAAGGTTATGCAGGCTATGCTCCAATCCCTCCTTTTCTTTTTGAACTTGATCCATGGCTTTCTTCAAGTTTTCTATCTCCTCTACAGACATCGGAAGAGTATCTGGTACATCTGGTGTATAGATAGAATCAACAACAAAGGGTAGTTTTACTATTTGCTCCCTTTTCAAAACCCATTGAGTATAGGGTTCTCTCGCAACAATATTATTTCTTCTAAATCCTTTCTTATGAACTCTATTCCAAGCTCATATGATCTTATTAAGTAATTTGGAGTTGTTTTTGCCCATGTCATAAAGAATTAACTGTCGAAGTTGCTCGTCGGAAGGCTTATCTTCCAAAGGATATCCAAGTTGGCGTAAAGCTAAAGTTGGATTATAGTTAATACATCCTCTTGACCCAATCAAAGGAACATTGGGAAAATCTCTGCAGTTAATGACAATTTCCTCTATCTTTAGCTTCCTTGAGTACCGTAAAATTAAATCAACAGTGAGAGCCCTCAATTTTTGGGACCATTGTTCTCGGGTTAGATTCTTAACCATATAGTCTTATTTGTATATATGAGTGATAAGCCCAGAATATAAGAGAGGGATACAATAATTCAACACGCCTCTTCCTTTTTCAGAACGAGTATGAAAAGCGTAATAAACATCAGCAAGTAAATCGGGAGTAGGGTCATTATTCAACACCTTTACGACCTAAAACACACTAATGGGAACAAGATTTATGTAATCCATAGTATGTGGAAAGAGAATCAAACCAAAAATCAATAGTGCCAAACAGTCTACACAAGGCCCCCATTCTTTCTTATTAGCAAAAGTAAGAGCTTTGGCCTCTAAGTACTATATTTTAATCCCTTAAACTCTGCCATCTTTCTTGTAATTGAGAAAAAAAACAGTAAATGGTATTCCCAATCCTTTAGCCAAATCTCGGACATTGACAGTCGGCCCAATCCCCTTGTAAGGTTCATCCTTGATTCTATAGAAATCTAGGATTCTACCAAATTCCTCCGACGTAGGTGCTAACTAAAAATTTTAAAAAAGTGAAACATCAGAGTGGGGGGTTATAGAGCTGATCTAGGGCAGTAACAACTTCCTCTTGCATAGTCACTTTGGTCAACTCAAGGGTGTCTCCATAGCGTCGAACAAACATTTTCCTAGCTTTTTCAGTCAATTTTCCTATAATCAGCTTTGTTTTATGCATATCAGGAATCACAATGCTAACTCAGATGGTTTGTCTCTTGTTGGTATTCATTTTTAAGATACTCACAAAAAACTTTTGATTATTATTTTTTTTCCTTAGAGATCCTGTGAATAAGACAAGAAAAATGCAAAAACGATGAATATTTGAAATGTAATGATGTATGCATGCATGGTAATGTAACATGTTAGTGGGATTGTGAAAGCTATCCTTAGTATGTAGGTTCCTAGTTTTGTCCTACATATATCATACCCTCCCTATAAGAGTGGCTTCCTTAAGGGTATCATGGATAACACTAGAGGAGAAAGCACAAGGGCCTCCCTTTAAGTGGAGCCTCTTTGTAGACCGAGACTTTTGTCTCTTAGGTCGTACAAGGTCTCACCATGAGATTTTGTTTTAGGGTTATACAAAGAGTCATTTTCCAAATTCTGAAGTCCTACATCTTAGAGAGTCTAGCCCTCTAAAAGATATTTCTTCCTTGGAATTCAACCGACTCTAGGCGAAGTCATCAAAAAAGCTCGTAGGGGTGTTTACCCCTGTAACGCACGTAATTTAATTTAATTATTTATTTAATTAAACTATTTTTGGATTATTTGTAAAGTTGTGTGATGTTAATAATTATAGGTGTGAGTTGTTGGATTATTATTAATTAATTAATTAGTTGATTAATAATAATTATAATGTGGAATTAAAGGGAATATATGAAATAATGTTGGACTTATGCTATTAGTTAGAAATAGTAAAGTGGGGGTGTAGGTTAGGCCCAAGAGGATTGTTATATAAGGATAAGCTAACACAAGGATTTGTTTTAGTTGGAGAATAAGGATTTTTGTATGTTGCCTGGAAGAGCTGCACGAAGAGAGAAGCAAGTTGCCCGGTGTCGAGCAGAACGAAGCAAAGTCGTCGGCTAGAGTTTTTGGTTGAGCGACATTCAAGCCAGGTAAGGGTGGGGTTCTGACCTTATAATGGGATTTATGATGTTTGTTATGGAGAATTGGTCGTAAGTGTAGATTGTTGTGCGTTGATGTTTCTGATTTGCTAGTGAAACTGCCCGTTTACTCATGACTTTGGCCGTTGGGGAGTACTGTATGACTGATTAATGAACATGTTAGATGAAGTTTCCCGATTGTGAGTCGTGGACATTTTGAGTTAGCTGTATGACTGTCGATTTAATAGAAGTGTAGGTTAGGTCGTGATGGTCGTTAGGACATTAGGTTATTTCGAGCGAGTGGCAGGAAAATTAGTAATTGTTGAAGTGGTCGTTTTAGGGAGGTTCTGCGGGACTGTCTTGTATGTTGATGAATTTGTCGATAGGAATATAGTTTCCCATTACTGTGTTATTCTGAGCGGTTGGCCGGAAGTTATGAATTATAGTGGTGTGGTCGTTAAGACGTTGTATCGTGCCCGTGTTATTGGCCGAATTAGTGGCCAGGGAGGATACCAAAGAAGTAGGTACCAACCGACATTTCAGGCTACGATGCGTGTCGGAGAATGATGCGTTAGAATTTCAAGCAGAATTAGGTTGCAGGACATGTCGAGGAGCCTAGGTTGGTCATTACCCTGTTTTTATCAGTGTGTGTCAAGGAGTATGATTTAATTGTATGATGTCCTAGTTGTGGTACATGTCGAGGGGCACGTAGTTCCCTCTCCCTTTTGCTCGTACATGCTTTGTTTTGGTCGTTACCAGTGCCGTGTGAAATTATTATTAAGTTATTGTTCGATGAGGTTAATAAATGAATAGTTGATTTATGTGATAGGCTTATGGCCAACGTTGTTCTATGTTGATTTATGTTGAATTATGATTAAGTTGAGGGCTTATGCCAATGTTGTTGTGTTGTTATGATTGTTGTTGTGAATTCTTGTTGATGATGCGAAGTTGTAGGGATGTTTTAAATGATGATGAATTACCTTTATTTACTGGTAATAATGGTGATGTGGGCTTACGCCTTACGATGTATGATGATTGTTGTGTGTATGTGATAGTGCATTCATATACATTTGCATACTCTGTGATGGCCTAGATTGGCAAACTGCGAAGAAGGCTTGTGCCTTGTTGATGCCTCTATTAATTAGAAATTTTTAAGATGGGAGTTCTACTCCGTTTTTAAGATGGGAGTTCTGCTCCAATGGTACCACATGAATTCACATAGTATTGAGTCATATTCCTAGTAGTATGATTGAGCTACTATGTTAATAAATTAATTGTTGTATGTTGTTGATAGCCTGTTGTGATTGTTGTTGTTATAAGTTGTGAAGTGGTGATTTTGCATGAACTGATTCTAATATAATATTTATCATATGTTCTATTATATTGTTCGATATCTCACCCCTTCTGTTTGAATGTTACCCTTATATTGGTAACGTGTAGGTAATCCAGAGTGAAGGGGATTTACCTTCAGTAGTTCGAGTCGGTGTCATTGCTCTGATACATAAAACTCGGGGGATGAATGCTTGTTGCTTTAGTATTTGTTATTTTAGTTGGCTGAACTTTAAGTTGATTGTTGTTAAGTACTTGTTATTCAGAAGTTGCTTTCATGTTGGATAAAGATGTTATTGTGATTCAGCTGCGTAGTTGTTCAAGTTGTTGATTCAAAAGACTAATTTATTTTGCTGTTCTTTCATCCGATGTTTTAAAGTGTTATGTATCCATGTTGAATGCAATGGTTTTTAAATTGAATTTGTGGCATCTTGATTCAATAGTATAATTTTTATAATTCTGATTTATATTTATATTGCCGGGTATAATTGGGGTGTTACAACCCCCCTTGGCCAATAGACAATCCTTCTTTCTAAGGTTTGATTTTAAATTTTAAATTAAATCCCACACCAACAATATATAACTTGATAATATGAATAAATAAATAAAACGAACAGATAAACATATATAGAAACATACCAAAAATAGAAGGCACCCAAGAAACCCTAGACCTAAAAGATATAGAAGACTATAAACCCTAGGGTTGTGTCCCCAGCAGAGTCGCTAGCTGTCGTAACCGACAAAAAACAAAGAGTCGCCACCATTAATTTTTATCCTAAGGATAGGGGAATAATAAATAACCCTAATCCGTACAAAGATTCTAAATTCATAAGTCAATTAGACGAAGGGAAGGTGTTAGGCACCCTTCATCTCCCTTGTTCTCAAGGGGCTCCACTTTTAGGTTGAAGGGTAAAATGGGGAATTTGATAGTTAATATATGTTGAGAACAAGATTTAATTTTTTAGTTGTGAACTCGCCTTGGTTTTAACCGCGTGCATACATATCTCCTTGCGAAGAATCAGAGTCCAATTTCGTAGTTTGAATGTGTTTGGTTAGTTTTTTTTTATGGATTGTGGAAATGTTTGAAATTATCCTTGAACCTTGTTTGGATTTGAAAATAGCATAGTCGTAGGCGCATTTCGCAGTTAATATAATATGTCTCCACAATCCTTTTTGAAAATAAAATAAAATTTGAATTAAGTTAGTAAAAAAAATGTTAGTATTTGATGAGTTAGCTGTCTTAGAATGCAACGTGTAATATGTAAAAAAAATAAGATTTGAATGCTTAATAAATTGAAAAAAAATATGGTTAGTGTTTTTTAGAAAATATTTAATGAATAATTATTTTCTTATTATTAAAAATATATTAAATATTTTTAATATTAATCCAATATTTATTTAATGATTTTATGACAAAATGCACAAATTTTTTTTTATGCAATATATGAAAAAAAAGTGACGTGATACAATATTTAGATAAAATAAATTAAATAAACAAAACAACAAAAAAACAAAATAAATTAATTAATTATCAAAGTTACGCATGGGGTGCAAATATTAACCTAAGAGGGTGTACATATGAATGGCTTAAGCCCAAAGTAAATCAGAGTCCACTAAGGCGCAAGAGGGTGCAAAATTAAACTTAGGTAGTAAAAGGGAGGTTTGAATATGAAAGGCCTAAGCCCAAGGTTTTATACAAGAGCCCCAAACCAACTCTGAGTTTGTTTGAGCTTCGTGTAAGAGGGAGCATGGAATTGTGGTGGTCACAATGAATCTAGTGCATTGATGTAGATCAAATGGTCAGCAAGGGTTGAGCCTGGACCATTAATATGAAGTATGTTAAATGAAGGACTTATATCAAATGGTTGACTTAGTGCATAGTAGGAAAAGCACAGGTGACTGGTCAGAGAGCCACCTAGCGTGCATCTAAAGACGGAGGGAGTATTATAAAAAATGAAAACATAAGCCTGGGACTCATTTTTCTCGTTCCATTCTCTCTCTACACTAAACATAACACAAACCCTTTGTAATTTCTAGAGAGATAGGATCTGCCTTCTCTCTAGAATTCCGTAATCAGAAATCACCTCTGCCCTGGGCGCCACCAGTCAGAAATCGCTTCCGCAGACGGCTGCTCCAAGGCACCACCATATTCATCAATCACCAACGTCCACCTTCAAACCTTCAACCCAACCCAACCCAGATCTTCAAGATCTTCATTCAATCCCTCAACCAAACCCAAACATCTTCGTACCTTCATCTGGGTTTGCAAGAACCTTACGAAGGTCAACCCTAACCCTAAATAATCTTCAACCAAACCTCAAGAACCCTAACCCCACTTCCAAACCCTAACCAAATCATCAAAATCTAACATGTTCGTCCCTTAACCCTAACCCAATCACCAAACCCTAAGGTGTTTTACCCTAACCTTAACCCTAAATCAAAACAAAAAACCAGAAATTCCAATCCAAACAGAAATCACATAAACGCCAATCAATCATCAACAAATAAACTCTAAGCTAAGTTTTAGAATTATTGTCTGTGCAATGAATCTTGTCGTATTAATTCCTTCTGATTTTTCTGATTTTACTTCTCTAATATCTTTCTTCTCTTCTTTTTGTTTCAGGTACAATGAAGACGAAAGTGCAGCAATGAGCTTCTCTTCAATCCTCAAATCTCTGGTCTCAAGGTCCAAATATTTGAAGATGCAACAAGGACTCGAGAAAGGGTTCTCCAATTCTTTTTCTTCGTCCCTTATTAGGTTTAGTCTTAGGGTTTAAATAGGTTTAGAACTTATAATAGATTAGGAAATATTTTTTAGATTAGCAGTTATAATTCTGTGATTGATTCAATCAAATAAATTTGTAATTCTAATTTAGATTAGGCTTTTGTGTTAATCAATGTATTTGGACGATTCTGATGTGTAAATTCCAATTCAATTATTTATTCAATTAAAATTTGAAAAAATTTGATTTCCAATTTTTGGAATTTCTGGGCTTTAGATTTAACTCGGGGACGAAGAGTCCAACTATGGCGCAACTTTGCAACTTAGGGTTTCAGAACCCCTTTGTTGACTTAGTCAACAAAATTTGAATAAAAAATATTAAATAATAATGCAATGTAAAAATAATAATAAATAATAGATTGCATAATCAGAGGGAGTTGACTCCGGGTCAACCCTTCCTTAATACTTATATCTTTTTCAAAATAATAATGATAATGGTAAATAATATAAAAATAATATCAAAAAATAATGACAATAATAATCATAACGAAATAACAATAATTAAATTTATATAAAAGGTTCATGCGTTGACTTCAGTCAACCTAAAAGAAAGAATCATAATGGCCCCTCACAAAGCCTAATGGGCCATCTAATTTAGTTATACCAAAGAATTAAGATAAGTAAAATAATAAATACACCCCTCCCTACTATATCTAAACAAATATATCATAACTCGGTATGTATGCAAAATATAATTTTAAAACACATGCAATAACGTAAAAATAACCATGACCAATGCCCAAAATAAAATGAATTGATTTTAACACCACCACGGGTAAATTTGGGATAGGACACATGTGCGACAACACTAGTGCCATAAATCTAACCAAGAATCATGCGCTACATTCTCGCACTAAATATATTGAGATTTTTCACCATTTCCTTCACGATCATGTTGAAAAAGGAGATGTTGTATTTGAGCATGTTGATAATAAGAATCAACTTGCCGATATTTTCACTAAACCTCTTGCTACCAAACCATTTTTCAACATACATGGGAAATTGGGGATCATCGATATCTCCAATGTTGCTTAATTTTTGACTTGTTGTTTGCACTTTATATTTTTGCTCTAACCCTCTGTTTGAGTATTTTACATCATGTGAGTTCAAATTCCGTTCCATCAAAAGTGAGGTAATATCATTTCAATTTCTCCTTGAAAGTAAGACTTGCCTTAATGCTTGTTATGTGTAGATTAAAAGTGTTTGATAGTTTCTCAAATGATGAAAACATGAATGTTCATTTCCAAAAATTTTGATTGACAACCATTGTGTGTTATCAATGTATATGTTTATAATGACTTCATGTATTAATTTATTCACGTTTGTATACGTTCGTTCCTATTGTACAAGCATGGGTTATTTATTAAGTTTATTTCCTGCATTTGTGCTTGAGTTAATTGTTTATGTGTTACTTGTAATATATTTTTCTTGTTGTAGTTAGTCACATGTTATAACAAACATTTTCATTTTTGGATTGAGTAGTGACATGTTATTATCTCTATGCTAGGCACATGCGTGTGCGGCATCAGGAGTTCAATTATTATCTCTATGCTAGGCACATGCGTGTGCGAGGCGCTATAGAAGCAACTTGAAAAGTTTTCTCTTACATCGCATTATTTATACATCATGCATTACATTACATATGTTGTAATGTTCTTTGCTAGTTACTTATCAATTTCACATCATTACATATATATGGGGATATGTGATTGTTGCTTTTCTATGCAAAAACACCTCTGAGTAATATATTACTATTTGTATTGGAATATGATACTTCTAACAATTTTCATCTTTCTTTTTTATGTTATCAAATGGGGATAAACATATGCGAGATGAAGTTGGGAAGCACAAAGTCATGGGAGCCTTCAATAACTATATGAAATGCATCGTCGCAAGTTTTGTCTTCATCAAAAAGGGTGGGGTGGGGGGTATGTGAGTACAACTTCACCATTAGATGTTTTGTATGATATCAAAAATAGAAAAACTTAGCATTTCTATATATTAGATGGTATTCATATGTCATGTGGCACTCCTTTACATTAGGGGTCTTAGGAATCATTAAAAACCATTTTAAAATTGACCAAAGTCTTGAAAAACAAGTTTTTGCATGAATTTTTCTTGCATGTGCCGACACATACGTTTCATACCCCAATTTTTGCCCTAGGATCATTCATTCATCGCATTTGTATCATTAGTCAGTCATTCATGCATTTAGGTTGACCAAAAGTCAACTTAAATCAATATTTACATCGTTTTAGAGTTAAAAAATACCTGATATATCACTTCATGCATTTTTATCTCTTTACACCGCTTCATGCATTGCGCCAAGTTGATTATATTTCAATAACATTGATATTTCGGTTCTAAAAGCAGATCGTTAAAGCGATGCGACATTATGAAGAAAATTAACAAGTAAATATTTCGAGTTTTCACCTTTAGCTGATTGTTTTATGAATCTACGTTGCACGTAGATCATATCGGTATGCTCGCTTTATTTTTCGCTATAGTTTGCAGTCTCTTTTTTAATTGCCAACGTCTGTGCAACTGGGTATTTTTATTTTCAGATTTTGATTATTTACATTCTTTTTTATTAAACTTTGTGACCCGTAGTTTATTTTAATATGTTCATTTCCTTTTTCCGATTAATTAAGTGTCTTTTTTTTAATCATTTTTTACTATTTTAGATCTCCTTTTTTATTCATAAAAATTAAAACAAAAATATTTTTGGATGTGTTAATTTTTGCTCTTTTAGTTTTTTAGGTTATTTTATCAAAGGGGCATTGTTTCCATTTAAAAAAAAAATAGAAACCTAGAGTTTATATATAAGTGAATAAGAGATGATATTTGAGGAAGGAAATTGTGAGCTCAGTGAAGAACAAAACCAGAAAAAAAAATGAGAGAAAAACGTGAGACTCCCTCCTCCATCTTCATCTCACGCGTCACCACTCCCTCATATCCAACCTTGGTAGACCACACACTCCCTTCTCATACACACATTCTGCCCTCCCTTTGTTCTCACGTGTGACCATGCCTGGTCAGACTCCCTCCACCTCCACATTGAACACACTTCCGGTCTACTTCCTCTGCCATCTTCTTCGAACACCAACAACATCCTTCACCATCTTCAGGTGGGTAAACCTCATATCTTTCACCAATTCCATTTAATTCAATTTCTGGATTTTTTTATATTAAATGTGAATGAGACATTTTGAAGTTGTTATTGTGTTTGTTTGTGTTAATTTGGTATTAAATTTTGCTAATTAATTTTTCTTAACCTAATTAATTAAGTTAATAAACTCTTGATTAATTGATTAAACATTTAATTCATGTTTTGTTTGTTCATCTAGATTTGATACATGGTTCTAACTCATTCGAACTTGAGTTCTTATTTCATATGAGACCTTTGGATTAGTTCTCTGTTATTCTGGTTTTGTCAGTTTGTTTGGAGTTTCATATGATGCAAGGATTATTATCCGATATTTTTATGATCATTCAATGCGTTGAGCTTTATCTGACACCTTGGGCTTATTTGGTGCACTTTATGCTTGTGATTTATTTTTACTCGATGCTTGGTATACTTTTGGTTTATTTCATTGCTTGTGGCTTTAATCCAAAGGATGAGAATTCTGTGTTGACTTTATTATGTCAAGTGTTGGATTGTTGTTTAGTCATACCTTTCTTACCTTATATTTTACTTTATGCTTTAGGATAGTCTCTTCATCTCCTCCCCTTTAATTTTCAAAATCTATTCTTGTCACCGGAGAGTCACTCAGTCTTGCTCCATAGCTGAGATCACAACATCGGTCTATTCTTTATTGTGAATGAAGGTTCACTCAGCTTTGCACCATAACTGAGATCACGACATCGTTCTTTTGCATGCTTTGTTGTGAACGAAGAGTCACTCAGTCTTGCACCCTAGCTGAGATCACGACATTGTTCTCCTTGTTTCTTTGTTGATTGCTTGTGCTCATATGCTCCCTTAGGGTTGTTCGATTCAACTCTGATCCTTGATTAAGTTGAATTGAAATAGACTTTAGGTTCCAAACCAATCATGATAATATTAGGTAGATTTTATTTTGATATCCTGACTTTAGGACCAACATTGCATGACAATATTAGGCTTAGTTTCCCTTAGTCCTTTTGTTTCTTTTTTGCATTTGCAAAACTAAAACTCTTTCTTAATCAAAAACTCAAAAACACTTTAATCATACTCTAACACTTTCATAAATAAGGTAATAAGTACTCAGATACCTCCGCCCTTGGAGGACCATCTGAGGTATTCTCCTAACAAAAATACTTCAACTCATTCAAGTCATTTTGTGCCCTTTGTGGACTTTTCTCTTTAAAAACTTTTCTAAAATATTAGGCTATTGTTGATTCTTATAGTGATGCAAACTACTACACTTCTACAATATGTAGAAAAGTGGCGACATTTTCCACTTAGGTGTTGAATTATTGTCTTGTTGATTTCAATCCAAGCAAAAGTCCTCCACCTCAAGATGACTCAAATGCTCATTCTTCATAATTATGGGTAGTAAGTATGTTTTCTACTCGTATACGACAATATATCTTTCATTTAAAATCAATTAACAAATAAGCCTTTTCGAGAAGAACTACGGTACTCTGATTCCCTATTGCACGACGAGGATACGTAGGCACGAGGTTTTGAAACTGAGACAAGCGCAATAATAATAAAAACTTTCTTTTTGTTCATTAATAATTCATTCATGCATTCCCTTAGCAAGTTTAAGCTTTAGATAACATACCCTTTGATTAGAACACACATAGTACATCCCGTTGAGTATAAAAAATGTTTAGGGTGCTAATACTGAAGTTGTTAAGAAATTGCGGAAATTCTTATTTTCTGTGTCGGCACATATGAGTTTCAGGTCAGCACATGCACTTTAGTTTTGCAAGCTAAACGCTACTGTCATGCTTCGGTCGACATATCCGCTTTTCAGGTCAACACATACAGTTAAAATATGACTTATGTGTCGATACATAATATTTCTCAGTTCGACACATACTATTTTATGTGGTCAATTTTTCAATTCTTTTTTATTCCGAAAATTCCCTTTTTGCATCTAACTTTTCACAACTATAAATACATAATTCATGCATTATTCCAACTTGATGAAACTATAAACACATACTGATAAATCACACATAATAATCTTTTGTCGGGGTGCCATCTAGGCAGGGTTTGATAACATCTAATTAGGTTCTTATGTAGCTGAGAATACTGGGTTGAGATTTTCAGGGGTTTCATCCAAAAAAAACTGCGGGTTTGTCCTCCAAGATTGTTGATATATTTGGGGGTTTTCGTGCAAGATGTTCAAGAGAGGATTGTAGCATAGTGAAAGCCTTTGGAAATAAAGAACTCAAAAGACCCTTTGGAGATAACAAACGCAAAGGAAGTAGCGCGACAACGATGAATCGAATTGAAGTCTTATGTGCAATATGTACAATTGATCATGCATGAAAGCTTTGGAGATAAAGAATACAAAGAAGTAGAAATATCGACAAGTTAATTGGTATCTATTGAAGGTAGAGAAAACACAAGAAAAGGAGGGGTTTGAATTGTGTTTATAGAAAACATTCCCCTTTAGAAAAATATTTGATTTAATTATGAAAGAATATAGAATTCAATAAGGATAAATAGACACATTCAGTTATCTAGGTTCACCATTAACTAGGCTACTCCTGTCCACCCTCCTCAGGTGGTTTTTCCTTTAACAAGGACTTAATCCACTATAACCAAACTGATTACAAATTCACGGGCAACCGCTGGTGACTAAAAATCAAAGACACATTCAATGATCTAACTTGAAGATATAACATTCACTGGCCTCTATTAAGAATTTGACCAACCAAGTCATCTAAGAGGATTTTATCCATAATGATATCTATCAGTGACCACACAAGAGTCTGAACTTCACTCAGTCCTCTTTGAGATATGACTATCATTAGCCCAATAAGATCTGACCAACTTGATCTCTCATAAGGATTTCCACAATGACCGCAACCATTATCTTCTTGAGATCATGCTTCCACACAGTCACTCAAGGCACCTTTCAATGATATGTTCAATGATCCGATTTAACAGATATAACAACCATTGATCCAATAGAATCTGATCACTTAAGATCTCCTATCAGAATTTCCCATAATGATCGCAACCATTATCTTCTTGAGATCAGATCTTCATAAAGCATCTCAAGGAACCTTTAAATGATCTGTCAAGTGATCTAATTTAACATATATAATAATCATTGACCCAACAGAGTCTAATCACTTAAGATCTCCTGTTAGGATTTCCCACAATGACCACAACCACTGTCTTCTTGAGATTAGACCTTTACAAAGTCACTCAAGGAACCTTTCAATGATTTGTTTAGTGATCCGATTTAACGGATGTAATAATCATTGACCCAACAGAATGTGATTACTTAAGATCTTCTGTTAGGATTTCCTATAATGATCACGACCATTATCTTCTTGAGATCAGATCTTCACTTGGCCACTCAAGGAATCAATCAACAAAAATTGATAAGGTCTTGTGTTTACATGATTTCTTCTTCTAATCATATTACACAAGTGATTTAAGCACATATTGTTTAACACAATTTCAAGCAACAACTCTTATGTTAAAACAATTTACATGAAGATATCAGAACTAAAACACAATACGAGCAGCAGCTCTTGTGTACATTACATTGTTCTACAAATATGTATATGGTCAGAAGTTGAGTAGAATCTTGTAGAGGTCACAAACACTTTATGTACCTTTTGTACACCATCACACGTAAACCATTTTGAACTTCTTCTTATCTTCAGAGGCTTCAAATAATTAGAGTGTTGAAGCTTGTTGTAGAATATTTTCTCTTAAGTCTTAGAGTCTTTAGAACTTGTCCTATCAGAACCTTATCTTCAGAGTCTTCAGCACTTGGTCGTAAGAACTTAACTTTCTTCAGATCATCAGAACCTGTTCCGTATAACCTTGTCTTCATAATCTTCATAACTTGTGTTGTACCCCAAAATTTTCCCTCCCTTTTTCACAAGAAATCATAACCCTAGGATTTTCTCTGATTTTTAAGATTGGCTCAGGAATCGATTAAACAGACTTTTCTTTGGCAGTAAATCAAGAATCAGGTTTTCTCTCGCATTTCTCAGAAGAAATTGAATCCACAAAAATTCAGTTTACTGTTACATCGTTTTCACACTTTTTCAAAGTTTGCTGAAAGGTTAACTGATTATTCTCAAAGCCTGATTATCTGGGATAAAAGTTGAGACTTTTATTTGGAATATTAAGGCATCTGCTTGTTATTGGAGTGAAAGGTTTGTCGGTTAATGGAATGCTTGCTTGTTTATTATAAAATGTGTATTGTGATTGGAATACTGATGCAAGGTTACGAGACTGCAAAGTTTTTGATTATTTGGAATTTAAGTTATCTGGATTAGAATTGTTGAAATGCAGTTTCAATTATTTTGATTTGAGAATCTTAAATAATTAAGTGAACATGCAAGGAAGAAGGACAAGATATTTGACAGTAGAAATGTTTCTTTTGGATAAAGACTCTTTTTATTCATTTTCAAATATTGTTACAAAAAAATAATTTATTATTTTTGAATATTGTAAGTTTTTACAACTTATAGTATTTTAAAAAGAAATAAATATTTACAATAAATGAAAAAAAGTCTATCTAATCTAAGCCTAAGTCTTCTAAGCTCCGGTGCTCCCATGCTCAAGGTCTCCGGCTTCTACTGCTTCCTCTATCATCCAATTGGTGCTCACCTGCAAAAGACAAAGGAAAATAAAATTAGTATAGATAATTGAAAACAATTTTCAAAAGAAAAAAGTCATCATTAAAATTGGCCGTCTGGAATCAGAATACTTATTTTTCATCACGCTTTATTTTTCTCTCTGTAAATCACAAGAAGATTGCTCTTCTTGGTTCACAAAGAGAAAATTAAAAATACAAATTAAAAAAAATGCAAGCATACTGAGTTACAAAGCAAGTTGAATTTCAAAGGCAAACAGGCACCAAAGTTGTCAAACTAAGCAAACTAAACATGGCAGCCAAACCAAACTGAGTTACAAAATTCAAAAGGGAAAACAAGCACCAAAACTGCCAAAGCATAGGTCAAACAAATATACAATTCAGCACAAACAAGGAACCTGCTGTAACAAACAGCAAGCAAAGTCCCAAATGGAGCTACAAAACAAATTGCCCAAACTGAGTTATAAAACAAATGGAATGCAAACTGTGCAAATATGGCAAGCAACATGAAAGTGGAAAAAATACAACAGGCAAAAGTAAAACAGCAGGAGGTAACCCAGTTGACAAGTCAAAGCTTGTCAAAAGCTGTCATCATTTTCCAGAGGCAATTTTTCAGAAATAATAATAAACAAAGCAAAAATACTTGTTTTCATGGAGAGAGAAAGAGAAAAAGATATCACCTTGGGTGAGGTTTGACAGTTTGGCTAAAAGAGCAGGTTGTCACAAGTCAAATAGCAAGAGGATATAAAACAAAACAAACTGCATAGCAGAAAGGGGGAGAAGAACAAAACACTTTGTGAAAAAACCACAAGCTTGCTCAAAACACCATAAACCTGCATAACAAAACACAGTCCAGCAAAAAACACCACAAATCACAAACTAAACAACAACCAAACTGCTCAAACCACAAGCCTTGCTCAAACCATAAGCTTTGCCCAAACCTGTACCAAACAACCAACCTGCTAAAGAACCAAACAACCTGCAGAATAACAGCATAGCCAAAACCTGCAAACGGGCCAAACTGCAGTACCAAACTGTCAAACCAGCAACTCAAAAACCTGTCAAACAAAACACGATAAAGCTTGCCCAAACTGCAGCAAAACTATAAACAACAACAACCAAGCTATAACAAGCTAACCAAACTGTTCACCATTTCAAACATCATCAAAACTGCCCAACAAAACACCATAACAGTTTCACAAACTAACAACAACCATAAGTTGCAAACCAGTTTTCAAACATGGCATACAAAAATCAGTAACAGTATCATCATTAACATTCAAGCTCCAAGAAAGAGAAAGAGGTTCAGAAACAACAATAACAGTTTCAGAAATGTATCATCATTAACATTCCAAGAGAGAAAAGAAGAGAGATTCAGAAGCAAAGCAAACACAGTTTCAGAATCGTATCCATCATCATCAACCATCAACCTTCAATATTCAAGATAGAGGAAGAGCATTTCAGAAGCAACAATAACAGTTTCAGAAATGTATCATCATTAACATTCCAAGAGAGAAGGAAGAGAGTTTCATCATTAACAATCAAGAACAACAAAGTTAGAAGCCATCAAAATCTTATCATCCAAAGGAAAACAAAAAAGAGGTCTCAGAAAGAGCTCATCATCGACCTTCAAAGAAGAAAGGAAGAAGGTTACCAAACGCGCGGCCATCATCTCCTCCATCTTCTGCCTCCGGCCATCATGAACGCCGCCACCAACTCCATCTCACCTTTCATCTCCATCTTTCCCAAGGTACGTTTTTTTCAAACCCTTACTGCATCTCAAAACATGTAAAGACCATAGGTTAATCAAACTAGGACATGAACAAAGCTTAAACAAACAAACTTTAAAAACCCTAAAAGACAAGAAATGAATCATATCTTTCGAGCAAAGGCCTTGGATTGTCGTGAAGAGGTGAGAGAGTGAAGTGGCGCTCCGGTGGCCTGAGAGGAGGGAGAATCAGCGCATGTGTCTGAGAGAGACGAAGAGGAGAAGAAGAACGAAACGACGCCGCTGTAAAGCCAAACATGTAAACCCTAATTTGTTCAAAATGCTGAAACCCCTAGCCAAAAAAAACGTTGTACACATTTCACACTGGGCCTGACCCGCCCCAAACTTTTCCTTAAACCCAATGCACGAATTTGGCCAGCACACCCCCATTTTGTCCATACTGACTCACCCTTTCCTTTGCTTTTTTTGGGCCCAACACCATCCTAAGCCCATTCTTCTTATTTTCTTTTCTTTAGAATTAACAAACACTTTTTTTACTATTTTATTTTTAACTAATTTGTTTTTTTCTTTTAGATAATAAAAACACTAAATAAACTTTGTTTTATTTTCTTTTAAGTTAATTTTATTTTTATTAATTAATCTTTTTTTAATATAATGAAAATACCAAAAAAGAACATTTAGTTTGATTTAAATAGTTTTGGTTTTATTTAAACCTTTTCTATTGATTAATAAAAATATGTAAATAATAGAATTTTAATTTAATTAATTTTTCTTCCTTTAAACTTTTTATTTACATGATTAATTAATAAGACATATGCAAATAATAATAATAATTTTTAATCTTTCTTTTTAGAATAGATTTTTACTTGTTTACTTGTAAATTTATACATGTATCTCATAATTTATTGATTTTTCTTATTTTATAATTTGTTATAGCTTTATATTTGAATTGCGACGATTCGATTTGGTTGTAACACCTAATATTTGGACATTATTATCCTTGTGAGATTCATCCCCATTTGTAAATAATTTGTACCCCCATCCCCGGATACTTTGTAATAGCTTAGAATTTAATTCTCGCACTTTATGCTTTTAAAATATGCCATGACTAGAGATTAGGGTTTGTATGCGAAAATCTAAAATCAATCGCTAGATGACCTAATACAAGATCCAAATGCATGTAAATTGACAAACACAATGCACACTCGCACCTCTAGGGTAACCTCACTTGTTGCCTCGGAAAATGCAATCATGTCCCTCGAATATGAGACACTCTAGCAAATGTCCCTTCGATAAACAAAGATCGTAGTCCCTCGATGAACCTCAATGTTTCCTCCGATAAAACGATCTCGTCCCTTACAAAATTGCTAGAGAGTCTCACAAGTTGCTTTCAATGATTGTATGCGATGACCCGCGCCTGTCCCGTTAAACATCCTAACACAAGGTTGTTCACCAAATGCAATGGTGAAATAACACTGTCAAAAGGGTTAAAAACATAAGAAAGATCTTTGAGTAAATTAGGGTAGACAACTCTTAGTTACTTGATCAAAGCTTGCAAAACATCCTTGCTACTTTCAAACACACATCACAACACAATTTCAAAACAAACTTTCAAAATATTGAAACATCTTTTCAAAAGACAAACACCTTTGTAAAACATTCAAACAAGAATTGTTATAAAGGTTGCCTAAACATAGGCCTCTTTTTCAAAGCATTTTCAAAATCACACACACAAAGCACCATTTCAAACAATTAAAAAGCAAAAGCAAGTGATCTAAACAAGTAACTAAGAGCCCATGGAAAACCATGGATGAAAAGGGTTCTTGCACCTTCCCTTTTCATAATCTACCCCCCGAACCTAAGAAAACATCTCAAAGGTCTTTCCTGTGCTTTTTGACCTTTCCTTAGGATAAAATAAAAAGTCGGTGGTGACTCTTGCTAAACCGAACAATTGCGAACACAAACGCAAAACCTCAAGTCAGTTCTCCCACCGTATCACAACTTGTAACACACAGAAGCAAAGCTTTAGAAGGCCTCCAAAGTTTAACCACAAAGTCACAATCATAACCTCTTATACTAATGTTCCTTAGACACATTGCATAAGACATATTTAGAATCTTGACTTTAACTATAACACATAACCAAATGTTTTCTTCTAGAGTGTTTATGCTCAGAACCTAATGACGTCACACTCCTTGTACCAAAGTTAGAACATTATAGCAGCAGCCACGCAACCTTCTAATGGAATACTTCTGATCATAAATGAAGGCATGTATTCCATGAAATCTCTGAGTCTTCAGAATCTTGACTCTGTTTTTTGAACTGTGAGTAACACCTATGTGACAAGATGAGAGAACTGACTTTTGGTTTTTCATTTTATCGCAAATGTTGCAGATGGCAAGAGTCGCCGCCGACTTTTCTTTTATCAAAAAAGGAAAGGGTGAAAAGAACAGGAAAGACCTTCGAGATTTTTCTGAGTTCGGGGGGTAGGTTATGAAAAGGGAAGGTGTTAGCACCCTTTTCATCTGTAGTTATCTACGAGCTCTTAGTCGCTAGCTCACTTTTGAAAATGATTTGTGTGTTTGAAAATATTTTGAAAAAATGCCTAAGTGCGGCAATTTTGTAATGATTCTCGTATCATTGAGAATGCATACAAAATGTTTTATTTTGAAAATACTTCAGAGAAGAAGTGTGATTGTGAAAAATGTTTTATTTTTGTATGAGTAATCGATTAACAGTTATACCCTTACTCGAATGTCTTTCGTGTTATTTTCCTCCTCCTTAGATAGTTTTATCCTACCATTAGTTAGTAGGAAGCCCTATCATTGTGTAAGTACGAAGTGCGCCTAAGAGGTGGGTGAATTAGGTACTTTAAATTTTTTCTTTATTTAGTGATGATGGATATTTATTTTCTAGTTTATGGTGAGTTTATGAAAGAGTAAAGTGTAGAAAAATAAAGAGACACGAGCGATATATCCTGGTTCCCCTCACAGTTCGAGACTACTCCAGTCCTCTTTCAACATGAAAGAGATTTCCTTATAGTTGGCAAACTTAAACAAGAACTACCAAAATCAAATACAATCCTCTTGGACCAAGAACAATCTTCTTGGATTTTCACTATGTCAATAATGAGAACAATCCTTTCAAGGTGGCCTTACTTGTTTCCAACAATCCTGGAATAACAAGAGTACAAAAACGACTAATCTTATTTCCAACAGTCCTGAAAAAATAAGAAAGTGTACATAAATATTTTGATTGAGTGAGTTTGTAGAGCAATAATCACTTTGAGGGATTTTATCAATAACTTGATCTTCTCTTCCAATAACAATGATATACAATGACTCAAGACTTAGATTTCTTAAAGTTTTCTTTTATACAAGATATGAAAATATGCAGAAAACTTTTCGAATGAAAGTGAAAATAGACTTGAGTTGAATATTTGAAAATTCAGAAAAATATTGATTGGAAGAGGTTGTTTTTGATTTTGAAATTTCAGTATTTATATGTTTATAGCACCCCTTTGAAACAGCATAAGTTTCTGTAAATTAATCATGAACAATTGCCAAGATTAAATGAAAAGATTCCATGAAGTGGTGTTATGAAAAGGTATGTTTAAAGCTGTTGTTTTTCAAAAACATTCAACAAGTAATCAATTGCATCCTTGATGAAAATCGATTGCACGGGTTCTAACAACCAGAAATTTCAAATATTTTCAGTGAGCATCGATTGCACAAACATGCAAATCGATTGCACTTTAAAACAAAAGCATTTTTTACCAGAGAGCACTCGATTTCACTCTGGTGTAAATCGATTGCACTAAGAAACATAAGCAAAACAACTGAAAATGTGAGTCATGCAATCGATTGCACCAACATGTAAATCGATTGCACAGATGTAAAAATGGATTTTTTGCTTAGAAAACTTGAGAAACAGTTTTGAAAAGTTTTAAACACTTCTTTTGATCATTGAGCATCTAAATCTTAAGTTTATTGTAAGATTGTTATTATACCTTGTGAAATTTTCCAAGAGCTTGAACCAAATAATTTTATCCAATGATGCTTTAGCTTGATCAACATCTTTTCCTTCTTGCCATTATGATTTTTCTTCACTAAAATAAAGTTCATTGAGAGGCTTGATATTACACATTGGATGTTTGAGGGACAGGCGCGTGTCATCATACAGTCATAAAGGCAACTTGTATGGCGCTTTAGCAATTTTACCGTAAGGGACTAAGATTGTTTATCGAAGGCAGCATCAAAAGGTCATCGAGGGACTGAGATCCTTTTTTACTCGAGGGTCTTTGCTTAAGCGTCCCCACGTTTGAGGTGCATGACTGTTTTCCGAATACAACAAGCGGAGTCACCCTAAAGGTGCGTGTGTGAATAGTCTTTCAGTTTTCAATTAATTTGTCTTGAGATTAAGTTTTCTAGCGTTTTCTTTTATATCTTGCCATACAAGCCTAGTTACTATACAGTAATAAGTAAAAGCAGTAAAAACAGAAAAGAAAGATCCTACGCTATTACAATGCTTAGGGGAAAGGGGTACAAAACCATAAAATTGGGGGGAAATAGAAAGCAAAATAAATCCTAGTTAAATTATTACATTCTTTAGCAATGACATAATAGGAAAGATTAATGTAAAAAATAATAAAGTGTACGGAGATTATAAACTAAGAGGAAAATTGTTTGACGAAAAAGACTTGATGATTAGCTTAACAATTAATTGATCTTAATTGAGAAAAGGAAATTGATTAAAACCTAAAATAAAAACCTAAGTTATATTTAATTGAAAAAAAGTTTAGTAATAAAACCCTAAAGAAACTAAGTTAATTAAATCAATTAATCTAATTAAAAAAGGTTAAATTAAAAAAAAATTAATTTAACTTGATTCTAATTATAAAAAAAGGTTAAATTAGTTTGATTTTAATTAGTTAGAGAAAAAAATTTAATTATGTTAAATAATAAAAAAAAAGATGTAATGGGCCTGCAAGAAGCAAATCTGGGGGGGTGCTGAAAGAAGTTCATCAGGCCCATCAACATAAATCCAATATGCGTAAGATCCAGTGTGGCTAGTTAACGAGAGTGCACCATGGGCCTGAAGATATGAAACACTGGATCTGAGATTGTGAAGATCCAATGGTGATGAAGTGAGAGCGTAGGGTGAGCGCGCTGGGCTGGTTGGCAATGAATCTATAAACAAGAAAAAAAACATTTGAAAAAGATCAAAATACTAGGGGCAGGGATCGAACCTGTGCCTTTGTATATTAACACCTTAATAATCCTCGCTTTTATCGCTGGGGCGACTTTACATCCGTTAACAAAAATCAAACCACATAAAAAAATATAAAGCATGATTCTATTGGCCAGAGAGGCACTGGAGCCCTAGCTCCGATCTTCTTCTCCGGAAACCTGTACGATCCAAAACATGCAAAATTAGAGAGTTAGTGATCCAAAATGTCCTAGTCCCCCTAATTCGACCCTCCTGAGTCCAAATATGGGCTTAGTTTTACCTATAAATCCTTGGATCATGATTTTCGAGCCAAGTAAAGCCGATCAGAGCAATCATGGCAACTCTTTGTTTCATCGTGAATGAGACCCTTATGATGGTCTAGACCTGTTCTAATACACCTCAGCAACATGTCAGTGACATCAATACAGTTTAAGACACAACAAAATTAAAGATATGAATTTGCAAAAAAAATGTTAAATCGGTTATGCCATGCTATACAGTTTCATGTGCTTAGGATCATAGTAACTGATCCAAACTTACCCTTCAATGTTCCTGGAAATGAATGGGATCAGAGTTTTGGAATGTGAGGGCTTGTAACAAAAGCTTTGAAATTCTAGGGTTTTGAATGTTTTTGATAATTTTAGAGGCAAGGATCCGTGTCCTCTTGCATCTGATCTTGCATGTATATATATATATATATATATATATATATATATATATATATATATATATATATATATATATATATATATATATATATATATATATATATATAACAAAAGTAGTATGAAATCCAAAGGATAAATGTTTTGATTTGCTTCTAAAACAATTTGAAATTTTTTCCAAATTTGTGAAGATCTCCTTCTTAAATAGCATCACACAATTTTGGAAAGTTATCATGAGTTGTCTTGGGCCTCCAACAGATCCAAAAACTATCCATGCGCCTTGATCTAATTGTCTTATATTTTATTTAATTCATTTTGTATTTAATTGAATAAATATAAATAAATAAATAAATAATGTAAGGCATGCATGAGTTTAGGAGTCTTTCATAAGGTCATGGACATGTTTGAAACCTAAAAAGTTAAGCCCACTAGTTAAAAATTTCAAGTTTGCTCACTTTGCATTTCATGCATTTTCTCAAATTTCCCAAGTTGCACTAGTCATAACTCTCTCAATTTTCATCTTTTGAAGGTGATATTGGAATATTTGGAAAGCTCAAGATATCCTTTTAAATTTCTCTTTTGATCATTTTTACAGTTGGAGACTTTATCTTGATGTAAGTTGCCTTGACAAAAAGTGTCTTTTCGTTGACTTTTGAAATGACATGTAATGTATTGGCTCATATCTCTCAAATGAAGCACTTTTTGGACTTGATCATAGAGATACCCAATTGTAGATAATTTAATTTCCTTCAAAATGGGATTTGGTTGGGGAAAATTTGATGAAGCATGTGAAAGTTATGCTTGGTCAAAGTTCAGTTAACTTCTCCTAAGGAAACCCTAATTTGGCAACTTTGGTCTTTTGATGATTTGAGGGCTTCTCTTGAGGAATCATGATCAACCCTTGATAAAATTATGAATATTACTTCAAAATGTTGATGTTGATCAAAAATCTTGAAGTTTGACTATATGTTGACCATGATTGACTTTTTTTTACCCAATACAGTTGATTTTCAGTCATTTGAAAAATTGACTGAGCAAACTTGTGATGCAAGGCTTGAAACTTGGCATGAGAATTCTTGAAGAAATATGAAGAAACATGAAAACTACTTGAGACCTTTGGAACCCAATCTTCCTTCAGAAATATCAAACCCTAGTTATGGACCCATTGCTTAGGAGGAGAATTTGTCTGATCAATTCTTAGGCAACCTTAAGCAAATGAGGACCTCATGATGATATCTTGAAGAAAAATGGTTGAGAAAATTTTGGGGTACAACCTATGCCCCTATTAAATCTTCTTAAACCTATATAGTTGGATTTGCACGTTTGCCATTCATGACTTGGAGGTAGAAGATGATTGAACACCTAAGTGCCCCGAAATTTACACTTGCATGTGCAAGAAGTAACGTTGTTGGTTGATTGTACCGGGAATGGGCTTAAAGATGCTGGAGAAGTGATGGAGAGTCATCAAAGATGGGCTTATAGATGCCATCCAGAGTAATTGTTGATAGGAGTATCAGACTAAATCTACGCCTGACTTTGTCTAGAAGATATGCTTGGAATGAGTCTACGCCAAACATTGTCCAAAAAGAAAAAATTAGAATAAATCTACGCTTGATTTCATCTAAACTAGAAGATGTTTACGCCCGAATTCAAATAGAAGAGGTATCCGAAGGAGTCTACGTCCGACCTTTTCCAACAGAATATCAGAATAAATCTATGCTCGATTTTATCTGAACCAGAAGATGTCTATGCCCGACTTCAACTGGAAGAGGTATTGGACTGAGTCTACACCTGACCTTTTCCAATAGAATATCAGAATAAATATAAGCTCAATTTTATCTGAACGAGAAGATGTCTTCGCCCGACTTCAACTAGAAGAGGTATTGGAATGAGTCTACATCTGACCTTTTCCAAAAGAGTTTCAGAAGGAATCTACGCTTGATTTCGTCTGAATGATGTACTAGAAGATGTCTACGCCCGACTTCAAATAGAAGAGGTATTGGAATGACTCTACGCCTGACCTTCTCCAAAAGAGTTTCAGAAGGAATCTACACTTGATTTCGTCTGAATGATGTACTAGAAGATGTCTACGCCTGACTTCAACTAGAAGAGGTATTTGAATGAGTCTACGCCTGGCCTTTTCCAAAAGATTTTCGGAAGGAATATGCGCTTGATTTCGTCTGAATGATGTACCAGAAGATGTTTATTCCCGACTTCAACTAGGAGAGGTGCTTTTTAGAATGACTCCTTGGGGAAAGTGCTTAAGTAGTTGTTAGTCAGATATGGCCTCTGAAGAACATGCTTGTTGATTTTACCTAAAAAGATAAAGAGTTAACTGTATACAATGTCATGATATATGAAATGCATTGTGTAATTATATTCTCAAAATAAATGAGAGTGTGCTATATGCGTTTCGTATGCGTGTGCTATGATGTTTGTAAATGATGTATGAATGTGAAATATTGTTGAAGTGTATTAGTAACTCTGTGCAGCATCTTTGACCCGGGAAGTTAAATCCCTGACTGTTGTTGGGGATGAAGAATATGTGTATCTTCCGTTTTGATGGGAATTCCTGCTTTCTGTTTGAGGAAACTACACTGGGGAACATTGATTTCTGTTTAGGGAGAAGAGTTCAAGAATATTGGTCATCCGTCGCTCTACTAGGGAATTTAACTCTTATATACCCTGGCTGGGGATAAAAGAGATGGATAAACTTTTGAGGCGTTTGTCAGACCGAGTTTCCGATAGGGATGTCGACTCGTCTAGGGAGGATAAAGTTGACTGATGTCTAGTTTGGTTTCAGATTTCATAGCAACTTCCTGGGGATAGTAGCCTAAACTGCCCTTTGCTGGAGAGAGAAATTTTGTCGGTGATTCGTAGTAGTTCAAGGGATAGACTCAAGTTGGGGAGACTGTAACCTGTTGGGGAAATAAATCCTACTGGGGGAATACTCTGCTGAAGAAATGAGCCATGTTGGAGAAGAGAATTCTGTACACGATTTTATAACGCTGGAGAAATAAACTCTGTTGGGGAAGAGAATTCCTAAGAACTATGTCGGTGATGTGATCTCTGATTAGGATTGGGACTCCATAAGTTGGCGATATTTCCAGGTGTTGTACCCCAAAATTTTCCCTCTCACTTATCAAGGATTTCCTCACAAGATCTCTTGGACTCAAGACTGCATTAGGGTTTGATCAGCTCAAGACACCTCCTCATGCACTGATGAACAAAATTAGGGTTTGAGTTTTCACAAGGATTTTTGGACTATCAATCTTCATTTGACTTTAAAAGATCATTATGGATCCCCAAGATTACTCATGTCAAGTTTCAAGCTCTGAATACCATTTTCAGCAGTCAATTGGACAGTTGACCTAAAAATCAGCTGTATTAGGGGAAAAAAAGTCAACCATGGCCAATTTTCAGCCAAACTTCATAATTTTTGATCCACGTCAACATCTTAGACTCATATGTATCATTTGATCAAGTTTGGACCATAATTCCCCAAGAAATTTGATCAAATCATCAAAAGGGCAAAATGGTCAAAATTAGGGTTTTTGACTGAGAAGGGGCAATTTTTGATTTTTGACCTAGCAAATGGTCAATTGATTTAAGGCATGATCTCAAGAGTTCAATTGCATCATCTTGACCTAATGATATGGTTTAAAATATTGCAAATCCATTGGATTGACAGATGAATTTTTCAGTCAACTGATCAAAAGTCAATTGTGCACTGAAAAGTCAAACTTTGACTTTTTGGTCAAATTCAAGTGCCAAGGAGCATAATTCATCAAAACATGTTAAAATGTGAAACTTGTTCATCAAGAAACCAAATATTTAAGATTTGAATTTGAAAAGTTGAAAAATTCTAACTTAGAAAATTTTCGAAGTATAGAAAATTTCTTATTTTTTCTCAACTTTAGGCCAAATTTTCACCATGATACAAAATGATTCAAGGGAAGTTCCCAACATGAAAGTTGTAGATCTCCATGAAATCTAAAACTTTTCTTCACACAATTTCTCCTAAAGATGCTTGGATTTCAAGATATAATTTTGTGAATACATGCTCATAAACTAAAATAACTTAGTGAAATTTTGCCCTAGTTAGGCTGGTTTTTTACCTAACTTCATGGAAACTTTTCACATAGTTCCAAGAGGAATATTCAAAATAATTTCAAATATGGGTTGTATATCACATTACAAGCTTTCCAAAATGTCCAAGAACTCCTTGAGATCATTCTTGAGTAGGGAGAATCGAAGAGATGAAGTTAGGGTTTTCAAACTTGATTATAGGTCATTTCCATGAAGAACAACTTTTCAAATTTGCAAATTGGCTGTACAATCTTCACTTTTCAGGCTTCAAACTCGTTTGTCACTCCACCATTAATGAATTTAACAAGGTTTCATGCCCTAAAGCGAGGCATTCAATGCATTGTATAAGGAAATAGCCATTTTTGGAAGAAAAGCAACATTGCCATTTTGAAAAAGCATGCTTTTTACATTTTTCTATTTCTTGAGCCTTGAACTTGTTCTTTCTGCACAAACCAAGTCTCTAAACCTGAACAAATCATGTTTAAAGCTTCAAGCCACCCTATAAGATCAGATTTATGCCTTAAGAAGTCACTTCTCACACTTGCTTCAAAAATAAGAAATGTAGCAAGACATGTGATCTTGTACTTCTGAGCAAGCACAAGTCCTCCAACCTTTTGCTCTATATAAAGCCATCATTTTGCAACTAAAACCACGCATGCCCAAGCCTTGAAACACCTTAGAATCAAAAATTGCATACCAAGCCTCCAAACTTGCCATTTCTGACTTGTAAACTGAATCTTCCATTTCACTCGTGCGTTTTCAGGCCTTTTGCTTTCCCAAGCTTCCTTACCATATAAGTAAACTATCCTACACCCTGAAACATCACTGTAACTCCATCTTCCCCATTGTTGAAGTTCAAAAACAGAGTAACACAGGTGGACTTCTCCAGACCATTTCAGTCACCCTCAAGACAAGCTAAGCATTGCATTAGCTTCCTAGAGGTTCAAGGAAGCTAACCTGATCATCACAGTATCCTAAAGCAAGCTCATATTCAAAACACGATTTCCATTTTCAAGGTGAGTTTTCTGTTTTTCTAACTCTTGATACAAACATAGTTAGCTTTCCATTTGTGAATATAAAATGTAGACATCATTGCTAGGAAACTATACATATCCATAACTTGCATTTATTTGGCTTGAGTTTAGAGAATTTTAAGTTTGAAGTTTCTGAAAAAATTAGGTTAAGAATTAGGGCCAACAAAATTATCTCTGATCTTAGACTTATAGTTTTAGTTATGCATATGGTTAGAATCGTGAAGTAAAATGCTGTAATGTTCATGTTATCACTTTCCATTTTTGTTGAGAAATGAAAAAGTTACAGGGGATCCGACTGGCCAAAGGTTGAAGATGAAGTACAGGGCAAGGAAGTGTTTCATGTTATGTATTTTTGTTTTCATTTAGACTAACGGATGTACAGCCACCCCCAGTGGTAAAGCAGCGCGCAAAAATGCCCTAGGTCACGGGTTCGAGCCTTGGCGCTGCTTTTTGCAATTTTTCATACTTTTTTTCCATTTTTTTTTGTTTTTACAGCATGGGCTTCAACACAATGGGCCCCTATGTTTTTTTGCTAACTTCTTGCCTCCCATTTGCTTTCAGCACCCCTGGCCCAAATATTTTATTTATTTGTTTTATTTTTATTTTTATTTTATCAAATATATTTTCTTAATAATAAAAAATCATAAAAATATAAACATGATAAATATTATATTTTTGTTTTATTTTATTTTATTTTCTCATAAACAATATTTATTTTTATTTAAAGTTATATATTATCCTTTTTTTATTTAAACTTGTGAATTGAATTAAAATTAGGTTAAATACTTATTTTTTCTTAATACCTATTAAATATTTATTTTAAAACATAAAAAGACAAAAATACTTCATAAATACCATATATTATTTTCAATACAAAAATACAAAAATACTTAAAGAAATTTATTTCCTTTTAATAAATTAGAATTAGGGTTTAATCAAAATCTTTTCTAAAAATTAATTTCCTTCCTTAATTGATTTAAGTTTAATCTTGATTTATTTATTAGGCTTAGGTTAAAACTTTTTTACATGAAAAAAGAACAAAACAAAACCTTCTTTTGCATTTATATATCTTTGCATATTTAAATGATCTTGTACATTATTTATTCCAATACTTGTATAAATTCAATTTGGTTGTAATAGATTAATTATGTTTATATTATCATAATCCCCATTCATCAATTGTATACCCCCTCCCACAAAATGTTGTAATAGCGTAGTAATCTTTAAATTTCGCAATTTATCGCTTTACATAACATGCTAATAATTAGGGTTTGTATGGCAAGATAAAATCAATTAAATAGAAAACCCTAATCCAAGACAAAATCAAGCATGAAAATGACACACTTGCACACAAGACAGCCTTAGGGTTATCCCACTTGGTTGCCTTATACAAAATGGTCATATTACGCATGTAAAGTGTCTTAGCAAAAACAAACAAATATAAGATCATAGACCCTCGATTACGCTATTCAAAGTTACCTTACAAAAATGATATTAGTCTCTAAAAAATGCTAAGATACTTTGCAATATTGCTAATCATGGCTATACGATGACCCACACCTGTCCCGTTTACATCCAAAGATAGGGTTGCTTACCAAATCAATGGTAAGACAACAATATCAAAGGAAAAGAAAATGAACAAGAAAGACATTTGAGTAGGTAGATTACTTTTAGTTACTTGCTCCATTTCAAACAAATATCCTTGCTATTTTCAAAACCAAACACACATATTTCAAAACATCTTATAAAATTGAAAACATTTTCAAAAAGACAAACATCTTTGTATACATTCTTACGGACGAGAATCATTACAAAGATTGCCTAAACAATGGCCTCTTTTACAAAATACTTTCAAAACCACACAAAGCATAATTTCAAACAAAAGCAAGTGATCTAGTAAGTAACTAAGAGCCCATGGAAAACCATGGATGAAAAGGGTGCTAATACCTTCCCTTTTCATAATCTACCCCCCGAACTCAAGAAATAATCTAAAAAGTCTTTCCTGTGCTTTTTTACCTTTCCTTTTGGATAAAAGAAAAGTCGGTGGTGACTCTTTCTAACCGCAACATTTGCGATAAAATGCAAAACTTTCAAGTCATTTCTCCCACCGTATCACACCAGGGAAATATCACACTCCTTTATATGTTATGGGATTTTTCGGGGAGTATGATTAGTGTATCCAAACTTGCGGGGAATGTATCTTTGTCGAAAATGAATTTGTGAAGATGACTCTGTGTGGATAATCCCATGGAGGTTGTTATGTGGTGATTTATGGACGACTTGAACATTATCCCAACTCATAAAGTCTTAAATGAATTCTTATTCCTATTTTTATGCATATATTTGTTAACAATAATCGTATTCATATGCATTTGTTCATTCAACTTAGTCATTGGACGTTTTTGTAAACAAAACAGAAAAAGGTAAAACAAAAGTTTGAATTTTGAAATTGCATTTATATTGATAGTTTGCCCATAAACGGGTAGTTTTTATACAAAGAGATGGAAATCCTAGTAAAAGGAAATCATCATGAAAATGAAGAAAAGATTACAAAGTGAAAACATATAGCTATGTGGAAATAATCTCGTCGGGTTTCAACTCTAATATTGCCCTTATGTCTTTGAGCATCTCATCCCTCGCTGTCGGAAGAAATTGACTGAATTAATTTGTACCATTTGAACTTGATGTTGGTTACAAAGCTTGTTATAAGTGATCCAACAGGACATGGTCGTACACTTTAATCCCTAACTTTTTCCCGGACCGCCCTTTCAGGTTTTCAGTCCACCTGGATACCCTTTTTTGCCCAAGCCGCCCTTTAGGGATATATATATATATATATATATATATATATATATATATATATATATATATATATATATATATATATATATATCCCTAATTTTTTCCAGAACCCTTTTGGTTCACAGGGATACTCTTATTTTTGCCTAGTCCAGTCAACCTAACAAATTGTTTTTCATGCATAGTAGTTTTTGACTATGTCCGCGTTCACAGGGTGCGGAAAATCTTCACCGTCCATGGTGGCCAATATCATAGCGCCGCCTAAAAATATCTTTTTGATCACTTTTGTACCCCAATTTTTCCCCCTAAGATCCCTTCATCACACCATATTGATTCAATCACAACAAGATCATATTAGGGCTTTTGGTTCTCCTCCCTATCTTTAGCCTTGCTCTTTGAGGAATCACCAAGCACCTTGACTTGTTTTCTTTTGTGATCATGAATATTTTGTCTTGATTTTTTTTTTAATTAATAAAATGCGATGTTGGTTAGTCTTACTTGTTAATAATGTAGGTAAAGGCAATGAGGCTTAGCAATTTGATCCATGGGTTCATGAGTTTATTTCCATGCCCTAGTCAATAAAGCTTGAGAATTTCAAACCTCGCCATTGAAGTTATTTTAGAAGAAATGGCATGGCAAGATTTATCTTATTTCACCACATTTAAAAGTTATCAAGATTGATTCAAAAGCACAAGGGGTTGATTGAAGAAGTAGTCATGATTGGACAAGACTTTGTTCCCCTTGATCATAAATGCATATTTCTCTCAATTCTAAAGATATGGAAGTGGTTTTGGTGGATATGAGTTCTCATTAACATCCTCAACAACTTCTATTTACAAAGAAAAAGTGTTGGTACAAGAAGGTTGTTCAAAATTGTCAAAATTCCTCAAAGCATTTTCTTGATCTAGGAGATAGGGTTTTGAACTTCAAAGAAGTATATCTTGCTCATCTTTTGGTATTTTTCCAAATACATCATTCTCTTCAAAGGGTTATTAACAAATCAATTCAAAAGTTTAAAGGAGTTTTCATGTGGAAGAAACTTGATGATGAAGAAAGAGTACAAGTTCTCCAGATGAACCCCCATTTTCCCATGTGTGACTTTAAATGATCATAACTTAGTCAATTTTTATCACCTTGAGCCCACTCTTTTTCCATAATGATCTTGAGGATGTGAACTTTATACCTACGTTTATGTGAAAAGTGATAAAATGGATGGAAGATGCCCTAAGGATGCAAAAGATTATAGGTCATTTCATGATTTTTTGCCAACTTCAACAATTCATAACTCTCTCAATTTTTGGAGATTTCGAATGGTTCAAGTTTCAAAAAGTCATTCAACAGATCTATTCATGCCATATTTTTTGGTTAAGAGCAAATTCCAAGTGGAAGGCCATGTTTGGATGCAAAACATTATAGGTCAATTTTGAAGAAAAATTTGAAATATTTCTAAGTATGGAAAGTCAACCTTTTTTCCCCAACTTTGACTCAATGCAACTTTCAGCTAAAGCATCCATTTGATTCCATTTTTTGCTATTGCAAAGCTTGTAACCTAATCTTTATAAAAGCATCAAGAATTATGCCTTAAGACCCCTTGAGCTGAGAATGCCATTGGATTGAACTTGGTAACTTGGAACTGAAGTTTCTTCATAAGTCAGAATTTGAAATTCATGTTTTGGCCTCTAAACATCAAATTAGCACGCGTTTGTGATCTAAACATATTTAACCAAGTTTTCAAAGTGGATTAGAGCCTTAAAACGCAAGGATTGGATGAGTTTTGATGCAAATCAGATCACACTTTCCTCGTGCATCAGGTTCACACGATTTCCCTCCAAACTTCATCATTTCACACGTTTGAATATTCCATTTGATTCCCTATAAATAGAGGGTCATCCCCCATTCATTTCTCAAGTTTGAGAGCCAAAAACACTCTGTCAAAACCTCACACGAACTCCAAATTCTTTAGATCAATTTTTGAGATTCCATCCTTTTCTTCCAAAATTCTTTGCACATTCATCTTCCTTAAGCATCATACAAACTCTCTAGCACTTAAACCAATCAAAACGAGCTATGATTCAAGCTACAGAAGTCCTGTTTCAGGGCTTCTTTCTTAAACTTTGAAAAGGTAGAATTATCCACCATTTAGATCCAAATAAAGCACTAACATGTTCTACTCCTTCTCCTGATTCTAGTGCTTCTTACAATTTTTAAATTTATTGAGAATTGAGAGATAAATCTCAAATTGAAGGTGCTCTCAATTTTCTGGGTTTTTGATTCATATCTCTTTGCATACCTTATATAAATTTGGCGCGATGGTGGTGTTTGGATTGTCTTGAAGAGACGAATCCAATGATACTGGTCTGTGATACTAATTTTTCCATTTGAAAGATCTCACAAATCTCCATTTCAGGGTGGCTAGAGGTTGAAGACGATGACATGTCTCGTCTCAGTCAATAATAGCGTGCCAAACGTTTTAATTTCATTGATTTCCCTTTTTCTGATCCCATGCGCATCTTACTAAGGTCCATATCAAGAACAACGCGTATGGTCCATTGTATTAGCTTACTAACACGTTTTGACTATGATCTGATGGTCCATATCTTTTTGGTTTTATTTTATTTTCTGATTTTATATTTTAATTGATTTAATTTTTAAAAATTCATAACTCTTTTATTTAAAAATAATGAAAAATTCACAAAAATACTTTTATTTATTTCTGATCTCATGACTCTTTTTTCACATTTTTATTTTGATATTTGATATTTTTTAAATTTTTTGCATTGTTTGCTTTGTTAAAATTACCTTAAAAATACTTTCTGACATTTTTTAATTCTAAAAAAATTTCATAAATATCATTTTACATATTTCTGAAATTTTGAAAATTTTATGGAATTTTATATTGATGTTTACTATATTTGATCTATTTTCTATTTGTTTGAGCAATTTTAATTAGCTTAAAAATAGTTTCTGACTTTAAAAAATTACCAAAAATTTTATAAAAATATTTGAGTCCATTTCTGATTTTTCTATGGTCCTACTTATTTTTTCTTGATTAGTTTGAACATAGTTGATATTTTCTTTTTTATTTCCTTTTTAAAACCTTTTTAAAACCTTTTTTTAATGTATATATTAAATGCAATATTATTTTGTGATTATTTTCTGGCTGATCTTGGGTTGAATTTTTGATCATGAACTTTTTTAACATCATTGGATCCATGGTGTTGAGTTTGACTCCATAAAAATGGATGAATAATTTTAATAATAGTTTGATTAAAATTTAATTCAAATGTGGTTTGTATTCTTTCCCACCCCTCTTCATCTCACCCCTTTCTTATTGCACTAAGTGTTATTGGAGCATGATCTCTATATCATGTCTCAAAACAAATGGTGCATAGATTGCTATTGATCGGCCTCAAAATAGGTGCGAATTCTATATAAGTCCACTTACAATTGCTTAACATAGCGCTAAATTTTGTCCCGATTCGAATAAATAATCATTTGTGGCCCAAACCTATGTTTGCAATCCCAGGTATGTTAACTTTATCTCTTTGATCCAATAACCTTGAGATTCATTGTGTGGAGGCTTTAGTTCTATCAATCCTCTAATAGATCTACAACACTTTTGGTCAACGCGGATCACTTATACATTGTTGATAATTAAATGCTACTTTTGAGGATTTAAAAATGGATGATATACTTGACAAAAAGCAAATGCAACTTGTTGTGTGGAGGCTTTGGTTCTACCAATCCTATAATGAGTTCCAAATGTAAGTTTCAAAATGGTCATCCAACTAACCACTAATAATTGACTTTATTTTGTGATTTTATTTTATGCACCATTTACTTTTAGCATTTACATTTCATGCTATTTTTCATCTTTGCTCACTTGAGCATTTACTTTCTTGTTATTTTTATTTTGCTCACTTGAGCTTTTATTTTTTTAGGACACCTAATAATCAACATGAAACATAAAAAGCTTTAATGATACTTGGAGTATTTGGTTACAATCCTTGGCATTGTGGAGTATTGGACTTCTTAGACTTAGGATTAGAAACCTTGACCTATGTTGGAGACCTTGTGACCTTAATTGATATTTTGTCTAGAGTTCTTGAGGTTTACCTCAAGACATTGGTTTGTTTGTTTGTTTTTTGTACAATTTATTGTGATTACATACTTTGTTTGTAATCTGGAATTCACCCATATACAGCTGTTACTCTGCCTAATTTTTGTGAAGACTTAATACACTTGAAGTTTAGGTCTCTTAAGAGGTTTAGTATCTTTGCTTGCTTGATTTCAATCCAAGGAATGGGAATTCTATCTTGACTCATAATGTTGAGTATTGGCTTCTTGTTGGTTAGATGGTTCTTATCCCTAGATTTTACCTTATGCTTTAGGATAGTCCCTTCTTCTCCTTCCATCTTCTTAAATTTCAAAAATCTTCCTCCTCCTTTTGAAAACTCTTCTTGTTTCTAAAATAGAATCACTTTTATAATAAACTTGGACTTAGGTCCATGCATTTTCAAAGCATTTACATAAATAAACTTCAACAACTTAATAATACCTTGACATTTTTTTTGAGAAGACTAAAAGTCAACCAATCTCATTTCAAACCATTTTTCCACTTTGGCTTTTTACTTTAAAACTTTTTCTCAAAAGATTGGACTCTTGTCAATCCTTGTAGTGATGCAAACAACTATACTTCTACAATATGCAGTGAAGTGAGATATTTTCCACTTGGGTGTTGAGTGAGGCATTGTTGATTTTAAAATCCAAGCCATGTCCTCCACTTTGAGATGATGCAAATTCTCCTTTCTCATGATTGTGGGTAGTAAGTATGTTTTCCACACGGACAATGACAGTGATGTCTTATCTCATAAAATTAACCAACACATTTGTGTTTTAAATTTTTAAAGATGAATTACGTGTACCCTGATCCCCTATTGCACGGAAGGTGGTACGTAGGCACTAAAGGTTCGTAACCACGGCGGGTGCAAAAATCATTAAAAAATATTTCTTTTCTCACCTACATCATTTATTTTACATACACCATTTTATAGTCAAAATTTACAGATTTTACAAAGAGGTTCCTGCGGAGTACCGTAGATGTTTAGGATGCTAATACCTTCCCTTTGCATAACCAACCCCCTTACCTTGAATCTTTCCCCCTCTTTTTGGGTTACTCGCTCTTTTCCCATTCCTTTAGAAACAACAAATCGCGGTGGCGATTTTTATTTTGATCTGTACAAGTCTAGTCAATCTAATGGCTTAGTCTTAAACATTTCTACCGCTACAGAAAAAATAGCGATTTCACTGGAGAAAGATTGGCCTCTTGCTGGTCCATCCCTAAGTGGGTTGATCCTATCTTTTTTTATATCTGTATATGTGCTATTGTTGTTTATGTATTATATGTTTTATATATGTTTGCTTGGATTTTCCTGGTTTTCAGGGTGCTTGGTGATTACTTATGAGTCTTATACCTGGTCTTGGGCAAACTTTAAGATAGGACGGGCGATATAGTCATGTTAAGTTTGAGGTAGTAATCCCAAAAAAGGAGGCATGAGATTCCCCACTCAGTGGAGGCCACTTTGAATGTAGTGTCGTTTACCGAGTAATCGGGAAGACATACTGCTTTCGACCTGGGAGCCTGCTGAAGCTGAGGACCGTAGAATACCTAACCCATCTTGGCCTTTTAGGTGTAGTACGAAAGCTATGACATAGTAATCTGGAAATAGTTATCACGCGATACTAGGCTCGGACAATTTTTTCTTGAGAATATTACTAATTATCGAGTTAATCGGGAAGTTGGTAATATCCGAAGGAAGGATGTAGACTCTGGGAACCTCTAGAACCTTGTTCGGCAGGTGATAACTTTTAGACCATACCCTATGGGTAATACCTTCGACCTCACGCTCGTGACGTTGAACCTATGAACCCTATATTTGAGATCTTGTGTGTGATTGTTGCATCATGCATCCATGCACCCATAAGCATATTTTGAAGGAATTTCATTTCAAGGGACTTAAAAGTTGACCATTTGCGAATATCTCAGTTACCTTTTGGCCATGGATTCTAGAAAAAGAAATACCGGAAAATACAGTTTCAAAGATCCCAAGATAGATTAGATGATCAGTCTAATTCCCGAGATTGAGCGTTCTGCAGATTTTCGGAAGAAGTATGGACCCATCATTCCTCTCATGAAACTTAGGATGAAGGAGGGTATTCTCTCGACCTTGGTCCAGTTCTATGATCCAATGTATCATTGCTTTACTTTCCCCGACTATCAGTTGATGCCTACACTGAAGGAGTATTCTTATATGTTGGATTTACCTATTACCGATCATGTTCCTTTTACTGGTTTGGAGGGTAAGCCAAAATCACATGAGATTACTGCTTTGATTCATCTGGGGAAGTCAGAGGTTGAAGCCCATATGACTACTAAATGAGGGATTAGAAGATTTCCAGCTCAGTTCTTATTGGAGAAAGCTCGTTACCTTGCCAGGATGAAGAGTACAGTTGCTTTCTAGGCCATCTTTGCTCTACTTGCTTACGATTTATTTTTAATTCCTAATGTGGACAAGTTTGTTGATGTTAATGCTATCAGGATCTTCATGATTGGAAACCCAGATCCTACATTGTTGGGTGATTCTTATTACTCTATTCATCTTCGGAATTTTTATAATGGGGGGATGATTATCTGTTGCACGCCTCTGTTGTACCAGTGGTTTATTTCTCATATGCCTCCGTCTGATGCTTTCTGGGATGTCAGGAAGGAACTCTGGTGGGCTCCTAAGATCATGGCAATAACTCACTCGGATATTGATTGGTATCATCGAGCTTACCAGGATATAAAGATTGTTGATAGTTGTGGTAGTTTCCCCAATGTACCTCTTCTTGGTACAAAAGGAGGAATTAACTACAACATTGTTCTTGCATGATGACAACTTGGTTATCTGATGAGGGATAAACCAAATAGTATTTGTTTGAGTAGTTTCTTCCTAAAGGAGGGAGAAGACCATAAGGAAGCTAGGGAGCAGATTGCGAAGGCCTGGCGTCACATTCATAGGAAAAGTAGGAATGACTTGGGACCTAGGGGGCTGTTTCTTTGGAGCCTTATCTTCAGTGGGTCCAAACGAGAGCTATTCCGTTGAAGATGCCATACTCCCGGGAAGCACCTATGCCTGATTTGTTTGTGAAGACCACTCCTCCCTTATTGGATGATGTGGAAGAGCTACAGCTTTCTTTAGTCAGGATGCAACAGGAAAAGGATGATTGGAAGAATAAGTGCCAAACTTTAGAGATTTCCTATAGAGCAGATTTGAAGAAGAAAGACGACTTGATTGAGATTCTTGAGAGTCGGGCTGTAGAGATCATGGAGAGGCAAGGGGATTTATTTTTCCATAAGCCTCAGTAAGAGCTAGTTGCTCACTTCCTAATTCAGGAGATTTGAAGGAGGTTGCCACCAGGTATGTGGAAGAAAACCATAGGTTGAAGGCTCAGATTGTCAGGCTTACAGGGAAGCGTCGGCGTATAGAGTGATCTCCATCAGGTTTTCTTCTTAGGGTTTTATACTTTATTTTCATCTCATACTTTGGATTATTGAAACTTGTAATCCATTTTGAAGTTATCATCATAAAAATTTTCTCAGTATTTCAAATATGTCATTACTTTGATATTTGCAATGTGTCTATAAATCTTTAAGTCCCTTGAAATATTAATAAAATAAATCACGTTCATTGCACATCATGCATCATATTGCACATATTTCTTGCATTTCTTGGCATATCCAGGTATCTTATCAAGCTTCTTTACTTCGCTCAGCAAGTTGTCTGACCACTACAACACTCGAGCTAATTTCAGAAGGAAGATGGACAACTTAGAACAAGAAAATTGTGAGCTGCGCGAGGAGGTTTTGGCTTTCAAGGCCGGCATGGATAATCTTACTGCTCTAATGGAATCTCTGGTGGCTGCTCAGAATCATCCACCAATTGTTCAACCTCAACAAAAAAGGGTGACTACTGAAGCTCTGACTGTTCTTGCTTCTGCTACTCTAGTTGTTGTTCAGAATCGCATGCCTCAAGGTTATCTATGGGGAATGCCAGAGAACTTTGCGCATGAAGGTTTCAATCTTGGCCCTCAAGAAGCTCCAGTTATTCAGACTATTGTTACTCTTGCACCTCCTGTGGTGCATGTTGCTTCTGCTGCACCTCCTTCGGTGAATATGGTTCTAGTTGTTAATGATGATATGTGTCGTCCTTTTCCTCCACCAAGTGAATACTTGGGTCTCTATGATATAACGGATTATTTTCAAGAACAATTTGACAAGATGTAGAGAGAGATGAAGGCACTCAGGGGAAAGGAATTGTTCGGGCAGAATGTGAATGATTTATGCTTGGTCCCGAATGTTAAGATACCTGCGAAGTTTAAGGTCCCGGAATTTGAGAAGTACAAGGGCAACACTTATCCTCGTGCTCATCTTGTGATGTATGTAAGAAGAATGTCTACCCATACTGATGATCAACATCTGCTGATTCATTTTTTTCAGGATAATTTGACTGGTGTTGCGCTGAAGTGGTATATGAGTTTGGACAGCGTCAACATCCATACTTTCAATGACTTGGGAGAAGAGTTTATCAGACAATACAAGTACAACATGGACATGGCGCCTGACCGTGATCAACTCAGGGCCATGGTCCAGAAGTACAAGGAATCATTCAAAGAATATGCACAAAGATGGTGTGAGGTAACCTCCCAAGTGATTCCTCCCATGGAAGAGATGAAGATGACTAAGATTTTCTTGAAGTCTCTAGGTGATTTCTAATATGAGAGGATAATAGCGAGTGCGCCAAGTGACTTTACTGAAATGGTCGGCATGGGTATCTTCTTAGAAGAGGCTGAAAGAGAGGGCTGTCTAATGGGTTTGCCAAACAGAAAGAAGGACATACAAACAATTTCATGCAAGAAAGGAGAGTTAATCCTCCTAGAAGAAATTATCAGTGTCATCAGCAAGTCGCCTCAGTTACTCTAGTTGTTGGTGTAGCGCCAACTATCGTTGCTTATCAGAGACCATCTCATCAAAGGAATCAAGGGTATAATCAGAGAAGGGAGAGTTATGACCCTATTCCTATGAGTTATACAAAATTAATCCCAGCGTTAATTCAAAAGAAGTTGGTTCAGACCAGACCACCTCCCGTTGTACCATCACCATTGCCTTGGTATTACAAGGCAGACCAAACATGTGCTTTTCATCAGGGAGCACCACGGAATAATGTTGAGAATTGCTATCCTTTGAAGACTGAAGTATAGAAATTGGTGAAGTACGGTATCTTATCTTTCAAGGATGTTGGCCCTAATGTGAAAGATAATCCTCTGCCAAAGCATGGAGGAGCAAATGTTATGAACATGGTGGTCGGTTGTCCAGGCGACTTCCGGATATTTGATGTTAATTTGGTTAGAGAAGATTTGGTTAAAATGCATGCAGACCTCTGTGAATTTAGCTACTATATGCATGACCATGTCGGTTGTGCTATTTGCAGTACGGATATACAGGGTTGCGACAAGATAAAGGCTGATTTGTAGGAGATGATGGAAGAGGGCCTCATCCACATAATCAGGCCTAGGGTAGAGTATCAAGAGGAAGAAATCGGGGTTTATGGATGTTCTGGATTGTTCAGAATCTTTGATGTGGAACATATGAATGAGGATCTCGTACAAGTGCATGCTACTTTTTGCCCGAGGATGTTCAATTGTAAGGAAAGGTGTTTAATTATCGTTGGATAATAGAACCATCAAGGTTACATGTCAAAGGGATGATTACTATGAAGTTGATGTGATTGAGGTCTGTTTGGTTGAAGTGGAGTCAGATGATGAGTATGCCTCTGCAGATGAGGATTTGTTTTCCAGAGATGACTCCGTAATGATTGATTATGTTGAAGAGGGAGTAAACGTTATTGTGCCTTGTTTTGGTGCACCCTCCCATTTTGAAGTTGAATATCATAGCAAGCCAACTATTACTCCATTGGTAATTAGCTTACCAGGTCATGTCCCCTACAAGTCAGATAAGGCTGTACCCTACTGTTGTACCCCAAAATATGCCGTCCCATTTTTCATTCATGATGCTATCTTAGGGCTTCTCAAATAATCAAAATGGTTTAGGGTTTGATCATACATATTCCCCTCATAGGCAGTGAGTCAGCAGTTAGGGTTTATTTCGCTATTTATTAGTCAAGATGTTAGGGTTTTGGATCTTCGATTTTTGAAGATGTTTCTTTCACCTGCCTCAAAGATAACTCAAATTTTAGAGCATTTGGTCAAGGATTTCATCTCCTTGCATTTTAAGTTTTCTTCTTAAGATCTCTAAGTCACCGAGTCAAGAGTTTGAAGCTTAAGTTGACGAATGTGGAATTTGGGCATAAGAAATAAGGTTGAAAGTTTCATGATAGTCAAGGCATGTTTTAGTTATAAATTACTTGTGGTTTGGATATCCAAGTTAAGTTTCTTATTGAGGGTGCGAGTTTGAATTGGATATGACGTGAAGTTTAAGGTTTTCATCTAAATAACCATTTGTTTTGAGTTCGAGTAAACCAAGTAGAATTGAATTCTTAAGCATTTATTTTGTTCAAGAATTTGATTGGAGTTTCAAAGACAAGGCGCATGGTTTCATTTGAAATACAAATTACAAGGGCGTTGGATTTTCTTGAAGTTCAAGTTACGAAGCAAGATACATGTTCAAATCATACAAGTAGGGAATTTCATAGTTCATCAAGATTCAAGAATGATTTCCATACAATAAATTCCTAATTCATAAAATTCACTCAAGAAATATCATTCGAGTTACATTTTTGTGGGAAATTTACAAAATGGATTACATTTTTATGGGAAATTTACAAAATTCACTCAATAAATTATTGCTTCATCTTCAAGCAACTCGTCCTAACTCCTCGCCATTACTTTTTCTTCACCTTTCGACCATGCCTTTGCCACCCAATTCTCATTTGCTCATGTAACAAAGAAAAAAAAGAAAGAGTTAGCAATGATCAATATGAGAAAAAGATTCCAATCAAGAATTATTTATTAAAATAGAAATTTCATCATTAGGATTCGCACTTTGGAATCAGAATTTTAAAAGGTTTTGTTTTCAATCATAATATATATCCTCCTACTTTTGCAAATCACAAAAAAATGTGGTTTTTCTTGGTTCACAAAAGGGAAAAGAAGATGCTAAATATGTTTCAATACAGCAGCCCAAAGAAGGCCAAACAGCAACGCAAAAACCAAATAGCAAGGTCAAACTGCAAACAATAGCAAACAAAAACATCATAGCAAGCTGCAACAACAGCAAAATAGGCTGCAATGCAGCAGAACCAAAACAACATAACAAAGTAACGCTGCCAAATAGCAGGCAGCAAACAACAACAAATGGGCAGCCTAAACAAAACAACAAGCAACAGGCCAAATGGTCAAAAGCATCAAATGTAGCAATGCAAGCTATCAAAACCATGTCATCATTTTCCAAAAAAAAGTGAAAATTCTTCAGAAAATTATATGCAAAGCAAAATGGCTTTATATTTCATTGAAAGATAAAAGAGGAAAATATATCACCTCCACCAAACTGTCTAAACCAGTCCATAAAATAACAAAAATAGCCCTGCTACAGCCTGCATCAAAACCTGCCCAAAGCAGGCCAAAACTTGCACCGACGTAGATATAGCTTAACCTGTACTCTAAAGGCCAAGGTCAGCATACCACAATTGTTCAAAACCTCAAATTTCCCCCCACTTTTCACCCTGATTTTCAATATAATAAAGCCACTGTTTCATTGAACAAAAAAGAGAACATTTTTTTGACAGCACAAAAACCACACCAGAAAACTAAACCAATATATAACATAACCAAGAACAATAGCCAGCATAAGCAAATAACAATAACCAGCAAAAACAAACCAGGAACAATAGCCAATATAAGATAACAGAACCAGCAAAAACAAACTAAGAACAATAGCCAGCATAAGCAGATAACAGAACCAGCAAAAACAAACCAAGAACAATGGCCAGCATAAGCAGAAATGGAGAGGAGAGTATAATGAAGGGTCAAGAAGTGAACCTCCATGTCAAACAAATCAGCAACAGCAAGATCAAGCCCAACATTTTCAGAAGAAACAAATTCATACTGGTAAAATTTTCATTATTGCTCTGCATTCATCATAAAATTTCCTACATGCATTATTTTATTGTTATAGTCAAATAATATATATGAAGAATATAATACAGTAAGATTGATTAACAGAGATAACAACCCTTCATCACCATCAATGACACCGTTCAATCCGCACACCAATCTCAACCTTTCTCTCATCACAGTACTACAACATTCACCATAACCTCACTTCCAGAAATCAACTCACCTTTCAATCATCCTACTATTTCCAAATCTCTTTCTCCCTCACGTCTCTCACTAAACTCACCTCCATTATCCTCCACAACAACAACTTCACCAAATCCATTCCTTCATCACTCTTCAACACCACCATCATCACCGACTGAACCTCAGTCCGCCGTAACACATACCTCACTGTCACCAAATTCATCTTCTCCCTCCCTGCTTTCACCAGTGCCACCATCCCTTCACTGTTCACCTCCTCCTCTAACCGACCATAATTTCATTCTCACCCTTTTTCCTCTTCAACCATAAATAATAGAGAGAGGTCGATTGATGAGACGAAAATGATGACGGTGAGAAATAGAAAGAAAGATATAGTGATACAGAGGAGAGATGGTTTAGGTTTTTTTAATCGTTACTGCTTGTTTATTTTGGAATAACAAAAAAAATAATTCCTCTTCCCCATGATAAACCAGCGGTGCGCTGCTACTCTAGGGTTCACGAAACCCTTTTTATTTTCCTTTGCCTAACCGGGTCAGCCCATTGGGTTGCTGGCTCAATCTTCCATCATTGTTTTACCTTTTATTTTAACTAAATCATAACAATAACGAATAAGCAGAACAACTCAGTTGGCAAAGCATACTTCTAACAACCAAGGGAAATCGGGTTCAACCCCTGTTGGGGCCTTTTTCTGTTATTTTTTTCTATTTTTGCTTCATTCTATTTTTGTTAAACAAAAAACTTCTTGGGCTCTAATCTCTAAAGCCCATGCATTCAAAAAATCAGCATCACCCCATATTCAGCTTAACATCACCTTTCTATTTTGTTTTGTTTTAATAATTAGTTTGACTTTATTTTGTTTTATTAATTTAATAAATCATGTAGTTTTGTTAGATAATTTTCTTAATTAGCTTAGTTCTAATTTTAATTTAGGAAAAACTTGTAAATATTTTGACTAATTAATTTTTGTATTTAAGTCTTAATTTTTTTATTTAATTTCTTAATAATAAAAAAATACCAAAAGACAAAATATATATACAAATGATTTAATTTCTTTAATTAACTATTTTCTTTAATATAATAGATTCTTTATTTTCTTCCTAAATTTTTCACAAACAAAAATACCAAAAAGTTTTATTTCCATACTTTGTTAGTTAACTTTTACTTCATAGATTGTTGTATTTTTAATTAATTTTTCGATTCGATTTGGTTGTATTGATTGTCTATTTGGACTTTTAATCGCATTGATCCATCCCCATTTGTAAATTATACCCCCATTCCTGAAAGCTCTGTAATAGCGTAGAATTTTAATTTCTACAATTTACTGTTTTCCTTATACTGTATAGTAATTAGGTGTGCATGGCAAGATTTAAAATAAATCGCTAGAGAACCTAACTTCAAAGACAAAATAACTTGAATCAAACACACTTTTGCACGCACACCTCTAGGGTAACCTCGCTTGTTGCCTCGGATACACAGTCATGTCCCTCGAATATAGGCCGCTTTAGCAAAGACCCTTCGATAAAAAAGATCGTAGTCCCTCGATGTCCCTCAATGTTGCCTTTGATAAAATGATCTAGTCCCTTACGGAAATTGCTAAAGCATCTCACAAGTTGCCTTCTATGACTGTACAATTGACCACGTTCGTCTCTTCACATCCAACGATGGGACTTCTTACCAAATCAATGGTAACATAGCAATATCTAAAGGAGGAGGAAAAGAACATTAAAGACCCTTTGAGTAGGTAGATTCACTCCTAGTTGCTCGCTTGCTCACAACCAAACATTTTACACCAACACTTTCATATTAAAACCTTTTCAAAAGAAAAACAATTTGTATGCGTTCTTATAGAAACGAGAGCCATTAAAAAGAAGACACATTTTCAAAATCACCTTCAAAAAACACATTCCACAAACACATCTTTGAACTATTTTCGAAACAACACTTTGTACGCATTCTTATAGAAACGAGAACCATTACAAAGACATTTTCAAAATACTTTCAAAACTCACACCACAAGCACATTCAAACAAAAGCAAGTTGTTGTACCCAAAAATTTGCCCTCTCATTTTACTCAATACATACTCCTAGAGATCCTCAATTTGCTCAAGGTTGCCCAAGAGTGGACCAGACAAACTCTCTCCTAAGGCAATATACCTCAAATTAGGGTTTCCATGTTCATTAAGATAGGTTAACCACAAAGGCATCATATATTCTACATGGTATTAATATGTTCCCAAGACCCCACATGTCAAGTTTCATGCCTTGCACAAGAAGTTTGCTCAGTCAACTGCTCAGATGCTTGAGAATCGACTATATTAGGTCAAAAGTCAATTGTGACCCACATACAGTAAAACTTCAAGATTTTTGGTCAACATTAAAATTTTAAAGTGACTTTCATCATTTGATCAAGGGTTGATCATGATTCCCCAAGGAATGCTTCAAATTCATCAAAACCCAAAAGTTGCTAAATTAGGGTTTCTTAGTAAAAGTCAACCAAACTTTAACAAAGCATAACTTCCACATGCTTTATCAGAAATTTTCCATCAAAAGCTCATTTTGAAGAGGATGCAATTCCCTACAATTCATCTTCATCCCACAAGTTCAAAATATGCACTCATAAAAGGATATAAATTTCTACATTATGGGTCCTTTTGAAAAGTCAACAAAAACACCTTTTGGGTCAAAGCTTCTTACATGAACATGGAAGACTCAATTGAGATGAGACCAAAAGGGTTGCTTAGGGGACATCCTAAGCTTTCTAAAAAGTCCAAGAAAACCTATCCAGGGTTAAAATTGGAAGAGATATTCCTTGTCAAAGTTGACCTTTTTTGCAAAATTGCCAAAAGTCAAATGTGCTCAAAAGTGCATTGTTTGCTAAATGGGCCCAACTTTTTATGCTTGCACCTCACTTATAATGTGGTCCACGACTCAAATATTCACCCACACATTATTTGCTTCATTTTTCAATTTATTTTGATTTTTTATTAATTAAAAATTGAATTAAATCAAATAATTGATGAATAATAGCAAAGATATGATTTGATTTGGTTTTTGGACAGGTTGGCAATCAAAATATGTTGAATTATCAAGGCCGAAACGAATCAAGTATAATTGGTACAAGAAAGGGATGATTTGGCTCAAAATAGAAAGTTTATATGTAGCATGAAAATCAAATCAAATATCTCATAATTGCAAAGATTCAATCCAAGTTTGTAACCCTAATGCATTCTTAGATATATATTAGACAAGAACAAAGCATGGCATAAGGTTTTGTAGTCGTGAAAACACCAGAAAAAATTCAAAAAAAGTGACAAAAAGTGCTGGATCGTTTTTGAACTTAGAGATCAATTCAATCCATTCCAACTCTTCCAATCGTTTCTTGGACCTTCCCAGAAGCTAATACGACAAGTTGCGCGCATTCTCACGTCCAGAATCTCCCCCTAGCATTCATACGATTTTCCCTTTATTTCAAAATCGATTACTGTATTTCTTGCATCATTAGCATGTTTAAGTCATATATTTGTGATCCTCATCGTGTTTGCAAGCTAACTGAATAATTTAATTGCATTTTTGAAGCCTATATGTGCCTTTGCCATTGTTAGGGTTTGTGTGTGCAGTTTAGGGGTTTGTTCTACAGGTTAAATTGGGAAAAAAGAAGGGTACCATGATGTTCACAAGATCAAAATGAGTTGATCTATATAGTTAGGTATCATTTATCTTGCGTTTTGTGGATTTTTTAGTTTTACAGGTTTGTAGCTACAGACCTTTGTCCGTAGGTAAAGGTACAAGCACCTAAGGCGACGAAGAAAGGTAGATGAAGGTTAGGTGTCAGCCAGCCTTTCGCCCATTTGAAAATTCGCGCGCTTGGGTATCAGGGATTTGTTTTCTTTACATTATATTTTGTTTCCCTTATACTAACAATTAAAACGCGTAGCACAACTGGCAACGAGGCATTGGTATTGAGCATAAGGACCTAGGTTCGATCCCAGGTCCCAACATTCCCTTTATGTTATTTTCTTTCAACAAATCCAACGCATCTCTCATCCTGGTGTCCACCGTACATCCTTGTGTCTAGTCGCTTGATCAAGCATGCTATCAGATCCAACGCTCCAACAATGAGGGACTATGATACGCCCTCAAGTCAACGCTACAAGGCACCAAATGCTGATCGGGCTTGAAACGTTTTGGGCCTAAAAATTTTAGATTGGCACCCCCCTTTGCTAGCATACAGGCCCAGTTTGCATTTTCTTTCTATTTCTTTTGTTTTAATTTCTTTAATTAATTTCCTTTATTTGTTTTAATTAATTAACACAAAAATCATTTTCTTTGTTAAATAAAAAAATCACAACAAACTACAAAAATATTTTTTAATAAAAATATTTTATTTCTTAATTAATTTAGTTTAATTAACTTAGGGAAATTTAATCTCTTCTTATAATTAAAAGTAATTAGACTTACGATTTGAATTGTACATAATTTAATTAATTTTCTTTAAAAATACACCAAAATCATATTTTCATTAAAATATTTTTTTTAATTAATTAGGTTAACTTAAATACTTTTTTCATAATTAAAAAGCAATTAGAAATTAGGGTTTTATTTAAATTGCAATTTCATTGTTTTCTCCAATAAAGAATGTACAAAAATCATTTTTTTCTTTCAATTAGGGTTTAGGTTATTTTTTTCAATTTCTCCTCGCATTTAATTTGTCGCGCGCATTTTAATTTGTTTTATTATTATTGTAACTCTTTCGAGTTTGTAGTAGTTTTAATTAGGGTTTTAAATTCCGCACTTTTATTTCCCGTCAAGACAATTATGTAACTGTAAAAGCCTTGTAATAGCTAGGTTTATTTTTCGCACTTTAAATTCCTGCAAATATTTAAATGTTAGATGCGTGGTTAATAGGATTGTATGAGATGAATGCTTGAAATTAAAATAGTAGATCACCTAATGTGCAAAGACTATATAACCGAAACAATTCACATGCACATATTCAATCCTAGGGTTTACCCCACTTCGGTTGCCTTCGGTAAACAATCATTAAGCATAGGAGATTTTAGTGGTTTCCCTCCAGTCTAAAATATTAAAATGTACCATTTGAATGTTGCCTCGGAAATGTTGCCTCAGAAAGATCTTAAGACTCTAGGGTGACTACTAAAGTTTTCTAACTATTTCTTTAGTGATTACACTTGTCCCTTTCGAATGTCCCTTATAACTCCAACGACGGTGCTACCTACTCCTTAATAGTGAGATAGCACTGTCTAAAGGAAACGAGAATGAACAATCCTTTTTTCGAGTAGGTAGAAATCTTAAGTACTTGCTCAATAAAAACCTTTCACACAAACACCTTTCAAAACAAATTTTCAAAGCAAACTTCGTCACATCCTTGAGGACTGATACAAGGGTTATCACGAAGTAAACAAAACTTCTCAAAACAAGCACACACAAACCATTTGAAAAATCGAGCAAGTACCTAAGAGCCCGTAGAAAACTACGGATAGAAAGGGAGCTAACATCTTCCCTTTCTATAATCTACCCCCCGTACTCAAAATATCTCGAAAAAAGGTTTTTTCTGTTCTTTTTCCTTTTCCATGATTGGATGAAATAAAAGTCGGTGGCGACTCTTGCTTACCGCGACATTTTGCAAACAAAAAACACAAAATGCAAACCAGTATTAACAGTCGGTTCTGCCACTGTATCAAAGAACTGGAGACTCTGCTGGGGATAGTTATGAGTGGGGTAAACCTTAGGATCCAGGTCATTAAATTGCTTCTCTTAATTGTCTTGATTGCTTTCCTTTTAAGGGTTTGTTTGGGTTACTATAGATCCTACACCCGGATATGGGGGCACTTATTAGGTAAACAGCAATAGATCGTGGAGACTGTACGGTGTAGACCGATATGGTTTAAGCGATGACTGTGTTGGTGTTGCACTTTGGTTGGTACCGGTATCCTTCGTGGGGAAACTAGGAGAATACGGGGCCGCCGCGTGGTGTCGTGAAGCACTAACGGATCTTAGAACCTTAGTTGAACAAACTTGGCCATTAGAAAGTAGTGAGATAGCCGGCCTCGGTGTAGAGCTAAGGATTGGTTGATACTCGATGCTACACTCATTGAGATCAGATTTTCGGGATATTTCGGCCGCAAGAAAAGATTGCTTGATTTAAGACAATGCTCGATAAAGGATGGTCAGTGATATTGAGATCCTCTAGAACCCGGTTACTTTTTAAGACAGGTTTGAAACCAACTAAACTTCAAGAGGGTATTACCTTTGACCTCATGCAGGCCTTAAACCTAAGGACTTGGTGTGATTTGATTGTGTTTTCTATACCTGTGTTTGTTATACCTGTGGTTTCTCATGACATCATGCATCATAACATAACATCCATTCTTATTGCACTAACCATTTCAAAGACCAAGGAAATTTATCTTTGTTCTGTTTTGCAGATCATGGCTTCCGTTTGTAGAAACACTATCCGAATCAGCTTTGTGAAGATACCTTCCCAACTCAAAGAGCTAGCATCAAGGGTTTCTGAAACTTCTGCGTTCACTAAGAGACATTGTTGACTTCTCAACTTGGTTTCTTCAAACTTTGATGAGAAGATGATGAGTGTACTCTTCTAGTTCTTTGATCCCAAGCACCATTGCTTCACCTTTCCAGACTATCAGTTGGTGCCTACCTTGGAAGAATTCTCTCAGCTGCTGGATATACCCATTCTTGAACAGTTTCCCTTCACAGGTCTAGAAGAAGTTCCTAAGCCAGAAGTCATTGCCTCAGCTTTGCATCTAGCACGGGTCGACGTGGTATCCATTTGGGAAACAAGAAGCGGAGTCAAGGGTTTTCTAGCTAAGTTTCTGATAGACAAGGCCCAGCTGTTTTCGGATGATATGGATTTTCAGGCTTTTGAGGAGGTTTTGGATCTTATAATTTATGGGTTAGTCCTATTCCCTAATCCGGATTCATTCATAGACGTGAATTCTATCAAGATCTTCCTCTCTCACAACCCTGTTCCTACCTTGCTCGGAGATATTTTGCACACTCTCTGTACTCGCACCATGAAGAGAAGAGGGATTCTTATGTGCTGCATGCCATTGATGTCAAGGTGGTTTATTTCTCACCTCCCTAAGTTCGTACTAAAGAACGAAGAAGGTTTGGGTTTGGTCCCAAAGGATAATGTCACTCGCTCACACGGATATTCTTTGGTGTTCTCGAGCTATGGAAAACACTTCTATTATTGACCGCTACAAGGAGTACCCTAATGTCCCATTACTTGGTATTAGAGGGGCTATAACCTACAATCCCTGTTTAGCTCTGTGATAATTTGGTTACGCTAGAAGGGATGGTCCCTATGAGCTGCTTATTGAGGGCATTGTATTCAACAATGAGGATGATGTTCACGAGTATCACCGGAGGTTCATACGAGCTTGGGGCATGGTAAACAGATCTGGCGTCAAGGCTTTGGGGCCGAAGGCTTCCATTCCTATGGAACCTTACCTCCAATGGGTACGAGCTCGCGCCCAGAAGCTTATGATGCCCTATGTGGCCGTTTTACCAGTGATTATGGAACCCACTACTGAAGAAGGCATTCCTTACCCAATTCTCTATCCTTACATGCCCACTGATCATGGGGAATTATAGAGGTCTACACTCATTGAGATTTGACTCCCGAGCTTTGTTTAGTGGCAAGTCAGTTGTCAATCGGAACGAAGCTTGTGGGAAAGGTCAGTGATATTGAGATCCCTTAGAACCTGGTTACTATTACTAGGACAGGTTGAGCCAACCAAAACTTCAAGAGGGTACTTACCTACAAACTCCATGCAAGCCTAAACCTAAGGACTTGTCTGCTTTGTGTGTATATGATTATTTGTATATGAATTTGCTTACTTTGCATACTTGTACATAACATCATGCCATATCATTTTTAATAACATTGAACCATAGCATTTCAAGGATCTCAAGGGTCTTTGATGCAGGGTCACATTGAACCAGACGTCTATCAAGGGGCAAGAGGATTTATTTTCTTCTAACCAAACGTCGTCAAAGATCAAGTACAACAAATTTGAGTCAAGGGCTACAACCCACTTGACATGGTGAGTTTAATTCTCGTGGAAGGACATCCACTGATACAAAGTTCTCCAATCAAAGCTGTCAGTGACTACTAACATTTACCCTGCGAGATCCTTGAAAACATGCATCCACATATCATGCATCACATCATGACAAGTTTCTCCCATACAGGTCTCCTTATCTTCCTACTGTTTATTTCAGTAAGATGGATATGGAACAAATGGTGAAAGACATCCAGGCTCACAACGCTCAATTTCAACAAATGTTCCTGGCCATGACTAAGGGGAAAGAGAACCTGAAGACTCTTCTTCTCAAGGACAAGAAGAAAAAGTCCAAGAAGTCGATAGGCGTCCTGAACTTGGGAAGGAGACTTAAAGGACCACTAAAGGGAGCTCTATATCTTCCAACTCCATCCAACATGGGGGATAGCAATGAAGAAGACAAAAGTTTGGAGATTGATGAAGTCTAAGCTGACTAATCTGAGGAACAATATCCTCCCGCTGATGACAAGTACAAACAGTTGGAGGATCGCCTCATTGCTATGGAGATTCAGCAGGTACCTGGTTTGGATTTAAGAGACATGGGTTTGGTTTCTGGAGTGGTTATCTCGCCAAAGTTCAAAATCCCTACCTTTTCCCTGTACATGGAGTCTCTTGCTCTAAGATGCACTTAAAGTATTATGTCCGCAAGATTAAACCATACACAACTGATCTGAAGCTTTGGATCCATTTCTTCCAAGAGAGCCTGGTAGGAACTCAACTTGAATGGTTCTATCAATTGGAGAGTTCTCGCATCCACACATGGGAGGATTTGGCTGCTTCTTTCTACAAGCAGTACCAGTAGAACACTGATCTTGCACCAACTCGTGTGCAATTATAGAACATGACCATGGGCTCCAACGAGAGCTTCAAAGGATACACCCAAAAGTGGAGAGATCTGGCTGGTAGGGTGCAGCCCCCTTTAACTGACAGGGAGCTTATTGACATCTTTATGGGAACCTTGACAGGACCTTTCTTCAATCACCTAATCGGAAGTTCCTCAGCCGGGTTCACCGAGCTAATACTGACTGGCGAAAGGGTCGAAATCGGCATCAAAAGAAATACAATGGGAAGAAAGAGTCCAATGTTGTGTATGGTCAAAAGAGTCATCATGACCAACGCGTGGGAGCAGTCCTGATCTATGGTTTTGCGTCGCACCGGCAATAGCAAAGGGGAAATTAACAAAGGCCAAATGAGCCCAAAAGACAGTTTACCAACATCAACATACCGCTGTCTCAAGCGCTACAACACTTGTTGAGGATGAATCTGATTACGTTGGTAGGACCTCATCCAAACCCCAAAACTTCTTCTCCTAACTACAATCCTAATGCAACGTGTGCTTATCATTCTAGAAGTCTTGGGCATGATACTAACGATTGTTGGGCGTTGAAGTACAAGATTCAAAATTTGATTGACACCAAGGAGTTCGAGTTTGACCCTCGGGAGACTCCAAACATGATCACTGCTCCTATGCCGAATCATTGAGAGCGTCTTGTTCATTTTGAATTTTCAATTGTAATTTCTTTTGCTTGTTCAAACAGTTATCTATTAATGTCAAACTTTGTTTCATTAATGCATTGCATATGTTTGTCTTGAATTCATCCATTCGTTTTCTCTATATTTAAACTATGCTTTTTACTCTTAACTCTTGCTAAATGTTACAAGCATTTAGAGGGAGGATGACGAAAACAATGCCATAATCTCATACGGTATGCTTTTGGATAGACCTTGCTGACGATGTACAGGCGTTCGTTCAAATCCTAAACACTGGAGTTATAAGGAGGATAATCCCTAGTCAATCCCTTTGAGCCAAAGAAGTAGGAATTTTCTTTTTCACACAAATTGAAACCTTTAATCAAAACCTGGGGCAGGGTAGTCTCTCAGTTATTTCAAACGCGCGTTTAGCCGCAAACTCTCATCTCATAATACAACGAATGACATCAAAAAAAAATTCCTTTGGAATCAAAAGACAATGATGGTTCCCTACCAAATAGGCAGTCATTATCTACCAAAAAAAGGAAAATCCCACTAAGTCAAAACCTACGAAGGAGACTTAAGAAAAATCGGGGTATCCTGCTGACTGTAATCTCAAAACAAGAACAGTCAGGCAAAAATTAGGGATAATAAAAAAAAGGGGTCACTAAAAATCCTCAACAACATGAAAAATGTTGCAAAAATGACTGCCTTCCGATAAACTTAACTTGTCTGAACCATCACCAAAACGTCATTCCAGACTCAATTGGAGTTTAAACGTATAATTAACTGAGTTTAGGGTTGAAGAACATCACGAAGAACGGGTGGGTACAAATACACTTTGAGCCTTAATCCTTTGTTTCTTAAACCATGAACCAAGCCACGTTACAACCCTTCAAAAGTCCTAATTTAAGCATGGGTTAGTTCGAAAGCATATTGTTACAAAAAGGTATCCTGACTCCTGTAAGGTATTACCCTAAATCCTGAGTTGAATTTTTCTTACGAAATTTCTTTACTTGCTAAAATGCATTTTCAAAACTTCATGACAAGCATGAACTTTGTATTATTTGAATATCACTATTTGCATGTGGCTATTTGTTTGACAATAGAAAAATTCACACAGCGAATACCCGATGAAAGAAAGCTCTCTTAGTGAACAAAATCACTTCAAGTGGGATGACATTTCCAATGACAAATCTCCTATCAACAAGGGGGCATGACATGACACTATCCAGCACACCCGGGCCAGTCCAGTCAAGATTCCTATAATTCTCTCAAGAAATGCTGAATAACCGGGGGCAGATCTCCATCTCCATCACTTAGGGCATTGAATGAGAATTCCGACAAAGGGTTACATACAGTCAAACATCTCCTAGCAGTGCCACAAACACTCGCTATTAGGGGCAGTGACAAATCTCCCCAAGATCCTTCTCATAGGATGACTCCCAGCCAGAGTTTCAATCTCTGAAAACTTCTCACCAGCTGAGTCAACCTCAAGAACCCTCGAGGATTATCCCCAGTGAAGAAGACACCTCTCCAACGGACCGACCACAAGGTTTATTTCCCCAACAAACGGCAGGATTCCCCAACTTGAGGTGGCCTCTCCGACTACTAAAAATCAAAGGACCAAAACTCCTCTTCCTCAGTAGACTACTCTATAAACCCCAGCAAATTACTGTGAAGCCTGGACCCGACCAGATATCAGTTCGACTTCATCCTTTCAAGAACTTGTTGAAAAGCCTGGACCCGATCAGATATCAGTTTAACTTCATCTTTTCTAGCAAGTTACCGCAAAGCTTGAAATACAACCATATAACAGTTAACTTAAATCTTCCCCAAGATAACTCCTAGTAGAGAAACGGACAACCGAGACTCCTGATCTCTTTTCCAATACATGAATCAACACTCTCTATAGAGTTTTCAATATTCCTCAGCGGAGTTCTCCTCAAAACAACAAAACAGGAATCCCCGATGGAAACACTCTAAGCAAAGTTTGAAGACACACCTACTCTTCAACAACGGTGCGAGATTTATTGATTCCCCAACATTTGTCAAGGATTTATTTTCCCAGATAAATACATTCATTAACATTTCACACATGATAAGTGCATTCAACAACATCATGACACCATGCATTTCATACATCATGACATTGCATACAGCTAACATTTTACCTTTTTCAAAAAAAGATCAATCAACAGATGGCTATCATCAACAATTTTCAACAGGTACAAGATTAGTTTCTGAAACAAGATATAGTAACTACCTACATGACCATATGCAGCTTTACACGGGCTTATCATGAAGCAATCTTACATGAATTCCTTATCATCATGAAGTAACCCTACACAGGTTCCTCCTATTTCCAAGATGAAGTTTTACACGGACTCGTCATGAAGCAACCCTACATAGGTTCCTCCTATTTCTAAGATGAAGTTTTACACGGACTCGTCATGAAGCACCCCTACATACGTTCCTCCTATTTCAAAGATGAAGTTTTACACTAACTCGTCATGAAGTAACCCTACACAGGTTCCTCCTATTTCCAAGATGAAGTTTTACACGGACTCATCATGAAGCAACCCTACACAGATTCCTCCTATTTCCAAGATGAAGTTTTACACGGACTCGTCATGAAGTAACCCTACACAGCTTCCTTCTATTTCCAAGATGAAGTTTTACACGGACTCGTCATGAAGAAACCCTAAACAAGTTCCTCCTATTTCCAAGATGAATTTTTACATGGACTCGTCATGAAGTAACCCTACACAGGTTCCTCCTATTTCCAAGATGAAGTTTACACGGACTCGTCATGAAGCAACCCTACACAGGTTCCTCTAATTTCCAAGATAAAGTTTTACACAGACTCATCATGAAGTAACGCTACACAAGTTCCTCCTATTTCTAAGATGAAGTTTTACACGGACTCGTCATGAAGCAACTCTACACATGTTCCTCCTATTTCCAAGATGAAGTTTTACAAGGACTCGTCTTGAAGCAACCCTACACGGGTTCCTCCTATTTCCAAGATGAAGTTTTACACAGACTCATCATGAAGCAACTCTACACAGGTTCCTCCTATTTCAAAGATGAAGTTTTACACGGACTCGTCATGAAGCAACACTACACAGGTTCCTCCTATTTCCAAGATGAAGTTTTACACGGACTCGTCATGAAGAAACCCTACACAGGTTCCTCCTATTTCCAAGATGAAGTTTTACACGGAATCGTCATGAAGCAACCCTACACAGGTTCCTCCTTTTTCCAAGATGAAGTTTTACACGGACTCATCATGAAGCAACCCTACATAGGTTTCTTCTCTTTCCAGGATGAAGTTTTACACAGACTCATCATGAAGCAACCCTACACAGGTTCCTTCTCTTTCCCATATACAGTTTTACACAAACTCATCATAAAGCAACCATACACAGGCCCATCATAAATTGAAGAATATTCAAGACCTCTTTTGGTTCAGTTTAAACCTCTCAATGGTTTATCTTGATGCTTTCCAAGTGAATAGTTCTGGTTCAGATGAATCGCTCCAAAATTTATTCTGATTCTTCCCAGTCAAACAACATACAAGACTTCTGCTAGTTTTAGATAAATCGCTCCCAAAGATTTATTTTGATTCTTTTCCAGTGGAAGTCAAGTTTAGACTTAATCTAGTTTCCATCAACAATCACCTTCAAATGGAATCTATAAGCCCATTCACAATTCATATTCGAGTGCAAATTTCTGGGCACTCTAGTGTTCAATCATCTTCCACCTTCAAGTCACGAATGGCAAATTTTCCAATCCAACTCTTCAAGCGTAAGAAGATTGAACAGGGGCAGCTATTGTACCCCAAAATTTTCTCTCTCATTTCTCAAAGGATTATCCTGGACCCTCAGTTTTTGCTTCCATCCAATTTCAGGCCTTGAATTACAAATTTTCCAAGAAAGTCATTTACAAGGGCAAAATGGTCATTTTACATACTGAAAAGTCAAACCTTGACTTTTGGATCAAAGTCAAGTTTCAAGAGTCATATTTCATCAAGACATGTTGAAATATGAGGTTTGTTTCGTCAAGAAATTTAAAAGTAAAATTTACTTTGAGATTGTCAAAATTCTAAATACTTAGAATTTTTCTAAGTATTTAAGAGATATGACAAGCTCAGAACTTCTGGCCAGATTATTACCATGATGCAAGCTGATTCTGGAAGAACTTCTAACTCAAGAGTTTTAGATCTTAATGAGACCTAAAATGCTGCAGAACAGAACTTCTTCTTAAAATGTTGGGATTTCAAGCTACAAATCCTTGAAGATACGTCCATGAAACTAAAGCTTTCAGCAAATTCTGGACCTTTCCAAAACAAGATTTGGTTAGAACCTCTGGGCCAATTTTCATGTAGGTCCAGTCAGAATTTGCAAGAGCAATTCAAAGAGGATTTAAAAAGCGTGTTACAAGATTTTTGGAAAGTCTGAGAACTCGCTCAGAACATGTTGGAGCAAAGAGATTAAAAGATCAGAAGTTCGATGTTTGTTCTAAGTCACGCTGAGGCTGAACTTCTGGCCCATAATTAAGCTATAATGCACAATCTCATGTTGCAAGATTTCTGGTCTAATAAAATCTCATCATCATTTAATGCTCACAACCACTTTTGAGTTTTTATCCAAAGGATTTCCCCACGTGTGACATAGAAGTACAGTGTTGTCCTTGAAAAAGAAAACTCTTGTACAAAAGTATGTTGGGCCCATGCTTTTCTTTTTCCTCTAAGGGTACTTTTCCTTAATTCACGCTTACAATTCCAACTTAGGCACGACTAAAAGCTGCTAACCACCATACTTGTTTATCTTGCTTCAAGAATAAGCCAGCACGCTAGCATGATGTGGGTACTTTTGAATTCTCCAAGTTGCAAAGTTCTTGCCTATAAATTGAACTTCATTTACATTTAAAGGAGGGGTCAGTCAGAAAAATTGAAAGGAAAAGCTTTGAAACCTTGCTAAAAATTCCAGAAATCCGAAACTGCAAACACAAATACAAAACCTGTTAGTTTTTTATTCTTGCATTCAAACTCCAATTTCCCTCAAGTATTTCTTGACCAAATCATCCATACACCATTCATAACCCAAAGTTAAAGGTTGTTCCCGTATTCTGAGCACGTGAGGAAGCTGATCAGAACATTACAAGCAATTAGAATCAGACTCCAATTCACAGGACCTTTTACAGCTGCAAGGTAAGCTTCTGCTAACCCTCATCATATCACTTAAGCATTATTAGACTTCCATATTCAAAATACAATGTAGACATCCTGATTTTGATGCTGTACATATTCTGAGGTTTCATGTATTTGCCTGCCTAAATAGGAAGAACATAAGTTCATAATTTCTTAAGGAAACTAGGACTAGCAGATACATGCTTGTTTCTGATTTATAGTCTTGACATTTTTTATGCTTTTGAAACCATGATGGAAACCTGCCATAATTGCTATGTTTGTGTTTTCTGTTCTGTTTAGAAATGACTAAGTTGTAGATGTTATTATTAGCATGGATAAATAGATGAAGCTCATCATCAAAATTTACTTTATGTTATATGTTCATGATTTTTCTTCTAATACTGGATGTGTAGCCACCCCAGTGGTAGAAAGCGTGCGCATAAGACATTAGTACTAAGGGTTCTGGGTTCTAGCCCCAAAGGCATCTTTTTAGGTTTATCTATTGACATTTTCACCCATCTATCTGTCAGACGATACTCCTAAATCAGAACTTCTAGATATCCTCACCTAACAGCATAATCACTTTACTCTCTCAAACAATCAGAACCTCTGACTTGCCAGAAATACATGAACTTCTAGGTTCTTTATCTACACTACAGCCTCTGAACCCTCTAACAATTAGAGCTTTTAGGTTTTCCTCTGATCTCAGCAACCTCAGAACTTGGAGTACCCAGGCCCAGAACCTCTGACCCTCCACTTTCTCACTAACACTTTCTCTTTTGCAGCGTATCAGAGTCAGAACTTCTGTTCCCCCTTGTTTCAGCATGTGCTGATTCTGACTCCTTTTTCTCTCACTTGTCTTATTTTTTCTTTTAATAACCAAAAACACCAAAAATATTTCATATTCATGTGTTTTATTTTATTTCTTTTAGAATAAAAAGGATCAAAATATTTTTCTTAAGTAAACTAATTACTTAACAAAAAAACAAGACAAGTCCATTTCAATTCTTGTATATTATTTCAATATGGTTGTAATAGATAATTAGGACTTTAATTTCTTGCAATCCCAATTCATAAATTTGTACCCTCATCCCCTTAATGATGTAATAGTGTAGGACTTTACTTTTCCGCACTTTTATTGCTTTCATATATTGTTAATAATTAGGGTGTGTATTACAAGACATGAAATCGACAAGTAGACAACCTAAAAATCAAAGACTAAAATGCATGCAATCAAACGCACTTTGCACACATGCACCCTTTAGGCTAATCTCACTTGTTACCTTTCGGAAAGTAGTCATGTCCCTCGAATATGGGTGTTTTAGCAAAGACCTGTTAGAACATAGTTTGATTCTACAACCCTTAGTTAGAGTTTTGATGATAACAAATAAAAAGAATAAACAATAAATACAAAGAACAAATATGCACCCTAAAAATCATGTTTTATGTATGCAGAAGTTCTAACCATATCAGCATCAAAAGATAAGCCATAAGAGCTACACGCTAAAGAAATCAGAACATACGCTGAAGATTAATGACCAGAACCTGCGCTTAATCAAAGTAAACTTTGATTCTGAACAAGAACGTGTTACTCCAAGTCATCAATATTCTGAAGCGTCATCAGCAAGTAAGGAGATAAGATTCTGAAGCGTTACTGATCATTCAAATACAACATCAATTCCAACGGCTTCTTTCGGACATGATCTTCTCCAAATGGAAAGTGTGTTAATGACATTAAATATACTTTATGATCAACGTTATTCCACTGCCTATATAAGCAAAGTCAGCTTTCAAAATCAATAACGATTTTTGATATATTACCACTCACGCATATTCAAAGTTGCAAGCAATATCATTTACATTTCCAAGCTATAATCTTGTGTAAATTATCACAGTGCTGATAAACAGTTTTTGTAAGAAAAATGACAAACACACATCTTGTATAATTGTATTGAAACAATGTTCCTTGAGATTAACCGGACTGTGGTCGTACTCAAGAATACTTTAACAGTTATTAAAGTAGCTTTTGTAATCTTGTTGAGATTAGTGGATTAAGACCTCGTTGGAGAGAGGCGAAATCACCTTGACGGGTGGACTGGAGTAGTTTGAGATCAAACGAACCAGGATAAAAATATTGCGTCATTGAGCTTTTAATTTCAAGTTTGTCAATTCAACCCCCCCCCCCCCCCCCCTTCTTGTGTTTTTCACATCTTCAATTGGCATCAGAGCGCCTGGTTCTGAGCTTAAACACTTAACCGTGTCAGCACAAGATCCAAGCTTTAGAAAAACACTATGGTGGGACCAAGCCAAAACATCAGCAATGACAACCATGAAGACAAGGACAAATTCAGTGGCAAACCTCCAGTCTTTGATGGAGAAAACTTTGACTACTGGAAAGACAAAATTGAGAGTTTCTTTCTGGCTCATGATGCTGATCTGTGGGACATGGTGACTGATGGATACACGCACCCAGTGGATGGAAGTGGTCAGAAGATAGACAGAAAAATGATGTCTGATCAGCAAAAGCGTGAATTTAGAAACCACCACAAGGCCAGAACAATACTTCTCAGCACCATCTCATACTCAGAATATGAGAAAATATCAAACAGAGAGTCTGCCAAGAACATGTTTGACTCTCTGAGAATGACGCATGAAGGCAACATTCAAGTCAAAGAGACCAAGGCCCTTGCACTCATTCAGAAGTATGAGGCATTCAAGATGGAAGATAGTGAATCAATAGAAACTATGTTTTCAAGATTCCAAATCCTTGTTGCTGGACTGAAGGTTCTTGACAAAGGGTACTCCACTGCTGATCACGTTAAGAAGATCATCAGAAGCTTGCCCAAACAATGGAGGCCAATGGTCACAGCACTTAAGCTAGCCAAAGATCTTAACAAAATTTCTCTGGAGGAACTTGTTAGCTCCCTCAGAAGTCACGAGATAGAGCTAGAAGAAGATGAGCCTCAAAATCAAGGTAAGCCATTAGCTTTAAAATCTAACAGAAAATCTGAATCTAAGGTTTTGCAGGATGTGGAAGAAACTTCTGATGGATCCTCATCAAAAGAAGATGAACTGTCTCTCCTCTCCAGAAGGGTGAACCAACTGTAGAAGCAGAGACAAAGGAAGTTTAGAAATCCCAGAAGATCAGAGAATCAGAATGAATCCTCCTCCAGATACATAAAGTCTGAGTCTTCCTCTGGACACAGAAGATCTGAAGGTTCTTCAGGATACAGAAAGCCAAATAACAAGGGCATCATCTGCTATGAATATAACGAGCAAGGGAACTACAAAAGTTACTTCCCAAAGCTTCAGAAGGAAAAGCCTAAAAATAAGTTCTTCAAGGAAAAGAAGAAAAGCCTCATGGCTACATGGGATGATTCTGACACATCTGAAGCTGACTCAGAATCAGATGATGAAAGAGCAAACATAACTCTTATGGAAAACGTATCAGAAGACACTGAAGCTTCTGGTTCAGACTCAGAATCATACACTGAAGAGGTATTTGCTGATTTTACCATAAACTTTACTAAGGTTGAACTTGCAGAAAGCCTAAGTGAAATTCTGGAAAGATATCAGCAAATCAGAGTCAAATTCAGGAACTTGAAAAGGAATCTTACCTGACTCTGAAAAGTCTGAGAGTCTCAGATTAGAGAATTCTGAGTTGAAAGAAAAAATTTCAAAATTAGAAAATGATTTGCCAAACTCTCAGAAGGAAACAATCTCTGAAACTCCCAGTAATGCTGATGAGATCATCAAAGAGTATGATCACAACTTTCAGAAGTTTCTAGCTAAAAACATAGGCAGAAGCAAGATGGCTTCAATGATCTATGGAGTTAGCAGAAATGGCAGAAAAGGGATAGGATATCAAGGTAAAGTATCTACACCAAAAAATGCCATGGACTTAGTTATAAAATGCACACCACTCAATTCACATTTTATATATGGGCACACACATGACATAAAGTACACAAGTAGTGATTATTCTGTCAAACCAAAATTCAATCAGAATTTTGGTAAAACTAACAAATCAGGACCCAAGAAAATGTGGGTACCTAAGGATAAAATTATACATGTAGCAGATATCTTTAGCAGCAAGGCTAAGACACCAATCATGGTACCTGGACTCTGGCTGCTCGCGACACATGACGGGAAGAAGGCATATGTTCCAAAGCCTAGAACTTAAGCCTGGAGGCTACATGGGCTTTGGAGGTAATCAGAGAGGAAAGATCATTGGCTATGGAACAGTAGGTAATGGAAATCTTCTATCTATAAATAATGTATTATTAGTTGATGGATTAATGAATAACCTGTTATCCATAAGTCAATTAAGTGATAATGGTTATGATTTAATCTTAAATCAAAATTCATGCAAAGATGTTAGTCAGAAAGATGGGACTATCCTATTAAATGGAAAGAGGAAAAACAACATTTATAAAATAAAACTTTCTGAACTAAAGAGTCAGAATGTAAAATGCTTACTTTCTGTTAACAACGAGCAATGGGTCTGGCACAGAAGATTGGGGCATCTTAGTATGAGAATAATATCTCAGATTAACAAACTCAATCTGGTCAGAGGACTTCCTAATTTGAAGTTCAACTCAGATGCTCTGTGTGAAGCATGTCAGAAAGGAAAATTTGCAAAACCTGCTTTCAAATCCAAAAATGTTGTTTCCACCTCTAAGCCATTAGAACTTCCGCATATTGACTTATTTGGACCAGTAAAAACTGCTTTAGTCAGTGGCAAGAAGTATGTGTTAGTAATCATAGATGACTATAGCAGATGGACATGGGTAAAGTTCTTAAGACACAAGGACGAGTCACATTCTATGTTTGTTACCTTCTGCAACTAAGTTCAGAATGAAAAGGATCTTAGAATTGTCAAAGTCAGAAGTGATCATGGTGGAGAATTTGAAAATAAAAATTTTGAATTATTTTTTAATGAAAAAGGCATTTTGCATGACTTCTCTTGTCCTAGAACTCCCCAACAAAACGGAGTTGTAGAACGAAAGAACAGAACATTGCAAGAAATGGCCAGAACCATGATAAATGAGATTAACATTGCTAAGATCTTCTAGGCAGAGGCAATTAACACAGTGTGTTACATTCAGAATAGAATCTCTATAAGACCTATTCTGGAAAAGACTCCATATGAATTATGAAAGAACAGAAAGCCGAACATTTATTATTTTCATCCATTTGGATGCACATGCTTTATTCTGAATACAAAAAATTATTTGAACAAGTTTGACTCTAAAGCACAAAAGTGTATTATGTTAGGATACTCTGAACGCTCAAGAGGGTATAGAGTATAAAATACAAAAACACAGATTGTTGAAGAGTCAATCAGTGTTAGGTTTGATGATAAGCTTGACTCTCAAAAGTCAAAGCAGAGTGAGTTCCTTGCAGGTATGGAAATTGAACTCACAGGTACTGAAGACAACTCATCAGAAGTTCTCAACATGAGACAATCCCTCAACATCAGAAAGAGTTACTGCAAGCAATCCAACACTTTCTGTTGATTAACTCCAGAAAAGACTATCCAGACGCAGCATTGATCACCCAGAAGATACAATACTGGGAAAGAAGGATGATCCAATAAGAACAAGATCAACATTCAGAAACTATGAAGAATCCCTCATGGGACTGGTCTCTCTGATTGAACCAAAAACTATTGATGAAGCACTTCTGGACAATGACTGGATTCTGGAAATGCAGGAGGAACTAAATCAATTCTCCAGAAATGACGTATGGGATCTGGTTCCCAAACCAAAAGGATTTAACGTCATTAGTATAAAGTGGGTGTTCAGAAACAAACTGAATAAGTAAGGTGAAGTCATCAGAAACAAAGCATGACTGGTAGCACAAGGTTATAGTTAGCAAGAGGGGATAGACTATACAAAAACCTTTGCTCCAGTCGCCAGGTTAGAATCTATCAGACTTTTAATATCATTTGCTGTAAATAAAGGCATCACTCTGTATCAGATGGATGTTAAAAGTGCATTCTTAAATGGCTATATAGATGAAGAGGTATATGTGCACCAACCCCCTGGGTTTGAAAATTCCAAAAATCCAGAATATTTTTCAAACTAAAGAAGTCACTCTATGGTCTGAAACAAGCTCCCAGAGCATGGTATGAAAGACTAAGTGACTTCCTGTGAGAAAAGGAACTCACCAGAGGGAAAGTGGATACAACCTTATTCTGTAAAACAGTTAAGAATTACATGTTAGTATGTCAGATTTATGTTGATGACATTATATTTGGATCTACCAAACCCTCTATGGGAAGAGAGTTTGCTAAACGTATGCAGGCATAGTTTGAGATGAGCTTAATGGGGGAACTCAAATTCTTTATGGGAATTCATATAAACAAACTCTTGAAGGAACTTACATTCATCAGAGCAAATATGTCAGAGAACTTCTGAAGAAATTTGATCTCTCAGAATGTAAGCCCTCAAAGATTTCAATGCATCCCACATGCATTCTGGAAAAAGAAGAGGTAAGTAAAAAGGTAGAATAGAAGGTCTACAAAGGTATGGTTGGTTCTCTCCTCTATCTAACGGCTTCAAGGCCTGACATTTTATTTAGTGTTTGCTTATGTGCTAGATTCCAATCAGATCCTAGAGAATCTCACTTAACAACAGTTAAGCGAATTTTCAAGTATCTGAAAGGTACTGCTAATCTGGGTTTGTTTTATAGAAAATAAAATGATTAAAACTTAGTAGGATATTGTGATGCTGACTTCGCTGGAGACAGAGTAGAACGTAAAAGCACTTCTGGAAGCCAATTTCTGGGAGAAAATCTGATCTCATGGTCCAACAAGAGACAGTCCACAATAGCACTATCAATATCAGAAGCTGAATACATAACAGTGATCAGGACTTTATAAGCCTGTCGGGATACTAACTGCAAGTATACAGTTCAGTCGTTCTAGTTTTAAAAGATTATCGAACCCACAGAGACTGAGGATCAATCGCATACAATCTAATGCTACAGTTTGTCTAACTAAGCGATGAATATTCGTTTTTTGGGGGAAACAGTTTAATTAAAAATAATAGTACTAATTATACCGGTATGTGATAATTGGACTTAGGGAATTCGGTGAATCGCTTGGCCTATAAAGTATTTCAGTAAAAGCTAATTGTTTAAAAACCTGAGACATACACTCTCGTGTTTATGAAATAAGTCATGCTACTAAACCTAGTGGATGCACTTTAAATTTAATAACACTTTTTGAAAACAAATTGAATTTAATTAATTTATTAAAACACTCTCGTGTATTTAAAAATCAATGCTTCGTTACCACTATCTGGGTTGAACCCCAGCTCTCGCATGCAGGTTCTTGCCTTAATTAATTTCCCACTCTCGCGGAAAAATCGTGTTAATTAACCTCTCACTCTCGTGACAAGGATAGTTAAATTAATCTTGGAAATTGGAAACAAGAAATTGTTTTATAAATATTTTTGGCCAAGGTATCACTGAATTCTTTCAGTTCTTACGGTCACATACCTGTATTAATAATTTAGCCAGACATAATTAACTTAACAGCAATACAGTTCAAAATATAATTCATGGCAATAATTGGCATATTATAAAAACTGAATGAATAATAATTGCAATATAAAAAACCTGGAATCAAAGTTGCTATGGTAATCTTGAGGTATTACAATAATCCAATCTTCGAGCTTGACTTGCAGTAAATGATTTGTGTTAATTCTTGAAAGAAGAATTAACACTTGAAACTAAAAACTAAGACTTTGAATGAAAATTATAGGAAAGTGAAAACTGAATTCCAAAACAAGCAAATTGGAAAATAATTGCAAAAAGAAAATAATATTTGTTCTGAGGAAAATTCTTCGACCCTTAAACTATGCACTGGTACACATATATATAGCATAGGAAAAATCAGCAGTTTTTGAATTCTTGATGAAGTCCTCAGTGGAGAAAATACAGGAGCACTAATAGTGGTGGCAAGAGAATAGGGGACTCAGTAGAAAAAGGGAGAACGAGTCTGCCCTTAACGCCCACGTCTCAATCCATGCATAAGGTCCACCTTCACGCGCGTGACAGTCTTCACAGGTGGGTGACGGTCGCCACGCACTGAAGTAGTGCCTTACGCTCGTCAATGGTGTGTGACGAGCGTTTCCTTATGTTGGGGGGTGTTACGCCCGTCACAGGGACGTGACGATCGTCACTGTTCCAGAAGTCCAAACTTTGTATTTTTTTTATTCTTTTTCTCTTTGTTTATTGTCCAGCCTTCTTCATGTTGTCCTTTTCCATCGGTTTGAGTCGACAAGTGTTATACCTGCAAAAAGACAAATAATCTCGGAATAATCGGGGGTTAGACAACTTAATGAAATATAAAATCGGTAAAAAGCATGGTAATTATACGATATGTTTTCTCGTTATCAAATTCCCCCATACTTAAACCTTTGCTTGTCCTCAAGCAAATAGTCATTCGAAAGGTCGGACAAGTTTTTGTCAAGCAAATAAGCATGACATACCTTGGGTTTTTAAAGTGGTTTCGGGAAATCCTCGTTGGTTCGGCCAATACTTGAGTAAAACACTAAAGATACGCTAATGACGCAAGCAATAAGCTTAGCCGTAGACTTCCATTTTAAACGAGCTATCCAATAGTTCCGTTATAACTCTGCCCGGAGTTCCTCGTATCTATTTCACCCGGTTTCGTTCTGGCGCAATCGTATTAAGCCCTTTGTCTTAGCACGCACGTAGTGGAGTAACCGGTTAGTGACTTTGATCCTTTAGCACGGGGTCTGGTACATGAATGTGGCAACCCTGGATATGTTATCCAAATTGGAGGTTATGGGGGATCGGGCCGTAGCACGCCCTACCGAGTTCAGAACCAGATACCTCTGAACCAACCAACACTGGATTCCTTCATTATTTGCTCAGCTCTTATATGTGCCCGTATATTTTGGTACACAAATTTTCTTTTCTTTTAGCAGCGAGATAGGACGGATATTTTTAGAATCAGGCATCAAACACTTATATTCATCGATTCTCCACGTGGTTTGTGTCAAGACGGTGTTGACTGCTAGTATAAACTACTAGGGGTTACTTCTAGAACTTGAAACTCCAGATATCGGTATAATGGTTATTGAAACGGATCGCGTAAGTAGGAAGTCTACGGTGACAGAACCGTATCGATCTTGTTATGTCGTTTTCGGCTTCCTCAACTGGGATTTCGTTAAAATAGGTATGTCGGGCTAATGCGAGAATAATAAAAAAATTTCGGTATGGCAAAATAAAGCGAAGAATTTGAATCGAGACATATCGTAAGAATTTACTAGTTTATAAAAGATTGAAAGGTACCTCTCCCACACAAAATCCGACATTGTCCTCAATGTTGCGGTATATATGAGGGGAAGTATAATTACAAAAACAAAAGGAAAAGAAATGAAACAGAAAAAAATAACAAATTACATAGAAATTAAAGAAAGACTACTGGTGACCACGTCCTCTACTCCTGGTGCGAGAGCGTCTGGTAAGAGTGGCTTCAATGTCGGTGTCTTGGAAGCCAAGGGTGTTCATATCTATCCTCAAGGCGTTAAGCTCTGACAGGGCCTCATCTAACCTCTCATTCATGTTGCGCTGCCCAGTCAAGATCTGAGCGTTTTAGGCGCACAGAGACTCAAATTGCTCGGCTTGCCTCCTTTCAAGCGCTGCATTCATTTGGTTTTGCATGTGGAGGGCGCGGAGGATGTCTTCAAGATTAATAGGAGGAGGTGCAGATGAGGATCCTGGAATGTCGTGGACAGGAGGAGCACTATCCAACTCTTCTTGTATATCGTCTGCGGCGGCTGCAGGGTTGTCTTCATGGGCAGGTGCAGGCTCTGCGGGAATTTCAGGGTCGAACAACCAGTTTGCTCGGTTACTTGGATCGATTCGGTCCCTGTTCGGAAAAATGATATTCTGATAGACAGTATTCCTGATTACAGGGTGGAATCTACCGTCTTCCCGCTCGTAGATGAGGTGTGCGGCTTTGCAATGATCCAAGGTTAGCAGAGCCGGTGCCATAGAAGGCAAGGTTGCGAGAGCAGCACCGTAGTTTAGACCAATGGCAATTGAAGTAACCAGCCCTCCGAAATAAAATGGTTTTCCACCTCTAGCACAAATAGAGTGGATGTGGGCAAGCATGAACGGGGCGGCATTGATCTTTTGCCCAGTGAACGCGCAGTGTAAAAAGAAGAGCTCCTTGGAGTTGAGCTTATGGTTGCTGTCGCGGGCGAAGATCGTGTTACTAAGGATGCGATGGAAGTAGTGGATGGCCAGATCGTGAATGTGGGTGGCATTGAGGTGGTCGTAGGATCCGGCACGGATGTTCGTTAAACTGTGCCACAAGTTGAGAGCCTCCTCACCAAAACTATCCGGTACCCGAAAATGAGCACCTTCGTCCGAACAAAATCCTAGAAGTCTCGCGATGTCGGATTGAGGCAACTCGTGCTCAACGCCAAACATGCGGAATTTTTCCAGGCCCGACAGTTGGTTTGTGACACCCGGCGGAGTGAGGTAAACAAACGAACTCAAGAACTCAAGAGTAAGAGTTTCGTAGATTGGTCGTGGTTCGCGGCACAGGTTCCACAAATCCATGCTTTGCAATAATCGGCGGACAGTGTCAAGTAATCCCAAACTCCTCAGGAAGTCGATGTCAACATACCTTGTGGGTTGGAGACCTCGACATTGAAATTTCTGAAACTTTGCTCGTTGATTCTCCCCCTGTTCGTCGATTATGAAATTGATGGCTTGAGCGTGTGGGTTGTTTGCCATGGTGGAGGTAGGATTTGATTTGGGAATATGAGAATGGGGTATTGTATGGATGGTAATTTGGTGTTGGGAGTTTAGAAATTAGAAGAAAAATGGAGTGAATGGGTAGTTTTTCGTGTGATGTGGTAACAATGGAGGAAGGAAGTGGGTTTATGAAGGGGATGGTTGAAAGTTGGAACGGTTCCCTACAATAGCCGTTCTGATACAAGGGTGTGACGCTCGTCATGAGGCAAAAAAGGCGCGTTACGCTCGTCACAAGGGTGTGACGGTCGTAATGCAGGCAACGTCATAAATAAGATGACCGTTACAGGACCGTTGGGGAGTTTATGTTTTTATTATTTTCTTGGTAATTGGTTTTTGAAGAATTTTTTTTTTTTGGTTTATTTGAAATATTTTAATCAATAAGAGTTTTAAATATAAAAGTGTTTTAATAATTAAAGTTTTGTAATGCTAGTTACCAGTATATAACGAAATAGAAATATTGCGTATAAACATAGACAGTAAATAAAACAGTAAACTGGGAATGAAAAGAAATGAAAATTAAAATAAACTTTAATTGAATAAATTCATGACAAATTGTTTCAAAGTAACTAGAAATAAAAAATGATAATGCTGAAATAATAACCAAAAATCCCTCCCACATTGAAACTTAATAGTGTCCCCACTGTACGTACAAATGTAAGAGAGAAGGAAATGAATAACAATGGCAACTCTAGCCACGGGGAGGCGGAAACATATGCTGATGCATGTAGTCCAACTGATCAGTCACCAAGTCCATGAAGGTTATGAAGTCCACCCTGAGAGAAGTCAGCTCGCCTCGCATGTCCGTAATTGCCTCATGTAAGGAGTCTAGGGTAACAGTAGGTGGAGGTGGAGTAGTCTCAAGAGCCTGGGTCGCGGTCTCAGCGGAAGTAGCCTGCTGTTCCCAAGGATCAGGGAACTCATGGTATCCTGGCGGTGTAGCAGGATCTTCATCAGCATTAGTAGTGTTTGGAACCTCATAAATGTCAACCGTAGATGGTGAGGAGGGCGGTGAAGCAGGATGGTGAAGGTCAAACATCTAGTTATCTCGGTTGTGCACACTGGTGATAGGGTCCGGAAGCTTAAACTGGTGGACAATCTGATGATTAACTAGCATGTCAAATTGATCTGGTCCAAGGTTTCCGATCATGCTAGTGTTGAAACAAAATGCAATGTCCATCGGCTTTATTCCATAAAGCGGGGCAGATCCGAGCATAGGCCGGCGGAGTCCAATTGCATTAGACAGCATGGTAACTAACCCACCCAACAAGATCGGTGCATTCGGAGTCTGGATGATACGCTCCATATTAGCGAGCATATAAGCTGCACCGTTCACCGGACGGCTCTGGGATGCACAATACATAATAAACAGCTCATCGCGGGATACAGATGTGACATTCTACTGTTTGCCAAAGATAGTGTGGGCTATGATCTTGTGGAAATACCTGATAACCGGGTTATGGATGCATTCAGAGTAAAGATCAGACGGCTCAGGATGGTTATTACCAGCGATGCTTCCCCAGAAATAATCAAGATCAAATTCAGGCAAGAGGTTCTCCTGTGTCATACTGATAACATAGGGTCCAAAAGGGAACCCAAGCAGCTGGATAAACTCCCGCAGGTTATAAGTGTAATCCATGTTAAACATTCTGAATGTGATCAACCCACGGTTGAATCCCATCCCATGAGTTGGAATGAAACTCAGGGTGCTTAGGAACTCAAGAGTCAGCCTTTTGTAGGTACAGAACCGTCGACGGATAGGAGCAGTGTCCCAACCAATCTGATGCAGCAAGTACATGACACTCTCAAGAATGCCAAGGGAAGCCATAGCATGATCATTTGCATAGATAGTAGGGCACATCTCCCGTTCACCCAGGTCTGCAAACCGTCTTCTTTGGTGTCGGCTTTGCAATTTGACATTCATGAAGTTTGCACAATCCATAGCGCGAAATGTGAAAGTAAAAGAATTACCCCCTGAAAATATTTGATAAATGTTTGAAAGAAAAGGAAATTAAGTAAGTATTTTCGGGTTAGGAAATTGCCAAAGTTAAATTAAAAAGAAAAAGAAAGATGAAAGGGAGAAATAAAAACAGAAGAAAAATAGAAAGGGGTAAGAGATGCAATCATGAAAATGTTTTAAAGATTAAGAAAAAGAAAAGAAAAATAAAAGCATGTTAAAGCAGAAAAAATAATTAAAGTAAAACATGGGTTGCCTCCCACGAAGTGCCTTTATTTTATGTTGACGGCTCGACAGTTAACACCTATTCAGTTAGGTATTTGGGGTAGGCGGCTCACTTAACTGAAGATAAGCCGAATAGTCGATATTTCTGACGTTGAAATAGTGCTTTAGGCGCTGGCCATTAACTATGAATGGTTCGATAGAACTACCTTTAATTTCTATCGCACCACTTGGGAAAACTTTGTTAATTTCGAACGGTCCGGACCATCTGGAACGTGATTTTCCCGGGAAAAGTTTCAGTCTAGAGTTGAATAGGAGTACGATGTCTCCTTCCTTAAAGTCTTTCTGCGAGATACGCTTATCATGCCATTTTTTTGTTCGTTCTTTATAGATTTTAGCATTTTCATAAGCGTCTAAACGCAATTCTTCTAGTTCATGGATATCTAACACTCGTTTCTCGCCAGCACTCTTATAATTTAAGTTAAGGGTTTTTATGGCCCAATAAGCTTTATGCTCTAATTCTACTGGCAAATGACAAGATTTTCCATAAACTAACTTGAACGGTGTTGTTCCGATAGGAGTTTTGAAAGTTGTCCGATATGCCCAAAGAGCATCGTTTAGCTTGGAGGACCAGTCTTTTCTGGATGTGGCTACGGTTTTCTCAAGTATTTGTTTGATCTCCCTATTTGAAACTTCCACTTGTCCACTCGTTTGAGGATGGTATGGTGTGGCTATGCGATGTTTAACGCCATATTTGGAAAGTAACTTTTCGAAGATTCTAGAGATAAAATGGGAGCCACCATTGCTGGTCACTAGTCTTGGTACACCGAATCGTCGGAAGATAATATTCTTGAATAGTTTTAGTACCACACGTGTATCGTTTGTGGGTGCGGCGATGGCTTCAATCCATTTTGATACATAGTCGACGGCTACCAAAATATATTTATTTCCAAAAGATGCGGGGAAAGGTCCCATGAAATCAATTCCCCATACATCGAAAACTTCTACTTCGAGGATTCCTTTTTGCGGCATTTCATCGCGCCTAGATATATTTCCTGTGCGTTGACATCTATCGCAGTTCATAATTGCTACGTGGACGCCTTTCCATAAGGTAGGCCAAAAGAAGCCAGCTTGAAGTATTTTTGCACAGGTTTTTGACGTACTAGCGTGTCCACCATAAGGGGCGGAATGGCAATGGGAAATGACATCGTCTATTTCATCATTGGGAATGCAGCGACGGTAGATACCATCGGCGCCTCTTTTAAAGAGTAATGGTTCATCCCAAAAGTAGTGTTTAAGGTCATGGAAAAATTTCTTCCGCTGTTGGTACGTCAAATCGGGTGGTAAAACACCGACAGCTAAATAGTTGACGAAGTCAGCGTACCATGGAAGTGTGGTGTTAGTATAGATGGCTTTTACTACCGCAGTTGTTAAAGGTTCATTATGTTGATCTAAACTGTCGGTAGGGTTTATCTCTAGCTTGGCAATAAGGCGTTCATAAGGGAAATCTTCGTTTATGGGAACACTCTCGGTTTGGATTCCATCTAATCTCGATAAATGGTCTACTACCACATTTTCAGTTCCTCTCTTGTCTTTTATTTCTAAGTCAAACTCTTGTAGGAGTAAGATCCATCTGAGCAGTCGCGGTTTGGCGTCCTTCTTGCTTAGTAAGTATCGGATCGCAGCATGATCCGTATAAATAATGATTTTAGAGCCTACTAAGTAGGAACGAAATTTGTCCAACGCGAATACCACAGCTAAGAGTTCCTTCTCCGTAGTGGCGTAATTCATCTGTGCGGAATCGAGCGTTCTGCTTGCGTAGTAGATAGCGTGAAGCTTCTTTTCTTTGTGTTGTCCTAGGACTGCGCCTACAGCATAATCGCTCGCATCGCACATTATTTCAAATGGTAGGTTCCAATCAGGAGGTTGCATATTAGGTGTTGAGATTAAGGCCTCTTTAAGTGTCTCGAATGCGTTCAAGCATTTATCGTCGAAAATAAACTCAGCCTCTTTCATTAATAATTCGGTTAGTGGCTTGGTGATTTTAGAGAAATCTTTTATAAAACATCGGTAAAAACCCACGTGTCTTAGAAAACTTCGAATTTCTCTAACTGTTTTGGGTGGTTGAAGGTTTTTGATAATTTCGATCTTTTCTTTGTCGACTTCAATCCCTCTGTTTGATACAATGTGACCCAACACAATTCCTTGTCTCACCATGAAGTGACATTTTTCCCAGTTGAGCACTAGGTTGACATTGACACAGCGTTTCAGGACTAATTCAAGGTTTGATAAACATTCATCGAAACTCTCTCCATAGACAGAGAAATCATCCATGAATACTTCCATGATTCCGTCTAAAAAATCTGCGAAGATCGCCATCATGCATCGTTGGAAAGTTGCAGGTGCATTACATAGTCCAAATGGCATTCTCCGGTATGCAAAGGTACCATAGGGACATGTGAACGTAGTTTTCTCTTGATCATCAGGATGAATGGGAATTTGAAAGAATCCTGAGTATCCGTCAAGGTAGCAGAAATGGGAATGTTTGGCTAAACGCTCGAGCATTTGATCAATGAATGGTAATGGGAAATGGTCTTTGCGCGTAGCTTTGTTTAATTTTCTATAATCGATACATATTCTCCATCCTGTTTGAGTACGTTGTGCTACCGATTCGCCTTTTGTGTTTGTTATAACCGTAACGCCTCCTTTCTTAGGCACCACGTGAACTGGACTAACCCAGTTGCTATCTGATATTGGGTATATGATGCCTGCTTCTAGTAATTTCTGCACTTCCTTCTTAACGACTTCACTTAGGATAGGATTTATTCGTCTTTGATGTTCTCTAGAAGTCTTGCAGTCCTCCTCCAGCATAATGCGGTGCATACAGAGAGAAGGGCTTATTCCTTTTAGATCTGATATATTATAGCCTAGTGCGGCTGGATATTTCCTTAACATACTAAGAAGTTTTTCAGTTTCGATCTCTCCTAAATTGGCATTGACTATAACTGGTCGTTCGAGTTCTTTATCTAATAATTCATACCTAAGATCTTCGGGTAATGTTTTAAGTTCTATACCAGGTTTCGTATTAGTTGGGTCAGGATCGGGCGTTAGGGCTAAACATTCGCTTAGGTTGGCATCTAAGTGTTCTTGTTTCCAATCTTCGTTCTTGAGGATAGTTGGTGTCTGAATTTTCAGCATCTCAGAATAGGTGTCCTCTTGGCATTCAAGTTCTTTAACACATTCATCAATGATGTCTAAGAGACAACATGAGTCATCTATAGCAGGGGCTTTAAAGAATTGGGAAAGAATGAATTCTACTTTTTCTTCTCCTACCTCGAAGGTAAGTTTTCCTTTCTTAACGTCTATGATGGCTCCTGCAGTAGCTAAAAATGGTCTTCCTAGTATGATGGGAATGTTTGAATCTTCTTTGATGTCCATTATTATAAAGTCAGTCGATATGTAAAATTGTCCTATTCGGACAGGAATGTTCTCTAGCATACCAACAGGAAATTTGACTGATCTATCAGCTAGTTATAGGGACATCTTGGTAGGTCTCATGTCGCCTAATTTGAGCTTCTCGCAAATAGATAAGGGCATTAGACTGACACTAGCTCCTAAATCGCATAGAGCTTTGTCTATGACAGATTTTCCAATTACACATGGTATGGAGAAACTACCAGGATCTTTTAGCTTTGGAGGCATGTTATTTTGAATTATGGCGCTACATTCGGCAGTTAGCATAACGGTTTCGTTCTCAACGATTTTTTTCTTATTAGCCAATATTTCTTTTAGGAATTTAGCATATGACGACATTTGGGTTATAGCTTCTGTAAACGGAATAGTGACGTTTAGTTGTTTCAGAAGTTCTACAAATTTCTTGAATTGTCCCTCGTTCTTGGATTTTGCAAGTCTTTGGTGGTATGGAATTGGTGGTTTGTATGGTGGTGGAGGCACATAAGGTTTTTCTGAAGCCTCTCTGTTCTCATTCGCGTCTTCCTCTACATTTTCAGAATGATCTTTCGACTTCTCTATTTCTTTTTTAGGTTTTTAATACATGATCGGGTTTTGGAGTCTAGGATCTACCGGTCCATCAAGGGTTGTCCCACTTCGTAATGTAATAGCATTTGCATGTCCTTTAGGGTTGGGCTGTGGCAGTCCAGGAAATGTACCAGCAGGTGTGGCAGAACTAGCTTGGTGTTGTGCTACTTGGGAGATTTGGGTTTCTAACATTTTGTTGTGAGTAGCTAGGGCATCTACCTTGTTTGCTAATAGCTTTAATTGCAAATATACAGTTCAGTCGTTCTAGTTTTAAAAGATTATCGAACCCACAGAGACTGAGGATCAATCGCATAAGATCTAATGCTACAGTTTGTCTAACTAAGCGATGAATATTCGATTTTTGGGGGAAACAGTTTAATTAAAAATAATAGTACTAATTATACAGGTATGTGATAATCGGACTTAGGGAATTCGGTGAATCGCTTGGCCTATAAAGTATTTCGGTAAAAGCTAATTGTTTAAAAACCTAAGACATACACTCTCGTGTTTATGAAATAAGTCATGCTACTAAACCTAGTGGATGCACTTTAAATTTAATAACACTTTTTGAAAACAATTTGAATTTAATTAATTTATTAAAACACTCTCGTGTATTTAAAAATCAATGCTTCGTTACCACTATCTGGGTTGAACCCCAGCTCTCGCATGCAGGTTCTTGCTTTAATTAATTTCCCACTCTCGTGGCAAAATCGTGTTAATTAACCTCTCACTCTCGTGACAAGGATAGTTAAATTAATCTTGGAAATTGGAAACCAGAAATTGTTTTATAAATATTTTTGGCCAAGGTATCACTGAATTCTTTCAATTCTTACGGTCACATACCGGTATTAATAATTTAGCCAGACATAATTAACTTAACAGCAATACAGTTCAAATATAATTCATGGCAATAATTGGCATATTATAAAAACTGAATGAATAATAATTGCAATATAAAAAACCTGGAATCAAAGTTGCTATGGTAATCTTGAGGTATTACAATAATCCAATCTTCGAGCTTGACTTGCAGTAAATGATTCGTGTTAATTCTTGAAAGAAGAATTAACACTTGAAACTAAAAACTAAGACTTTGAATGAAAATTACAGGAAAGTGAAAACAGAATTCCAAAACAAGCAAATTGGAAAATAATTGCAAAAAGAAAATAATATTTGTTCTGAGGAAAATTCTTCGTTTTGTTGGGCTTGATTAGCGATAAAATTTTCCATTAGGATTTCAAGGTTAGATTTCTTAGGAATGTTAGGAACATTGACAGTGGGTTTTTGATACCCTGGAGGTACAGCAGGTGCTTGGCCAGGTGCATATAAAGCGTTATTGCTCTTGTACGAGAAGTTAGGATGGTTCTTCCAACCAGGACTATAGGTATTGGCATAAGGATTTCCTTGAGCGTAATTTACCTGATCAGCTGATATTCCTACTAAGATTTGACATTCGGTTCCAACATGACCAGGTACTCCACAAACTTCGCAGCTTGGGGTAACTGCAGCCACGATAGATGCAGGAGGCAAGGTCAAGCTTTCTATCTTTTGGGTAAGAGCATCTACCTTAGCATTAACTTTATCTAGGCTACTAACCTCGTACATCCCGCCTTTAGCTTGAGTTTTCTCCACAGATGTTCTTTCTCCTCCCCACTGATAGTGGTTTTGAGCCATGTTTTCAATGAGTTGGTTAGCTTCGTCATAAGGCTTGTCCATCAGTGTACCACCTGCGGCGGCATCTATAGATAGTCTTGTGTTGTACAAGAGTCCATTATAAAATGTGTGGATTATCAGCAATTTTTCTAATCCATGATGTGGGCACATTCGCATCATATCTTTGTAGCACTCCCATGCATCGAACAGCGATTGAGTATCCTTCTGCCTAAATTCGTTGATTTGGGCTCTTAGTGCAGCGGTCTTGCTTGGGGGAAAGTATCGTGCCAAGAATACAATCTTCAGTCCTTCCCACGTAGTGACGGAATTTGATGGCAAGGATTGCAACCAAGCCCAAGCTCTATCTCTTAGTGAGAAAGGGAAAAGACGTAATCTTATCGCATCTTTACTAACGTCGTTCTCTATAACTGTGTCGGCAAATTGAACGAATTTTGTAAGATGTTCATTCGGATCCTCAGAAGGATCTCCAGAGAATTGGCGTTGTTGGATAGCTGATATCAATGACGGTTTCAACTCGAAATCGTTTCGGTTTATTGCTGGAGCAGCAATGCTGTTATGGGGTTATTATTGTGATGGAGCTGCGTACTCCTTCAGTGAACGGGTCCTTTGTTCTTCGGCCATGTCTAATTCTGGATTGGTTTCGGTTTCAGAGGAAGAATTAGAATCTGTTTCAGAATCAATCTTGATTTCGGGTTTAGGTAAAGGAATAGCGTGATTTAAACAGTAATCCCTTACTACACGTCTTACGGAAAGAATGCGTTCAGGTTCGTCCGTCGATTTGTCAAGTGGTTCGCCTTGTGAGCGAGTCCTTGAAATACAAATCGACAAAGGGTGTATGTTGCTTAGTCTAAACGCGCAACAGAAGAATCGTAATTAATTGACTACCAGTCCCCGGCAACGGCGCCAAAAACTTGATCTGGACTCTATAAGTCTGTCGGGATACTAACTGCAAGTATACAGTTCAGTCGTTCTAGTTTTAAAAGATTATTGAACCCATAGAGACTGAGGATCAATCGCATACGATCTAATGCTACAGTTTGTCTAACTAAGCGATGAATATTCGATTTTTGGGGGAAACAGTTTAATTAAAAATAATAGTACTAATTATACTGGTATGTTATAATCGGACTTAGGGAATTAGGTGAATCGCTTGGCCTATAAAGTATTTCGGTAAAAGCTAATTGTTTAAAAACCTGAGACATACACTCTCGTGTTTATGAAATAAGTCATGCTACTAAACCTAGTGGATGCACTTTAAATTTAATAACACTTTTTGAAAACAATTTGAATTTAATTAATTTATTAAAACACTCTCGTGTATTTAAAAATCAATGCTTCGTTACCACTATCTGGGTTGAACCCCAGCTCTCGCATGCAGGTTCTTGCCTTAATTAATTTCCCACTCTCGTGGCAAAATCGTGTTAATTAACCTCTCACTCTCGTGACAAGGATAGTTAAATTAATCTTGGAAATTGGAAACAAGAAATTGTTTTATAAATATTTTTGGCCAAGGTATCACTGAATTCTTTCAGTTCTTACGGTCACATACCGGTATTAATAATTTAGCCAGACATAATTAACTTAACAACAATACAGTTCAAAATATAATTCATGGCAATAATTGGCATATTATAAAAACTGAATGAATAATAATTGCAATATAAAAAACCTGGAATCAAAGTTACTATGGTAATCTTGAGGTATTACAATAATCCAATCTTCGAGCTTGACTTGCAGTAAATGATTCGTGTTAATTCTTGAAAGAAGAATTAACACTTGAAACTAAAAACTAAGACTTTGAATGAAAATTACAGGAAAGTGAAAACAGAATTCCAAAACAAGCAAATTGGAAAATAATTGCAAAAAGAAAATAATATTTGTTCTGAGGAAAATTCTTCGACCCTTGAACTGTGCACTGGTACACATATATATAGCATAGGAAAAATCAGCAGTTTTTGAATTCTTGATGAAGTCTTCAGTGGAGAAAATACAGGAGCACTAATAGTGGTGGCAAGAAAATAGGGGACTCAGTAGAAAAAGGGAGAACGAGTCTGCCCTTAACGCCCATGTCTCAATCCATTCATAACGTCCACCTTCACGCGCGTGACGGTCGTCACAGGTGGGTGACGGTCGTCACGCGCTGAAGTAGTGCTTTACGCTCGTCAGTGGTGTGTGACGAGCGTTTCCTTATGTTGGGGGGTGTTACGCCCGTCACAGGGACGTGACGACCGTCACTGTTCCAGAAGTCCAAAATTTGTATTTTTTTTATTCTTTTTCTCTTTGTTTATTGTCTAGCCTTCTTCATGTTGTCCTTTTCCATCGGTTTGAGTCGACAAGTGTTATACCTGTAAAAAGACAAATAATCTCGGAATAATCGGGGGTTAGACGACTTAATGAAATATAAAATCGGTAAAAAGCATGGTAATTATACGATGTGTTTTCTCGTTATCAAACAGCTGCTGGATGTAGCACGCAAATGCTCTGGATGAAAAGTCAACTTGAAGACTTTAACATATTTGAGAGTAACATTCCTATCCTCTGTGACAATACTTCTGCTATTTGTCTTAGTAAAAATCCAATTTTGCATTCTAGGGCTAAGCATATAGAAATAAAACATCATTTTATTAGGGACTATATTCAGAAATGGATTCTTAGCTTAAAATTTATTGACACAGACCATCAATGGGCTGATGTCTTTACAAAACCTCTTTCTGAAGATAGGTTTAAATTCATTCTGAAACATCTCAGCATGAAGATATGCCCATAATAAATTGTTTTATTTACATATCTTAACCATCAGAACTTTGTTATTTTTTATGAACTACTGATCAACCTGTCTTCAAAGTTTTAGAAGTACAGATTGCATCAGAATCTATCCATGAAGATTTGAACGTTTCATTTCAAGGATAAAAGTGTGTTGTTCACATAATCAAATAGTTATCATCCATTCATCAGCTACTTTCTGAGGCTGAACACACGTTCACTTTTTTGAACGGTCAAAAGCGCTGATTGGTTGCATTGAGACACACGTCATGGGTAAACGTTCCAGTATCTTTCTGAAACCCCTAATTTCAGCTGTCATTAATGCTTATAATCATGACTAATTATTTCTCTCTCTTACTATTTACGCTTTCAAGAAAAACTATTTAAACTCAAATCTCACTTTTTACACTCACTTCTTTTTACTCTTTAAATACTTTCTATCAGTTCAAGTTTGTATTTTCAAAAACCCCTTTCATCTTCCTCAAATATTGTGTGAACAATGGCTTCTTCAAGCGTGCAAAACTTCAGTACTCAGGAATATGCTTCAATGGAACAATATGAAGAACCTTACAGAACGCTACTCACTCCCATTGATAATCTGGAAGTTCTTTCAGAACTGATTATTGACTTTGAAAGCTTGCAAGAAAACGGCTTCAATTTGTATGAAGACGTTAATGCTCAAGGTTGGAACAGATACTTTGACCGTCTTCTGGGGCCAACTTTTCCAATTCTTGTCAAAGAATAATGGATACATGCTTATTCTTCAAATCATCAAGTTACCTCTTATGTCATGGGGAAGAAAATTGTCATTACAGAAGACCTAATTTCAAAGCTTATTGGTTACAATGGTGGAGGTGTCAGATGCATTGACATGGCTGAGAGATTCTCTAACGTAGGCTCTATTGCAAGGGAAATATTTACTCATGGACTTCCCTCCAGTAAAATCAGAGATCTGAAGGATCACCATAGAATTTGGGCAAAAATTATTCTTGGGTGTATCAACCACAGGAAGCCAACTAGATCTCCTGATTATATCAACATTGATCAGTAGTTTCTGGTCTATTTCATTGCCAAGAGGACTAAGGTGAACCTCCCACACTTGCTGTTTAATCATCTTAGAACTAGTGTGAAGGAAACAAGAGAAGATGAACGAACCAAAAGGGACTGGATACCCTTAGGAAGACTCATATCAGATATTCTGATTGAGAATATGCTGATAGAACATTTGACTGAAGCCCAGGAAATCAGCACTTTGGAAGCAACTGCTGGGAAGCCCCTGAACGCAAAAAATATGAAGAAGATGAAAATCATTGAGAATATCAAGAAGGAACCTACTATTACTTCTCATGCAACCATAACTTCAAGAAGGATACCTCTGGATGATTTTCCTCTATTTTCTGATATTGACTCAAAGCCAGAAATAATAGTCAGATATCTGGATTCTTGCAAGGAAGATGGTACTACACCAGAAATCAATATCCAGGACTTACACAAGGCTGCTCCAGAAGTTGCTTTAAAGAAGACCAAGAAGAGGAAAGCTGCAGCAGAAGGGCCATCTCAGAGGACTCCAAAAGCTGCCAAAAAGAAAGGTAATCCTTCCTCTCTTTCTGTTATATAATCAATAAACATATCAACATCTGAAGTTATGCCTACTCAACCAGAACATCCAACTCCACAAACATTTGAAGACTTTGACATAGGGTTTGATCCATCAGAAACTCTAGGTCCGAATGAACCTCACTCTCTTTCTCATAATCCAAATCCTGAACAAACCCAACCAGAACTTGCCAAAGTTATGTCCGATATTGATTCATTTGACCAATACTTTTCAGCTCCTGTACCACAAAATCCAAATTCTCAACTCCCTGAAAATCCAAACTCTGATACCACACCAGAAATTCCGTAACCTCTCTCTCTACAACAAGAAATTCCCCAATCACCTCAACCTGAAATACAACAACCAGAAGCTCAACCTTATGAGAATCAATCTTCTGATATCCATGAACCAGAACCTCACCATGTTTCAACAAACCAATCTGAAGAACCTCATTCAGATTCTGATACAATCCCAATACCTAGAATCACAGAACCACTTGCTATTCATATTCCTCTCACCATCCACGACATTCCAGAAATTCCTTCATCTCTGGAATCCACACCACCAAACTCCCCTACCAGCCCAATCATCATACCTGACTCTCCCACTCCTTCACCCACTAGCAGTCCAGCTGACAACGTAATACTTGTCATTGATCCAATTGTGCTGGAAAGACTAGCTTCTATCTCCCACAAAACTGTCATTCCCAAACCTAAACCAACTGAAACCAGATCAAATATTGGTACAAGTTTGTTGATTTTTGAAACAGGAATACAGGAATGGATAAATTCTTTGACGCATGCTAGTCAAGAGATGACTAATCCTGCTGCTTCTAATTACTTGTGGAAAAAATTCAGAAACTGATTTAGTTCTGAAACACTGAATCTGAAGGAACAGAGTTATGAACAGGTTCAGTAGAACTTTAGTGCTAAGCTGAAGGCTTTTGAAGAACATGTTCGGAGCCACCTGCTCAAGAAAGATATCCTCTCTCTGGATAATGCGCCCTGGACAGAGCATCATCCATCAGATGAAGTTCAACTAGAATCATAAAGTCTCTCCCTAACTGCTGCTCCAGAAGACATGATCACAGCAGAAGAAATGGTTCACTTTGAACAAGCTGCAAAATGCTCTAATCGATGCAAGGTTGGATAAGCAGGAGGACACAAACAAATAGATTAAAAGCATTTTGGGAAAGCAAGAAGAGTCTAACTCTCAGATCAAGAGCTTGCTAGAAGCTTTGTTCACACGTCTTCCTCCTCCTTCTTAGATTTTTTGTCTTAAATCTGGTTATCTGTAATGCTTAATTTTTACCTTTTCTGTTTAGAACTTATCATTGCATCATGTTTTCTTTTAATATAATTCAACTATTTTGGCTCTGATTATATTACCTTTTTGATAACTGACAAAAAGGGGGAGAAAGTAGATATTTTCAATAATGGTTTACCGAGACAGAAGTCTCAAACATTCCGAATTACTTAACCTCTATCTTCTGAAAAGTTTGAACAGGTACAAACTCTGATGCTCAAGGAACAAAAGTACAAATTCTGATGAAAGGTGCAGCTAAACTCTGATGCTCAAGGAACTTAAGGGAAGTAATCAACTCAGGGGGAGTTTCTCTTAAATCTTTTGTTCTTTATTTTTAATTGAAAAATCTAGTTTTTGTGATCATCAAAAAGGGGGAGATTGTTATAACATAGTTTGATTCTACAACCCTTAGTTAGAGTTTTAATGATAACAAATACAAAGAATAAATAATAAATACAAAGAACAAATATGCGCCCTAAAAATTATGTTTTATGTATGCAGAAGTTCTGACCATATCAGCATCAGAAGATAAGCCATAAGAGCTACACGCTGAAGCAATCAGAACATGCGCTGAAGATTGATGACCAAAACCTACGCTTAATTGAAGTAAACTCTGATTCTAAACAAGAACATGTTACTCCAAGTCATCAATATTCTAAAGTGTCATCAGCAAGTAAGGAGATAAGATCCTGAAGCGTTACTGATCATTAAAAGACAGCATCAATTCCAACGGCTTCTTTCGGACAGGATCTTCTCCAAATGGAAAGTGTGTTAATGACATTAAATATACTTTATGATAAACGTCATTACACTTCCTATATAAACAAAGTCATCTTTCAAAATCAATAACTATTTTTGATATATTACCACTCACGCATATTCAAAGCTGCAAGCAATATCATTTACATTTCCAAGCTATAATCTTGTGTAAATTATCACAGTGGTGATAAACAGTTTTTGTAAGAAAAACGACAAACACACATCTTGTATAATTATATTGAAACAGTGTTCCTTGAGATTAACCGGACTGTGGTTGTACTCAAGAAGACTTTAACAGTTGTTAAAGTAGCTTTTGTAATCTTGTTGAGATTAGTGGATTAAGACCTCGTTGGAGAGAGGCGAAATCACCTTGACGGGTGGACTGGAGTAGTTTGAGATCAAACGAACCAGGATAATAATACTGTGTCATTGAGATTTTAATTTCAAGTTTGTCAATTCAACCTCCCCCCCCCCCCTTCTTGTGTTTTTCACATCTTCAAGACCCTCGATAAAAGGTCGTAGTCCCTCTATGACCCTCAATGTTGCCTTCGGTAAATGATCTAGTCCATAAAACGACATTGCTAAAACGTCCCATAGGTTACCTTCTATGACTATACAAACGCCCCACGCTCGTCCCTTCACATCCAACGATGGGGATTCTTACCAAAACAATAGTAAGATAACAACATTTAAAGGAGGAGGAAAAGAACACTTAAGACCTTTTTGAGTGGGAAGATTCGCTCCTAGTTGCTCGCTTGCTCACAACAAAAACATTTTATGCACCAACACATTCATTTGAAACATTTTCAAAAGATAACACTTTATACGCGTTCTTATAGAAACGAGAGGAATTATAAAGACATCTTTTCAAAATCACTCAAGGGGGCTCTAGATCTTCCTACTCCATCCAACATGGGGGATAACAATGACGAAGACAATAGTTTGGAGATTGATGAAGTCGAAGCTGACTACTCTGAGGAACAATATCCTTCTGCTGATGACAAGTACAAACAGTTGGAGGATCACCTCATTGCTATGGAGATTCAGCAGGTACCTGATTTGGATTTAGGAGACATGGGTTTGGTTTCAGGAGTGGTCATCCCACCAAAGTTCAAAATCCCTACCTTTTCCTTGTACAATGGAGTCTCTTGCCCTAAGATGCACTTAAAGTCTTATGTCCGCAAGATTCAACCATACACAACTGATCTGAAGCTTTGGATCCATTTCTTCCAAAAGAGCCTGGTAGGTGTTAGAACATAGTTTGAGTCTACAACCCTTAATTAGAGTTTTGATGATAACAAACACAAAGAACAAATATTCACTCTAAATTTGTGTTATTTTGTATGCAGAAGTTCTGAATGAAACAACATCAGAAGTTAAGCTACACAAGCTTTCAAGCTGAGGTAATCAGAATCTACGCTGAAGAATGATAATCAGAATCTGCGCTGAAGTGAAGAATACTCTGATTCTGAACAGAAGTTTAATATACCATCAGATCCTCACATCTCTGAGTCAACAATGTTCTGAATAAATTACATCATGCAAGATTCTAAGTTCTGAAGCGTTACTTTTCAATCAAGACAACATCATATGCAACGGCTTCATTCAGACAAGAATCTTCTCAATATGGAAATAGCATTGAATGTCCATTATCACGCTTTATGTTGGACAAGATTTCCATGCCTATATAAATAATCTAAAAGGACAAATCGTTTACGATTTTGACGACTACTGCAATATACCTCTCAAACGCTGCAATCTTACATATTCATATATACGCTCAAAATTGTGTAAAATATCACAGCTGTGATACAGTTTTTGTAAGGAAAAACAACAGTACACAGTATACTATTTCATTGTGATTAAGCTAGTTTTCCTTGAGATAAACCGGGTCGTGGTTGTACTCAAGAAGACTTTGGCAGTTGTCAAAGTTGTGTTGTAATCAGTTTTGATTAGTGAATTAAGTCCTCGTTGGAGAGAGGCGAAATCACCTTGGCGGGTGGACTGGAGTAGTTTGAGATCAAATGAACCAGGATAAAAATATCGTGTCTACTGGGCTTTTGATTTTAAGTTTCAATTCAACCCCCCCCCCCCCCTTATGTTTTTCACTTCTTCAATTGGCATCAGAGCGCCTGGTTCTGAGTTCATAGACTTAACCGTGTCAGTACAAGATCCAAGCTTTAGAAAAACACTATGGTGGAACCAAGCCAAAACATCAGCAATGACTATCATGAGGGCAAGGACAAAATCAGCGGCAAACCTCCAGTCTTTTATGGAGAAAATTTAGACTACTGGAAAGACATAATTGAGAGCTTCTTTCTGGCTCATGATGCTGATCTATGGGACATGGTAATTGATGGATACACACATCCAGTGGATGGAAGTGGTCAGAAGATAGACAGAAAAAGGATGTCTGACCAGCAAAAACGTGATTTCAGAAAACATCATAAATCCAGAACAATACTTCTCAGTGTTATCTCATACTTAGAATATGAGAAAATCTCAAACAGAGAGACAGCCAAAAACATGTTTGACTCTCTGAGAATGTCGCATGAAGGAAACATGAAAGTCAAAGAAACCAAGGCCCTTGCGCTCATTCAGAAATATGAAGCATTCAATATGGAAGACAATGAATCCATGGAAGCAATGTTCTCAAAATTTCAGATTCTTGTTGATGGGCTGCAAGTTCTTGACAAAGGATATTCTACTGCTGATCACGTAAAGAAGATCATCAGAAGTCTACCCAAGCAATGGAGGCCAATGGTCACTGCACTTAAGCTGGCTAAAGATCTCAACAAGATATCTTTAGAGGAACTTGCCAGCTCCCTCAGAAGTCATGAGATAGAGCTAGAAGAAGATGAGCCTCAAAAGCAAGGTAAGCCTCTAGCATTAAAATCTAACAAAAAATCTGATTCTAAGGTTTTGCAGGCTATGGAAGAAACCTTTGATGGATCCTCATCAGAAGAAGATGAATTGTCTCTTCTCTCCAGAAGGGTCAATCAACTGTGGAAGCAAAGATACAGGAAATTCAGAAAACCGAGAAGATCAGAGAATCAAAATGAATCCTCCTCCAGATACAGAAATTCTGAGTCCTCCTCTGGACACAGTAGATCTAAAGCTTCTTCAGGACACAGAAAGTCAAATAACAAAGACATCATCTTCTATGAGTACAATGAACAAGGCCACTACAAAAGTGACTGTCCATGGCTTCAGAAGGAGAATCCAAAAAAGAAGTTCTTCAAGGAGAAGAAGAAAACCCCCATGGCAACATGGGACGATTCAGACACTTATGATGCTGACTCAGAATCAGATGATGAAAGAGCCAACATAGCTCTCATGGAAAATATGTCATAAGACAGTGAAGCTTATGGTTCAGACTCAGAATCAGACACAGAAGAGGTATTCCCTGATTTCTCTGTTAATTTTACTAAGGCTGAACTTGCAGAAAGTCTGAATGAAATCCTGGAAAGGTATCAGCAAATCAGAGTCAAATTCAAGAACCTGAAAAGGGATCTTGTCTCTGACTCTGAAAATACTGAGAGTCTTATATTAGAGAATTCTGAGTTAAAAGAAAAGATTTTAAAATTAGAAAACGATTTACAAAACTCTCAGAAAGAAATAATCTCAGAGACTCCCAGTAATGCTGATAAGATCATCAAAGAGTATGATCACAACTTTCAGAAGTTTCTGGCTAAAAACATAGATAGAAGCAAGATGGCTTCAATGATCTATGGAGTTAGTAGGAATGGCAAAAAAGGAATAGGATACCAAGGTAAGGTATCTCCACCTAAGAAAGTCATGGAACTTGTTATAAAACACACACCACTAAAATCAAACTTCATATATGGGCACACACATGACCTAAAATACACTAGTAGTGATTACTCTGTCAAACCAAATGTCAACCAGAATTTTGGTAAAACTAACAAACCAGGACCCAAAAAGATATGGGTACCTAAGAACAAAATTATATATGTAGCAGATATCTTTAGCAGCAAGGCTAAAACACCAGTCATGGTACTTGGACTCTGGATGCTCTCGATACATGACTAGAAGAAAGTATATGTTCCAAAGCCTGGAACTTAAACCTGGAGGCTACATGGGCTTTGGAGGCAACCAAAGAGGGAAGATCATTGGCTCTGGAACAGTAGCACAAAAGTGTATTATGTTAGGATACTCTGAACGCTCAAGAGGGTACAGAGTATACAATATAGAAACGCAGATTGTTGAAGATTCAATCAGTGTTAGATTTGATGATAAGCTTGACCCTCAAAAGTCAAAGCATAATGAATCTTTTGCAGATATAGAAGTTGAATTTACAGGTACTGAAGACAACCCATCAGAATTTCCCAACAGAGATGCTCCAACAACTTCAGAAAGAAATATTACAAGTGATCATGTACCTTCTGTTGATCAACTCCAGAAAAGGTTATCCAGAAGCAGCATAGCTCACCCAGAAGATAAGATCCTGGGAAAGAAGGATGATCCAATCAGAACAAGATCAACATTCGAAAACTCTGAAGAATCCCTCATGGGACTAGTCTCTCTGATTGAACCAACAACAATTGATGAATCTCTTCTGGACAATGACTGGATTCTAGCAATGCATGAGGAATTAAACCAGTTCACCAGAAATGACGTACGGGATCTGGTTCCCAAACCAAAAGGATTCAACGTCATTGGAACAAAGTGGGTGTTGAGAAACAAACTGAATGAGCAAGGAGAAGTCATCAGAAACAAAGCATGGCTAGTGGCACAAGGTTATAGTTAGCAAGAGGGGATAGACTACATGGAAACCTTTGCTCCAGTCGCCATGTTAGAATCTATCAGACTCTTAATCTCCTTTGTTGTAAACAATGGCATCACTATGTATCAGATGGATGTTAAAAGTGCATTCTTAAATGGTTACATAGATGAAGAGGTATATGTGCACCAACCCCCTGGCTTTGAAAACTCCAAACACCCAGAATATGTTTTCACACTAAAGAAGTCACTCTATGGTCTGAAACAAGCTCCCAGAGCTTGGTATGAAAGACTAAGTAACTTTCTCTTGGAAAAGGAATTCACCAGAGGGAGAATGGACACAACCTTGTTCTGTAAGACATTTAAGAATGACATTTTAGTTTGTCAGATTTATGTAGATGATATCATTTTTGGATCCACTAAACCTTCTCTGGGAAGAGAATTTTCTAAGTGCATGCAGGAAGAGTTTGAGATGAGCTTAATGGGGGAACTCAAATTCTTTCTGGGCATTCAGATAAACCAAACTCCAAAAGGAACTTACATTCATCAGAGAAAATATGTCAGAGAACTTCTGAAGAAATTTGACCTCTCAGAATGTAAGCCCTCAAAGACTCCAACGCTGCATTCTGGAAAAGGAAGAGATAAGTAAAAAGGTTGAACAGAAAATCTACAGAGGTATGATTGGATATCTCCTTTATCTGACGGCTTCAAGCCCTGATATCTTATTCAGTGTTTGCTTATGTGCTAGATTCCAATCAGATCCTAGAGAATCTCACTTAACAGCAGTTAAGCTAATTTTCAAGTATCTGAAAGGTACTACTAATCTTGGTTTGTTTTTTTAGAAAATCCAATGAATACAGCTTAGTAGGATACTGTGATGTTGACTTTGCTGGAGACAAAGTAGAGCGTAAAAGCACTTCTGGAAGCTGCTAGTTTCTGGGAGACAATCTGATCTCATGGACCAACAAGAGACAATCCACAATAGCATTGTCAATAGCAGAAGTTGAATACATATTAGTTGTTGCATGTAGAACACAAATGCTCTGGATGAAAATTCAACTTTAAGACTTCAACATTTTTGAGAAAGTTAGAAGTACAGTTGCCTCAGAATCTATCTATGAAGATCTAAATGTTTCATTTCAAGGATAGAGGCGTGCAGTTCACACCATCAAACATTTGTCATCCTCTCACAAGCTACCTTCTGAGGCTGAACACGCGTTCAAATTCCGAAGGGTCCAAGGCTCTGATTGGATTCATTGAGACACTTGTCATTGGTAACTGTTCAATATCTCTCTAAATCCCCTAATTTCTGGTTTCATTAATGCATATAATCATTACTTATTTTCTTTCTTACTGATTACATTTTCTAAAAGAACCTATATAAACTCAATTTACTATTTCATTCATTCACGTTTTACCATCTTCAATATTCACTCTTGTTCTAGTTTCTTTTTCAAAAACCCTTTCTGTAAATTTTCTTCAAAGAATCCGTGTGAACAATGGCATCATCATCAAGTCTCAAGAATATCAACAATGCTCCTGATTCTTCATCAATTGAACAGTATGAAGAGCCCATTAGAATGCTACTCACTCTGGTTGACAACCTTGGAGTTCTCTGTGAATTGATCGTTGATTTTGAAAGCTTACAATAAAATGGGTTTAATCTGTATGAAGATGTAACTGCACAGGGATGGAACAAATACTTTGATCGTCTGTTGGGTCCAACTTTTACCATTCTTGTTAAAGAGTTTTGGATTCATGCTACGTCACCCAACCACCAGGTCACATCATATGTTATGGGGAAGAAGATAGTGATTACAGAAGATTTGATTGGGAAACTCATTGGATATAATAGCGGTGGAGTTAGATGCATTGTTATGGCTGATAAGTGCTCTGACCTAAAATATATTGCTAGGGAAATATTCACTTCTGGACAACCATCCAGCAAGATCAGAGACTTAAAGGACCATTACAGAATCTGGGCTAGAATAATTCTAGGATGTATCAATCACAGGAAGCCTACAAGCTCCCCTGATTACATCAATATTGATCAGCAGTTTCTGATTTACTTTATTGCAAAGAAGACCAAGATAAACCTTCCATATTTGCTCTTCAACTATCTCAAAATAAGTGTGAAAGAGACAAGAGAAGAAGAAAGAACTAAGAGGGATTGAATTCCTCTAGGAAGATTGATTTCAGATATTCTAATAGAAAACAGGCTGATAGAACATCTGACAGAAGCTCAAGAAATCAGTACTCTAGAAGCAACTGTTGGGAAACCTTTAAATGCCAAGAATATGAAGAACATGAAGATCATCTAGGAGAATCCCTCTGAAGGATTTTCCACTATTTTCTGAGATAGATGCCTCTCCAGAGATCATAGTCAGATACCTTGAAGCTTGCAAGGCTGATGGGACTATTCCAGAAATCAACATCCAAGATCTGCACAAGCCAGCTCCAGAGGTTGTGCTAAAGAAATCCAGAAAGAGGAAGGCAGCAGGAGAAGGATATTCTCAGAGGACACCCAAGGTTGCGAAAAAGAAAGGTAACCCTTCCTTTGTTTCTATTGTAGAATCAATAGCTACTCCAACATCTGAAACCATTCCCCCTCAACAAACAGAAAATCCTTCACCCCAAACATTTGAGGATTTTGACATAGAGTTTGACCCATCTGTAACTCTTGGAAATTTCTTGAATGAACCTCACTCCCCCAATCCAAATCCAAATCCAGAGCAACATCAACTAGAACTTGCTAGAGTTCTATCTAATATTGAACTGTTTGATCAAGACTTCTCCTCACCACTCCCAGAAAATCCAAACACTCAACCTCAACAACTAGAAAATCCACAACCTCACTTTCCTCAACCAAAAAATCCATAACCACACTCTCCTCAACCAGAAAATCCACAACCACACTCTCATCAACTAGAAAATTCACAACCAAACTCTCCTCAACCAGAACATCAAAACCTCAACTCACCCCAACCATAAAATGAAAACCCTCTCACTCCTCAATCTAAAAACCCATCTTCTGAAATACCTGAACCATAAATTCAACACGCTACCGCAAACCAATCAGAAGACTCCCTTTCAGACTCTGATACCACTACCCCAATTCCAGGGATAATAAAACCTCTTACGGTTTGTTTACCTCTCTCCATTCATGATATTCCAGAAATCCCTTCACCATATGAATCTACACCACCAAACACCCCTCACTCACCAATCCGGATTTCTGACTCTTCCACTCCCTCACCTATCAACCATCCAGCTGACCAACTCAGACTTGTCATTGATCTACAAGTGCTGGACCAACTAGCTCCCACCTCAAACAAAATTTCCACTCCCAAACCTAAACCAACCTCAACCAAATCATATGTTGGTAAGAATCTGTTGATTTTTGAAACAGAAATACAGGAATGGATTACTTCCTTGAAGCAAGAATGTCAAGAGATTTCTAATCCTGCTGCTTCTGATTCTCTGTGGGAAAGATTTAGAAAATGGCTCTACTCTGAAACCCAGAAGCTGAAATAATTGAGCTATGAAAGGACTCAGCAGAACTTCAGTGATCAGCTGAAAGCCTTCCAAGATCAAGTTCTAAGCCAATGGTACAAGAAATAAATTCTTCCGCTGGATAATGCTCCCTGGAAAGAGCACCAAACTTCAGAAGTCACTGAAGCAGATTTTGATAGTCACCCTCTGATTACTGCTCTAGAAAAGATGATTGCAACAGAAGAAGTTGTTCAATTAGAAGAGGTTGCAGAGTGTTCATAATGACATGCAACCCCTGAAGATACACCAGCTTCGTCTCTAGTCATGTAAACTTTGGAAGAGTTGGAGAAGGAGAATGCCTTAATCCATGCCAGACTGGATAAGCAAGAGGACACAAACAAAGAGATCAAGGATATATTGGATAAACAAGAAGATACACCAAAAGAAATCAAAGATATTCTGGGAAAGCAGGAAGAATCAAGCACTCAGATTAAGAGCTTGTTGGAAGCGTTGTTCACACATCTTCCCCCTCCTTCTTAGATTTTCTTTAAATGTTTATCTGTATTTTTACTTTTCATCTTATCCTCCTTGTTTTTGAAAATTGTCATTGCATTCTGTTTTCAATATAAATCATCCTTTTTGACTCTGATTATATTGATTTTTGATACCTGACAAAAAGGGGGAGAAAGTAAGATATTTTCAATAACAGTATATCGGGACAAAGTCTCAAACATTTTGAATATCTTAACCTCTCGATTTTTCTGAAAAGCTTGAACAGGAACATATTCTGATAAGGACAGAAGGAGATGCATCAAAAGCTCCGACGAGAAGGAACTTCAGGGAAGTAACTGACCTCTATCTGAGTAATCAACTCAGAGGGAGAATATCTTAAAGCTTTTTGTTCTATATTTTTCATTGAAAATCCTAGTTTTTGTCATCATCAAAAATGGGGAGATTGTTAGAACATAGTTTAAGTCTACAGCCCTTAATTAGAGTTTTGGTGATAACAAACACAAAGAACAAATATGCACTCTAAATTTGTGTTATTTTGTATGCAGAAGTTCTGACTGAAATAGCATCAGAAGTTAAGCTACATAAGCTTTCAAGCTGAGGTAATCAGAATCTGCGCTGAAGAATGATGATCAAAATTTACGCTGAAGTGAAGAATACTCTGATTCTAAACAGAAGTTTAATATACCATCAGATCCTCACATCTCTTAGTCAACAATGTTATGAAGAAATTGCAGCATGCAAGATTCTATGTTCTGAAGCGTTACTTTTCAATCAAAACAACATCATATGCAACAGCTTCATTCAGACAAGAATCTTCTCAATATGGAAACAACATTGAATGTCCATTATCACACTTTATGTTGGAAAAGATTTCCATGCCTATATAAACAATCTTAGAGGACAAGTCATTTACGATTTTGACGACTACTGCAATATACCTCTCAAATGCTGCAATCTTAGATATTCATATATATGCTCAAAATTGTGTAAAATATCACAGTTGTGATACACTTTTTGTAAGGAAAAACAACAGTACACGGTATATTATTTCATTGTGATTAAGCTAGTTTTCCTTGAGATAAACCGGGTTATGGTTGTACTCAAGAAGACTTTGGCAGTTGTCAAAGTTGTGTTGTAATCAGTTTTGATTAGTGAATTAAGTCCTCGTTGGAGAGGGGCGAAATCACCTTGGTGGGTGGACTGGAGTAGTTTGAGATTAAATGAACCAGGATAAAAATATTGTGTCTACTGCGCTTTTGATTTTAAGTTTCAATTCAAATCCCCCTTCTTGTGTTTTTCACTTCTTCAGTAGGGACTCAACTTGAATGGTTTTATAAATTGGAGAGTTCTTACATCCACACCTGGGAGGATTTGGTTGTTGCTTTCTACAAGAAGTACCAGTATAACGTTGATCTTGCACCAACTCGTGTGCAATTACAGAACATGACCATGGGCTCCAACGAGAGCTTCAAAAGATATGCCCAAAAGTGGAGAGATCTGGATGGTAGGGTGCAGCCCCCTTTAACTGACAGGGAGCTGATTGACATCTTTATGGGAACCTTGACGGGACCTTTCTTAAATCACCCAATCAGAAGTTCCTCAGTCGGGTTCACCGAGCTAATACTGACTGGCGAAAGGGTCGAAGCCGGCATCAATAGCGGAAAGATCCAAGGAGCTACAACCTCTGATGCTCAGAAAAAGCCATACAATGGGAATAAAGAGTCTAATGTTGTGCATGGTCAAAAGATTCGTCATGACCAACGGGTGGGAGCAGTCCTGATCTCTGGTTCTGTGTCGCACTGGCAACAGTAAAGGGGAAATCAACAAAGGCCAGACGAGCCCAAAAGACAGTTTACCAACATCAATATGCCGATGTCTCAAGCGCTACAAAACTTGTTGAGGATGAATCTGATTACATGGATAGGACCTCATCCAAACCCCAAAACTTCTTCTCCTAACTACAATCCTAATGCAATGTGTGCTTATCATTCCGGAAGTCCCGTGCATGATACTAACGATTGTTGGGAGTTAAAGTACAAGATTCAGAATTTGATTGACGCCAAGGAGATCGAGTTTGACCCTCTGGAGACTCCAAACGTGATCACTGCTCCTATGCCAAATCATTGAGAGCGTCTTGTTCATTTTGAATTTTCAATTGTAATTTCTTTTGCTTGTTCAAACAGTTATCTATTAATGTAAAACTTTATTTCATTAATGCATTGCATATATTTGTCTTGAATTCATCCATTCGTTTTATCTATATTTAAACTATGCTTTTTACTCTCAAATCATGCTAAAAGTTACAAGCCTTTAGAGGGAGGATGACGAAAACAATGCCATAATCTCATACAGTATGCTTTTGGACAGACCTTGCTGGCGATGTACAAGCGTTCTTTCAAATCTTAAACACTGGAGTTATAAGGAAGATAATCCCTAGTCAATCCCTTCGAGCCTATGAAGTAGGCATTTTCTTTTTCACACAAATTGAAACCTTTAATCAAAACCTGAGACAGGGTAGTCTCTCAGTTATTTCAAACGCGCGTTCAGCCGCAAAGTCTCATCTCGTAATATAACGAATGGCATCAAAAATAAAATTCCTCTGGAATCAAAAGACAGTGATGGTTCCCTACCAAATAGGCAGTCATTATCTCCCAAAAAAAGGAAAAGCCCATTAAGTCAAAACCTACGAAGGAGACTTAAGAAAAACTGGGGTATCCCTCTGACTGTAATCTCAAAACAAGAACAGTCAGGCAAAAATTAGGGATAATAAAAAAAAGGTCACTACAAATCCTAAACAACATGAAAAATGTTGCAAAAATGACTGCCTTCCGATAAACTTAACTTGTCTGAATCATCACCAAAACATCATTCCAGACTCAATTGGAGTTTAAACATACAATTAGCTGAGTTTAGGGTTGAAGAACATCACGAAGAACGGGTTGGTACAAATACACTTTGAGCCTTAATCATTTGTTTCTTAAACCATGAACCAAGCCACGTTACAACCCTTCAAAAGTCCTAATTGAAGCATGTGTTAGTTCGAAAGCATACTGTTACAAAAAGGTATCCTGACTCCTGTAAGGAATTACCCTAAATCTTGAGTTGAATTTTTCTTACGAAACTTCTTTACTTGTTAAAAAGCATTTTCAAAACTTCAGGACAAGCATAAACTTTGTATTATTTGAATATCACTGTTTTCATGTGGCTATTTGTTTGACAATAGAAAAATTCACACAGCGAATACCCGATGAAAGAAAGCTCTCTTAGTGAACAAAATCACTTCAAATGGGATGACATTTCCAATGACAAATCTCCTATCAACAAGGGGGTATGACATGTCACTATCCAGCACACCCGGGGCAGTCCAGTCAAGATTCCTATAATTATCTCAAGAAATGCTTAATAACCGAGGGCAGATCTCCATCTCCATCACTTGGGGAATTGAATGTGAATCCCGACAAAGGGTTACGTACAGTCAAACATCTCCTGGAAGTGCCACAAACACTCGCTATTAGGGGCAGTGATAAATCTCCCCAAGATCCTTCTCATAGGATGACTCCCAGCCAGAGTTTCAATCTCTAAAAACTTCTCACCAGCTGAGTCGACCTCAAGAACCCTCTAGGATTATCCCCAGTGAAGAAGACACCTCTCCAACGGACCAACCACAAGGTTTATTTCCCCAACAAATGAAAGATTCCCCAGCTTGAGGTGGCCTCTCCGACTACTACAAATCAAAGGACCACAACTCCTCTTCCTCAGTAGACTACTCTACAATCCCCAGCAAATTACTGTGAAGCCTGGACCCGGCCAGATATCAGTTCAACTTCATCCTTTCAAGAAATTGTTGAGAAGCCTGGACCCGATCAGATATCATTTTAACTTCATCTTTTCTGGAAAGTTACTGTAAAGCTTGAAATACGACCATATAACAGTTAACTTAAATCTTACCCAAGATAACTCCCAGTAGAGCAACGGACAACCGAGACTCATGATCTCTTTTCCAAAGCAGGAATCAACACTCTCCACAATGTTTTTAATATTCCCCAGCAGAGTTCTACTCAAACAACAAAACAGGATTCCCCGGTGGAAACACTCTAAGCAAGGTTCGAAGACACACCTATTCTTCAACAGTGGTTCGGGATTTATTGAGTCCCCAGCATTTGTCAAGGATTTATTTTCCTAGACAAATACATTCATTAACATTTCACACATGATAAGTGCATTCGATAACATCATGACACCATGCATTTCATACATCATGAAATTGCATATAGCTAACGTTTTACCTTTTTCAGGAAAAGATCAATCAACAGATGGCTATCATCAACAATTTTCAACAGGTCCAAGATTAGTTTCCGAAACAAGACAGAGTAACTACCTACATGACCAGATGCATCTTTACACGTGCTCATCATGAAGCAATCTGACATGGATTCCTTATCATCATGAAGTAATCCTACATAGGTTCCTCCTATTTTCAAGATGAAGTTTTACACTAACTCATCATGAAACAACCCTACACAGGTTCCTCCTATTTCCAAGATGAAGTTTTACACGTACTCATCATGAAGCAACCCTACACAAGTTCCTCTTATTTCCAAGATGAAGTTTTACATGGACTCGTCATGAAGTAACCCCACACAGGTTCCTCCTATTTCCAAAATGAAGTTTTACACATACTCATCATGAAGAAACCTTACACAGGTTCCTCCTATTTCCAAGATGAAGTTTTACACGGACTCGTCATGAAGTAACCCCACACAGGTTCCTCCTATTTCCAAGATGAAGTTTCAACGGACTCGTCATGAAGCAACCCTACATAGGTTCCTCCTATTTCCAAGATGAAGTTTTACACGAACCCGTCATGAAGTAAACCTACACAGGTTCCTCCTATTTCCAAGATGAAGTTTTACACGGACTCGTCATGATGCAACCCTACACAGGTTCCTCCTATTTCCAAGATGAAGTTTTACACGGACTTGTCATAAAGCAACCCTACACAGGTTCCTCCTATTTTCAAGATGAAGTTTTACACGGAATCGTCATGAAGCAACCCTACACATGTTCCTCCTATTTCCAAGATGAAGTTTTACACGGACTCATCATGAATTAACCCTACACGGGTTCCTCCTATTTCCAAGATGAAGTTTTACACAGACTCATCATGAAGCAATTCTACACAGGTTTCTCCTATTTCCAAGATGAAGTTTTACACGGACCCGCCTTGAAGCAACCCTACACAAGTTCCTCCTATTTTCAATATGATGTTTTACACGGACTCGTCATGAAGAAACCCTACACAGGTTCCTCCTATTTCCAAGATGAAGTTTTACACGGACTCGTCATGAAGCAACCCTACACAGGTTCCTCCTATTTCCAAGATAAAGTTTTACATGGACTCGTCATGAAGCAACCCTACACAGGTTCCTTCTCTTTCCAAGATGAAGTTTTACACCGACTCATCATGAAGCAACCCTACTGTGATACGGTGGGAGAAATGACTTGGGTGTTTTGCATTTGATTGCAAATGTTGCGGTTAGAAAGAGTGGCCAACGAATTTTCTTTTATCCAAAAGGAAAGGTGAAAAAAGCACAGGAAAGACCTTTGAGATTTTCTCTTGAGTTTGGGGGGTAAATTATGAAAAGGGAAGGTATTAGTACCCTTTTCATCCATGGTTTTATATGGGATCTTAGTTACTCGCTAGATCACTTGCTTTTGTTTGAAATTGTGCTTTGTGTGGTTTTTGAAAGTATTTTGTAAAGAGGCCATTGTTTAGGCAAACTTTGTAATGATTCTCATTCGTAAGAATGTATACAAAGTGTTGGTCTTTTGAAAATGTTTTCAAGTTTTGTAAGATGTTTGAAAGTGTATGTGATTGTTTTAAAAATAGAAAGGATGTTTGTTTTAAAATGGAGCAAGTAATTAGGAGAAATCTACCTACTCAAATGTCTTCCTTGTTCATTTCCTTTTCCTTTGACATTGTTGTCTTACCATTGATTTGGTAAGCAACCCTTATCTTTGGATGTAAATCGGACAGGTGTGGGTCATCGTATAACCATGATTAGCAATATTGCAAGGTATATTAGCATTCTTTTTTAGGGACTAAGATCATTTTTAAGGCAACTTAGATAGCATCGTCGAGGGACTATGATCTTGTATTTGCTTGTTTTTGCAAAGATACCTCACATGCGTAATATGGCCATTTATAAGGAAACCAAGTGGATTTTACCCTAGGGGTGCTTGTGTGTAAGTGTATCATTTTCATGCTTGTTTTTGTCTTGAATTAGGGTTTTTCTACTTGTTTATTTTAGTCTTTCCATACAAACCCTAATTACTAGCAATTATATTAAAGCGATAAGTTGCGAAAATTAAAAATCTATGCTATTACATCATTTGGGGGATGGGGATACAAATTTAAAAATGGGGGGATGAAAATAAAATTAAATCCTAAGTTACTATTACAACCATATTGAATGGATAAGAATGTACAAGAAAATGTGAAATGAACTTGTTTTGTTTCAGAAAAGAGATAAGTTTTGTTTAAAAAAATATTTTTGATCTTTTTGTTTTAAGAAATAAAATAAAGCATGTAAAATATAAAATGTTTTTTGGTGTTTTTGATTAGTGAAATAAGAAGAGATAGCAAAAATAGTAAGGAAAAAGAAAATAGAATCAGTGCATTGCTGACTAAAAGAGATCAGAAGTTCTGACTCTGGCGTGCTGCAAAACAGAGATCATATTTGTTGAAATAGGTAAAGTCAGAAGTTCGGGGTCCGCTGGGAACAAAGAAGATTTCAGAAGTTCTGATACCACTGGCAGAACTTAGTCTCCCTCTCCATGCTAGTCAGAACATCTGAAACTTAGTCATTTCTCAAAAGAACAGAAGATGCGCATATAACAGTTATGGCAGGTTTGATAGTGTTTCAGAAATAAGAGATATCAGAACTATAAATCATAGGCAAGCATGAATTTGTTAATTCTAATTTCCTTAAGAAGTTCTGAACTAATTTACTCCCTACTTAGGCATACAAATACGTGAAACCTCAGAATACGTACAACATCAGAAACATGATGTCTACATTGTATTTTTGAACATGCAAATCTGATAATGCTTAAGTAATATGATGAGAGTCAGCAAAAGCTTACCTTGCAGCTGGAAAACACTCTGTGAACTGGAGTCTGGTTCTGAACTCTGGTGATGTTCTGAACAGCTTCTCCACGTACTCAGCAGGATATAAGATTTCAACTTGGGCAATGGATGATTAGAAAAATTCTGAACAACCAAGGGGTAAAGTACTAACTTCTTGAGATGGATGTGGATGGAGAGTGTGTTACAGTCTGAACACAGAAGTTAGGATAGCTTCTAATATGTGAATCAGAAACTGTATGGACGATTTTGGTCAAGAAACACTTGAGAAAAAGGGAATTTGAATGCAAGAAATCAAAAGTTAACAGGTTTGTATTTTGTGTTTGTAGTCTTGGATTCTTGGAATTTTAGCAGGGGTTCAAGGCTTTTTATTTCTCAATTTTTCGACCCTCTTACAGTTTCCAATAAGGTCTAATTTATAGGAAAAGGTTTAGTAGTTTGGAGAGGTCAAGGGGCACCACCATCATAAGCTGGGCGCTGACTTGCTCTTGAAGTAATTTCAAATATGTAGGGTGGTCAGCAGTTTTAGTAGCGCCTAAGCTGGATTTTTTAAGCACGAATTAAGGAAAAGTAACCTCAAAAGCAAAAGAAACGTATGGACCCAGCACACTTTTGTACAAAAGTTTGCTTTTCCAAGACAATAAAGGTACTTCTATGCCACACGTGGGGAAATCCTTTGGATAAAGACTCAAAAGTGGTTGTGAGCATTAAATGATGATGAGATTGATCAAACCAGAAATCCTGCAATGTGAGATTCTGCATCATTGCTTAATTCTAAATTAGAAGTTCAACTTCAGCGTAACTTAGAATAGACATCTAACTTCTGATCTTTGTATCTCCTTGCTCCAACATGTTCTGAAGGAGCTCTCAGACTTTCCAGGAAGCTTGCAACATGCTTTGTAAACGCTTTTTAAACTACCCTTGCAAACTATGACTGAATCTTTTTGAAAACTGGCCCAGAAGTTGTAACCAAACTCTGTCTTGGAACTGTCCAGAATTTGCTGAGTGCTTCAGTTTCATGGACGTGTCTTTTGAGGAGTCATAACTTAAAATACCAGCATTTCTAGGAGAAGTTTTGTTCTGTAATGTTTCAGATCTTGTTTGAGTCCATAACTCTTGTGTTAGAAGTTAATCCAGAATCATCTTGCATCATGGTGATAATCTGATCAGAACTTCTGAGCTTGTCATATTTCTTAAACACTTAGAAAAAATTCTAAGTATTTAGAAATTTGACTTTTCCAATAGCAAATTTGACTTTTGACTTTCTTAATGAAACAAACTTCATATTTTAACATGTCTTGCTGAAATATGATTCATGAAACTTGATTTTGATCCAAAAGTCAAAGTTTGACTTTTTAGTGTGCAAATGACCATTCTGTCCTTATGAATGACTTTCTTGAAAATTTTGTAATTTAAAGCTTGAAATTGGATGGAAGAAAACCTGAGGGTTTAGGGTGATCCTTTGAGTAATGAGAGGGAAAATTTTGAGGTGCAACAGCTGCCCCTCTTCAATCTTCTTAAACCTGAAGAGTTAGATTGATGGATCTGCCATTCGTGACTTGAACGTGGAAGATGATTGAACACTTGAGTGCCTAGAAATTTGCACTCTATGATGTTATGGTTGATTATATAGGGAATGGGATTAAAGATTCCATTTGGATAAATGATGGACAATTGTTGGAGATGGGCTTATAGATTCCATCCATAGGTGATTGTATCTGGACTGTATTTGAGTGATAGAATGACATATGTATCTTGACTATATATGAAGTTGAAATCTGAATGAGTATCAGAATGGCATCCATTTCTGGAGCGTATCTGAATTGTATCTGAAAGTTGTCTTTGAATGAGTATCAGGATGGCATCCGTGTCTGGAGCGTATCTGAACTGTATTAAAAGTTGTCTTCGAATGAGTATCAGGATGGCATCCGTGTCTGGAGCGTATCTGAACTGTATCAAAAGTTGTCTTTGAATGAGTATCAGAATGGAATCCGTGTCTGGAGCGTATCTGAACTGTATCAAAAGTTGTCTTTGAATGAGTATCAGGACGACATCTGTGTCTGGAGCGTAGTTGAACTGTATCAAAAGTTGTCTTTGAATGAGTATCAGGATGGCATCCGTGTTTGGAGCGTATCTGAACTGTATATGAAAGTTGAATCTGAATGAGTATCAAAATGGCATCCGTGTTTGGAGCGTATCTGAATTGTATCTGCAAACTCTGAACATTATAATGGTAGCTGTTAATCTTATCCTGAAAAGGGTAAAATGTTAGCTAAAATGAAAAGTCATGTTGTATGAAATGTATGATATAATGCATTTGTTTTATCAATGTTTATGATATGCGGATGCCATGTATGCGTATGTGAGCTAGTCTATTACACTGTTTGTTGGATTTGGGGAAAATAAATCCCTGAATGTTGTTGAAGGTATGTAAGTCTTCATGTCTTGAAGTTGAAGTGTTGATGAATTTCCGTTTAGAGAAATAATCTCTGTTGTAAGGGAGATGCCATGTATTGCTTGAAAAATCTATTTGGGGAATCCGGGGAAATTGGGTGATTTCTAACGGGGATTGATAATTGGAAGCTTTGTTCCGCTGGGAATTAAACTGTACACTATGGGGGATTTTTATGGAAAATAACTTAGAGAGATTTCCCTGTCTCTTAAAGCCATCAATAATTGTCTTTTATTTTGTTTACTTTTAAACAGTAATTATGTTCAAATGCACATGTTCAAATGCATATGTTCAACAATGAATCATTGGACGTTTTTCTAAACAAAACACAAGAGTAAAGAAAAACATATAGTTTTACATTTTCAAAGGAATATCTTTGTATTGACTTTGAGTAATTATTTTTTGTACAGTGAGACAAACATTCTAGTAAGAGAATGCCGTCGTAAAAATGAAAATTTTAATACAAAGAAAAGATAGTTATGTATAATAATCCCATGGGGTTCCCATTCTGCTATAGCCTTCGTATCTATGAGCATCTTGTCTGTTTGTTGCCTTGTCCGAAGTTGATTGAATTGATCAGAACCTCTGAGTTTGCAGGTTGTCCGTAAGGTGATCCAACGGGACATAGTCATACGCTTTAATTCCCTAATTTTTTCCTGGACCTCCCTTTCGGGTTTTCAGTCCAACGGGATACCCTTTTTGGCCCAAGTCGCCCTTTCGGGTTTTCAACTTGCCGGGTGTACAATTTTTTTTTTGTTTTATCCCTAATTTTTGCCCGAACCTTTTTGGTTCGTCGGGATGCCCTTGTTTTTCCTAGGTGTGTAAACCTAGAGGGTCTCTTATGCGTAGTATATTTTCACTATGTCTGCATTCGCAGGGTGCGACAGGTCGTCACCATCCATTTGCCTTTGGGATCTCCTTGCGGTAGTATGATACGTTTGATCACCAGATCCCCAACTTGATACACTTGGCGTCTGACCTTTTTGTTGAAATCCTTGATCATCTGTTTTTGATACATTTGACCATGGAATACAGCAATGAGTCTTTTCTCATCAATTAAGTTCAGTTGATCAAGTCGAGTCTGGATCCAATTGTCTTCATTTAGACCTGCATCCTTCATAATTCATAGAGAGGGGATATGAACCTCAATAGGCAAGACATCTTCCATGTCGTATACCAAAGAATAGGGTGTTTCCCTGGTCGATGTGCGAGCTGTAGTACGATACCCGTGGAGAGTGAATGGTAACATCTCATGCCAGTCTTTGTATGTGACTGTCATTTTCTGTATGATCTTTTTAATGTTCTTATTTGCAGCTTCGACAACACTATTCATCTTTGGCCGGTAAGGGGAAGAATTATGATGATGGATCTTGAATTACTCGCACAAGGCGATGATCATAGTATTGTTCAGGTTCGTACCATTATCGGTGATGATCCTCTCCGGGATACCATACTGGCATATGAGATTTTGTTTAATGAACTGGGCTACAACATTCTTGGTAACGGAAGCGAAGGAGGCTGCCTCAACCCACTTTGTAAAATATTCTATGGCCACTAGGATGAAGCGGTGTCCATTGGAGGCTGTCGGCTTGATTTCTCCAATCATATTTATTCCCCACATAGTAAAGGGCCAAGGAGCCATCAAGACATTCAGAGGAATCGAAGGTACGTGCACTTTATCAGCATAAATCTGACACTTGTGGCAGGTTCGAGAGTGTTGATAGCAATATGTTTCCATGGTAGACTAGTAATAGCCTGCTCGTAGGATTTTCTTTGCCATCGTATGCCAACTGGAATGGGTGCTAAAGGTGCCTTCATGTAACTCAGCCATGATCCTTTCAGCTTCAACCTTATCTACGCATTGAAGTAACAAATAGTCATGGTTGCGTTTGTAAAGAATGCCATTACTAAGGAAGAATTTAGCAGAGAATCTCCTTAAGAACTTCTTATCATTGACTGAAGCTCCTTCTGGATACTCTTGAGCCTCGAGATACTTCTTGACCTCGTGAAACTAAGGCTGGTCCACTACTTCTTCAGTATTAATCTCGTGACAGTATACTGGTTCCTCCATTCGTTCAATGGTAATATGGGGAGTCTCGTTATCCCATTTAAGTTTAAACATATATGGCATTGTGGCTAGTGCGTCTGCTGGCTATTTTTCTTCTCGCGGGAAGTGCTAGAAGGTAATCTTCTCAAAATGTGGGAGCAATGTCAAAACATGTTCTTTATAAGGGATAAGGTTAGGGTGTTTGGTGTCCCATTCCCCTTTGATCTGGATAATAACCAAAGCTGAATCTCTGAATACATTCAAGGATTTGATCCCCAAGTCTATGGCAGCTTTGAGACCAAAGATGCACACTTCGTATTCCGCCATGTTGTTTGTAAAATTGAAGCAAAGTCTTTCCGTAAAAGGAGTATGACACCCTTCAGGAGATACGAGTACAGCACCAATACCATTTCCAAGTGCGTTGGATGCCCCATCAAAGAACAGGGTCCATCGGGATCCTTATTCAGGTCTGTCATATGGCCTAAATTCTTCACAGTTGTTTACCATCATGATATCTTCATCTGGGAATTCGAACTTCATGGACTGGTAGTCTTCCACAGCTTGGTGAGCAAGGTGATCAGCTAGTATACTGCCCTTTATAGCATTCTGGGTAGTATACTGTATGTCATATTCTGTCAGGATCATCTGTCATCTCGCTATTCTCCCAGAGAGAACAGGCTTCTCAAAGATGTATTTTATCGGATCCGTTTTAGATATCAACAAGGTAGTATGAGTCAGCATATAATGTCTTAGCCGGCGATCAGCCCATGCCAGAGCGCAACAAGTTTTCTCGAGTAGTGAATATCTTGTTTCACCGTTGGTAAACTTTTTGCTCAGGTAATAAATAGTGTGCTCTTTTCGGCCAGACTCGTCATGCTGCCCCAGCACACACCCCCATTGAATTTTCCAAAACGGTCAGATACATGATCAATGGTCTTCCCTCGACTGGTGGTATTAAAACAAGAGTCTCTTGCGGGTATTCTTTGATTTTGTCGAAAGAAGTTTGGCATTCATCGTTCCATTTGACTACTTGATCTTTCTTCAATAGTTTAAAGATTGGCTCACAAGTAGCTGTCAGGTGAGAAATGAATTTGGCAATGTAGTTTAAACGTCCCAAGAATCCTCTAACTTCCTTCTCAGTACGAGGAGCAGGCATCTCTTGTATCGCTTTTACCTTGGCAGGATCTACTTCAATACCCTTGTTGCTGACGACAAATCCTAGGAATTTACCAGACCTTACTCCAAATGTGCATTTATTTGGGTTCAACCTCAGCTTGTACTTCTTTAGCCTCTCAAACAATTTCTATAAATGATCAAGATGCTCTTCTTCTGTTTGATATCTGGCTATCATGTCGTCCACATAGACCTCTATTTCATGATGTATCATATCGTGAAATAAAGCTACCATGGCACGCTGATAGGTAGCCCAACATTCTTCAGCCCGAATGGCATTACTTTGTAGTAGAATATGCCCCACTGTGTGACAAATGTTGTTTTCTCCATGTCCTCAAGTGCCATTTTGATTTGGTTGTATCTTGAGAAACCGTCCATGAAGGAAAACACTTTGTGTTGTGCCGTATTGTTGACTAGGATGTCAATGTGGGGAAGTGGGAAATCATCCTTAGGGATTACCCTATTCAAATCTCTATAGTCCACGCACATTCGTACCCTGCCGTCTTTCTTGGGAACGGGCACAACATTGGCAACCCATTGCAAATAGGAGGTGACGGCCAAGAATCCAGCGTTAAATTGTTTCATGACTTCTACTTTAATCTTCTCTGACATATCTGGTCGCATTCGACGGACCTTTTGTTTTACTGGTGGACAATCCTCTTTTGTAGGCGGACGATGTACCACAATATCTGCATCAAGTCCCGGCATATCTTCATACGACCAGGCAAAGACCTCAACATACTCGTGTAGAAACTGAATCAGACGCTCCTTGACACTCAGTTCCAGATTGGCACCCACCTTGACTTCTTTTTTGTCTTCTTTGGTACCCAGGTTGATTGTGTCCATGGGTTCCTCGTGAGGTTGAATGGTTCTCTCTTCTTGCAGTAGTAATCTGGCAAGTTCCCCTGGTACTTCACAATCTTCCTCACCTTTGTCTTTGGCTTGGTAGATTATATTTTCAGAGTCACAAAAAGCCATAGCAGAATTGTTATCCATGGGATCCCGAATGGATGTAGACCTGCATTGTGAGTGTGAGTGTGTGTGAGGGTATAATTATCTTTGAAATAAAAAATGTAAAAAGAAAAACAATGAGCGCAAAGTTTGTATGTAAAACATCCATGATTCATTGATGTCATATGTAAATAAGATAATAACCCTTACAAATGGACCATTGTGCCTCGGGTAAGACACAAGGTTTTAAGAGTTTGAATTGTTTTAATATTACAGATCCAACAAAATGTAAAGACAAATTACTGTGGGATAAAAGTGATCGGGACGAAATCTCTAGCCTCCCAATTGTTGTGCCCTCCATTGACAGTTGGGAAGATCCTATCTTCCAGGTTGCAAACATCTTCATCATCCTCTACCGCGTTAACTTCACGGTTGCTGATCTTTAGGAGTGGTCCTCCAGCACGAGTGCGGCGTGCAGCCTTCTGAGCATTTGAAGTGAAACCCAGGACAAACTTGTCGGACTTGTATGGGATATCTGGGAGTTTCCCCCAGATAGTGCACCCACCTTCTTCTATCACTTCCTTTGCATCCTTCAAAGATAACATCCTGAGTGGAGGCCTTGTGATCTTGGGAACAACCTTGGTCACTGCCACATCTTGCGGGACTTCTTCAAAGTCTTGAAATGGAGTTTCAATAAATTCACCATCTAATTCCACATATCTGAAGGAATTGAGATGGCTGACCATATACTCTTCTTCTCCATGAATGTTGATAATCTTCCCTTGAATTGGATACTTCAACATTTGGTACAAAATAGAAGTAACAGCGCCAGCATTGTGGATCCATGGTCGGCCTGGCAAGCAGGAATATGAAGGGCGGATATCCAATACATAAAAAGTTGAATCAAACATTTGGGTTCCAACCTTTATGGGGATATCCACTTCCCCATGCACGATCCTTTTCGAGCCATAAAAATCCCTTACTACTATGTTGCTTGGCTTCAATGTCAATCCCTCACAGTCAAGCCTATCAAGAGGATTTTTAGGCAATACATTCAAAGATGAGCCAGTGTCCACCAAAACATGAGCCAGGGTTGTGTCCCTACATTCAAATGAGACATGCAATGCCTCATTATGCTTCCTTCCTCTTGGTGTTAAATCAGCATCTGAAAAACCTAGACCATTATCTGCGGTCAAGCTGGCTACGCAGTCTTGGAACTGATCGGCAGATGTCTCTTGGGGTACATGGGCAGTTTTCAAGAATTTTACCAAGGCTTTTGCATGCTCCTCGGAACATAGTAGTAAAGCCATCATGGAAATTTTAGATGGAGTTTGCACCAGTAGCTCAACTACATCGTAATCGTTTCTTTTTATGATTTTTAGAATTTCCTCCATCTCTTTCTGGGAGGTCTCAGGGATAGCTAATGATTGTGTCTTTGTCTTGACAGACTCAACCAGAACACCTTTTCCTCGAGTCTCGGTTAACTCGGCAGCAGGAGTGTCAGTAGGAGTATTGGTGGAGATGATTGTGGGATTGGGAATAGCCTTCTGAGGAGCAACAACAACAAGAATGATTACGGGTCCAGAAACTGCTTTTGGGGGAGCAATTTCTGGAGAGAATATCCTTCCGCTTTGGGTAATCTTACCAGTCCCTGCAATATTACTGATATCAGAGTCAATCTTCTCAAAACTTGAATCTTCGGCAGCTGGCCAATCTTGCTTGATATCGTGGTAGTAGACATCCCCTCCATAATTCCATGGTACGGTTTTGTCTGACGAATACAGGACTGGTCCAGGCATTTTAATTATCAAAGGAGTTGTTTTTGGAACTGATGTAATTCTAATGGGTCTTTTGGTGGAGACCTTGGAAGAATTGGCGGAAATGGTAATGATAGAAACATCTTTAAAAGGAACAGGTGGAACAGAAGTATTTTCAAACAAGATTTATTTGTTATCTATTAGGCATTGAACGCCTGTTTTAAACAAAGGATGGCTGATTGGTGAGGACAAACAGAAATGACAGCCTTCATCACAGCCCGGGAACACACCGACATTCAATAAGTTCACTTTAATAGTCAGGAGTGGGGTCATAAGTTCCTCAACTGAAGTAACAAACATTTCTTCTTCAATGGCATTAGTATTATGGCCATGTTTGGGCATAGGGGCAGAAATGACATTTGGCTTTTCGGGCGCATCGAAATCAATCTCTTTGGCTTCAATGAGGTCTTGTACTTTGTTCTTTAGAGCCCAACAATTGTTAGTGTCATGGTCGGGACTCTCATAGTGGTATGCACAGCAGGCATTAGGATGATAGTAAGGAGATGTTGTGTTAGGGTTCTTTGGAGCTTCTTTCAAAGTCACCAGGTTGGATCTTAGAAATTATGGCAATACTTGAGATAAGGTCATGTTAATCCTGGTGAATTGTCTAACTTGTCTTTCCATCCTTGGTTGGTTATTCCTTTGTTGATCAAGCGCAGGTTTAGGAATCATAACAGCTCCCACCATTGGACGGTGTTCAGCCCTACCTTGATTTCTTTGAGGATAAACAACAACCACTTCTTTCTTTCCGATGAATGGTTTCCTTACAACAGCAGAGGATGTGTCTTTTTGAATCTTTCCACTTTTTATTCCTGCTTCTATCCTTTCTCTGGTCAATATTAGTTTAGTAAAACCTGCCGATGAACTCCCAATTAGGTGATTGAAGAAGGGACCAGACAAGGTGCCCAAAAACATGTCTACTAATTCTCTTTCAGATAGAGAAGGTTAAACTCTCCTGGCCAAATCTCTCCATTTTTTCGCATAGTCCTTGAAGCCTTCATTTGAAACCATGGCCATACTCTGGAGTTGAGTACGAGTAGGCGCAAGATCAGCATTGTATTGGTATTGTTTGTAAAAGGCTGCAGGAAGATCTTCCCAGTTATGAACATTGGCTCTTTCTAACTGATAAAACCAATCAAGTTGAGTTCCAGACAGACTGTCTTGGAAGAAATGTACCCATAAATCTTTGTCGGCGGTATGGGGCTGGATTTTCCTCACATAGGACCGGAGATGCATTTTGGGAAATGAAACTCCATCATATTTGGCGAACAAATGTGCTTTGAATTTGGGAGGAATGACAATCCCCGACACAAAACCCAATTCCTCAAAGTCCAAGCCAGGTACTTTTTGGATTTCCATCGCACTAAACCGCTCTTCGAGACGTTTATATTTGTCATTAGCTGGAGGATATTGTTCTTCATAATAGTCTTGTTCTTCCTCTTCTAATTCTAACGGGAAAACTGCTTCCTTGCCTTTACCATCTTGATTGTCTTTTTCACCGGATGTCATTGCAAAGTCTAGGGTCCTTTTTGTCTACCCATTAAATCTTCTTCCCATGTTTAGGACTCCGGTTACCTTTTTTGTCTTCTTTTTATTTTCCTCATCCAGCAAAGTCTTCAACTCTTCTTGTCCTTTGGCCAGATTTAAGAACAACTGTTGAAACTGTGCATTCTGAGCTTGGAGATCCTTCACCATTTTCTCGAGATCATCTTACTGAAATAAACAGTAGAGAGATGAGGAGACTTGTTGCAAGAAACCTGCTTATGTTATGATGAATGGTAAATGCGTATGCAATGATTTCAAGGATTTTAAGATTCAAATTTGTTTTAGACAAAAAGGAAACGCCTGTTATATTAATAGATTAAAGCTCGAGTACAATAATTCCTTCTTGGGAAAAACAAATACAAGAAGCTCTAAGATAAAAAGGTAGTGCACATCCTCTTTGGTGTAATGTAGGCATTCAGAGTCTGCTCCTCATGAAGTAGCCTAGTGAGTTCCAAAACCTTCTTCTCGCTTGCGTAGAATTGGGCTTCGAAAGAATCTCGCTCTCCTTTGAGTTGTATCCAATCCCTTTGTAGGTTTTCAAGAGATGTAGGCATGTCAGGATGTAGGATAGTGTATGGAACATCTTCTTCCATGACAGGCTCAATGATTACCGGGAGAATGGAGGGGTAAGGCATCATAAGACTCTAAGCACGAGTTTATACCCATTTGAGGTAAGGCTCAAGAGGGATGGAATTTTTATGCCCTAAAGTCTTTCTATCTACCTTGTTTAACATCCTCCAAGCTCGAATAAATCTCTGACAAAGACCTTGATCGTCGTTGTCGTAGTCAAATACCAAACCTTGAATCAGCATCTCGTGCGGGCAATCCCTTCGGGTGTAACCAAACTGTCTTAAGGCTAAGCAAGGGTTGTAGGTGAGACCTCCCCTAATGCCAAGTAAAGTAACATTAGGAAATTCTCCACAACGGTCGATAATAGTAACATTCTCTATGGATCGGGAGCACCAATGAATGTCTGAATGTTTGAGCGTCATCAACCTTTATGACCACCTTGAACGTTACTCATTGTTTAATACAGAATGGGGAAGATGCGAAATAAACCATCTTGCCAAGAGAGGAGTGCAACACATAAGGACACTTCTTTTCCTCATTGTGAGAGTGTGAAAAGAGTGTAGGATATCCCCTAGTAATGTAGGCACCGACTTGCGGGATATGAAGATTTTGACGGTGTTCACATCTATGAGTTGGTCAGGGTTTGGAAACAAAACCATCCCATAGATGAGGAGAGCCACAATTTCCTCAAAAGCTTGCAGGTCTAAAGAATTCCAACAGTTTTGGGCTTTCTCGAACAAGAACTTTTCTAGGAAACCTTTGACACCACTCCTTGTTTCCCAATGAGTTGTGACATCAGATGAATGCAAGTGTAGAGCTTGAGCAATCTCTTTTGGCTTTGGGTCTCTTTCCGTACCGTTGAAAGGTAGTTGATTGAGAATGGGAATTCTCAAGAGTCGGGAGAATTCTTCCAAAGTAGGCACAAGTTGATAGTCGGAAAATGTGAAGCAATGGTGTAAAGGATCAAAGAACTGAAAGAGCACCTTCATCATGTCCTCATCTATGTTAGAGGTGACCAAGTTGAGTAGGCGACCATGTCTCTCGGTGAATAGAGAGTTTTTGGGAATCCTTGAAGCTAGCTCCTTAAGTTGTGGAGGGATCCTTACAAGGTTGACTTGAATAGTTTTCCTGCGAATAGAATCCATATCCTACAAAACTAGAAGAAAGATGAATCCTAAAAACCTTGAAATGGTTAGTGAATGGGTATGATGTCATGATGTTCATGATGTTATGTACAAGTATGTATATATAAATAAAACAAATAAGTCCCTAGGTTTAGGCTTGCATGGAGTTTTATAGGTAAGTACCCTCTTGAAGTTTAGTTGGCTCAACCTATCCTAGTAATAGTAATCGGGTTCTAAGGGATCTCAATATCATTGGTTTGCTTCCTTGGTCATTATTTCAGCACAAGCCTCTTTAATGGCGACCGAAATATCCCAAGAAACCAAACCTCAGTGAGTGTAGTATCGAGTATCTACCAACTTCGGATTGCACCAAAGCCGGTCATCTCACTACATCCTAAAGGCCAAGTTGGTCAAGTAAATGTTCTAGAAGTTCATTAGTGCTTCATGATATCACTCAGCGGCCCCGTATTCTCTTTTATTAACTCAAAGGCTACCGGTACCCACAAATATGTCGCACTAATGTAGCTATTGCTTAGACCATGTCGGTATAGCCCGCATAGTTTCCACAACGTATTGCTACTTACCTATAATGTATCCCACATCCGGGTAGAGGATTCAAACCCAAATAAAGAACCATAATGTAAAGCATATAAGTCAGACAATGAAAGCAAATAAATGTGATCTAGCCCTAAGGTAACCCAATTTTTTAGAATTTTCCCCAGCAGAGTCGCCAGTTATGTGATACAGTGGGAGAACTGACTTGGGTGTTTTGCGTTTGATCACAAATGTTGCGGTTAGCAAGAGTCGCCACCGACTTTTCTTTTATCCAAAAGGAAAGGTGAAAAAAGCACAGGAAAGACCTTTGAGATTATCTCTTGAGTTCGGGGGGTAGATTATGAAAAGGGAAGGTATTAGCACCCTTTTCATTCATGGTTTTCCATGGGCTCTTAGTTACTCGCTAGATCACTTGCTTTTGTTTGAAATTGTGCTTTGTGTGGTTTTTGAAATTATTTTGTAAAGAGGTCATTGTTTAGGCAAACTTTGTAATGATTCTCATTCGTAAGAATGTATACAAAGTGTTGGTCTTTTGAAAATGTTTTCAAGTTTTGTAATATGTTTGAAAGTGTATGTGATTGTTTTGAAAATAGCAAGGATGTTTGTTTTGAAATGGAGCAAGTAATTAGGAGAAATCTACCTACTCAAATGTCTTCCTTGTTCATTTCATTTTCGTTTGACATTGTTGTCTTACCATTGATTTGGTAAGTAACCCTTATCTTTGGATGTACACGGGACATGTGTGGGTCATCGTATAACCATGATTAGCAATATTGCAAGGTATCTTAGCATTCTTTTTTAGGGACTAAGATCATTTGTAAGGAAACTTAGATAGCGTCATCGAGGGACTATGATCTTGTATTTGCTTATTTTTGCTAAGATACCTCACATGCGTAATATGGCCATTTATAAGGCAACCAAGTGGATTTTACCCTAGGAGTGCTTGTGTGCAAGTGTATCATTTTCATACTTGTTTTTGTCTTGAATTAGGGTTTTTCTACTTGTTGATTTTAGTCTTTCCATACAAACCCTAATTACTAGCAATTATATTAAAGCGATAAGTTGCGAAAATTAAAATTCTACGCTATTACATCATTCGGGGGATGGGGATACAAATTTACAAATAGGGGGATGTTGTACCCCAAAATTTGCCCTCCCATATTCTTCAAGATTTGCCAAGATCAATCTTCAGATGATTCAAAATCTCTCAAGGGTTGCACAGTCCAATTGCCTCTTAACACAATCAAAATTAGGGTTTTGGTTCTTGCAAAGAAATTGAAGTTTTCAAAGGTCCAATCAAGTCCTATATGCCTATACACATTGTCAAGCATCCATATGCCAAGTTTCAAGACTCACAACATCAAATTGCACAGTCAAAAACCCTAAATGCTCCACAGTCAACTGCAGGGGCAAAATGGTCATTTGACAGTCAAAAGTCAAAAATTTTGGTCAACATCTTATTTTGAAGCCACAAACATCATTTGATCAATTCTTGATCATGATTCTCAAAGCATGGCTCAAAAATCATCAAGATGCAAAAGTTTCTATTTTTGGACAGCTGAAAAGTCAACTGCAAATTGACCAGGGCATAACTTCTTCATAGTTTATCAGAAAAATACCATCCAAATCTCATTTTGAAGAGAATGATATTTCCTACAACTCATCTTCACATTTCAAGTCCAAGAAATGCTCTCACAAAAAGTTATCAATTTCAACATTATAGGTCATTTTCAAAAGTCAACAAAAAGGCACTTTAAGTCAAAGACCATAACTTGATATTGGTAAATCAAAATGACATGGGACCAACGGTATTGGTTAGAGGACTTCAAGACCTTTCCAAAATGTCCAAGAACATGATCATAGCTTCAAAATTGAGCAAGATATGCCTTGTAGAAGTTGGGAAATTTTTGGGAATTTTGAAAAGTCAACTTTGCCTCAAAAGCTTCAAAATTGCTAATGGGCCACAAATTCATCCATGAATCATTACCCAAAGCATATGCACGACCCATTAAGCTCAAAGGGATTTATTTTCTTATTTTTAATTAATTAATTGAATTTTTAATCTTATTAATTCATTTAATTAAATTTAAATATGAAAAAATATCAAATCATGGTTTTAAATCCTTTTTGTGCAGCAAATATATTCATGATATGCAAAAGATCTCGTGCACCTTCTCAAGGGGACAAAATCATCCATATTTGGCATGATTGGCATGGAAAAAGATTGGAAAAGATATGAACAAAATCAAATATTCAAAACTTAAATTCATGGATATTGGGCTTGGTTTTTTAACCTAATTTCATTCACTTACATATGCAAGACCTAATGGAATCAAGAGACACACGAAAAGCTGCTCAGAAAACCTAGAACAAGGTTGCATTTTTCATCAAAATTTTGGAAACTGAACTCATAGTTACAGGACGATTCAAGGCTTGAAAAGCATCCTAATACGTTCCTGACATTGCTAGGGATCGACTGCAACCAAAAACGAGTCTCCATACTCCAAGAATTGGTAGAACATAATCGTCTTCTTCATGAACATGTCCATAATCGTTTTTTAATTTACATGCATTATTCATGAGTTTTAATTGTTGATTCTTGCTAATATTGATGTTCTGAAGCTATTGGTAATATTTAATTATCCTAACAATGCTTGAAACGAGATTTGCCATTAACGTTTTCTAGGGTTTCAGAAGCTCTAAATTGGGGCTTTACACATATGGCAAAATCAGACCACCAAACCTGTGCCATTGGATTCGTGACATCAAGACGAGACAAACACATACCTCGCGCCCTTTTTATATTTGTCTATGCTCTAATCGCTATTTTTTTAGGCTTCATTTAGTGGGGGTTTAAAACCCTCGCTATGTGTCTTCTATTTGCAGGAAAAACAAGGAAGACGAAGGACGTGGCTTGATGCTATAGGGTGGTTCAAATACTGGCGCGTGATTTTGGTTCATACCACTAACGCTTATTTTTTTTATATAATAATCATGCTTCATTATGCTAACAAAGAAACGCAATAGCCTGGTTGGTTGTTGAGGTGTCCTGCAGGTACTGGGACCTGGGTTCGATTCCCAGGTCCCCCCACATATTTCATATTTTTCCTCTTAATGTGCTTCCATGCAGTGTTCATCAAAAGGCTCATCATACAACCTCACATCCAATCCTGCCACGCGCCCATGAGCTTCAATCTGAAGGCTACAAAAGGAGTCCTACCATGTACCTCAGTCAATGGACATGCACTCAAGCTGGAAAGTCAACGAAGGCCTTGTGTTCAGTGGGCCAAAAATACTTCAAAAAACCTCCTAAATGGGCCTGATACCCCCCATGGTTTGCATCAATTTTTAATTTTTATTTGTTTTTCTTTCTTAATTCTATTAATTGTTTTCTTTAATTTCCTAAAATAATTTTCATAATAAAAATAAAATACAGAAAAATCAAAAAATGTTTATTGTTATTAATATTAATTTCACCATTATTTTTTGTAAATAAACTTTAATAATTAACTTAGTTAATTTAGGTTTCAATTTTAACATTTTTCTTAATAAATTAAAATATGTAGAAATTAGGGTTTTTTAACATTCTCATCCTTTTTCTTAAATAAATAATTTTCTCATTATTATTATTATTATTAATTATTACTTTTGTAAATAAATATGTAAATTAACTAATTAGTGTAAATTAGGTTAACTTGTATATTTTTCTTTAATAATTAAAAACAACCTAGAATTAGGGTTTCCTTGTAAATTCTTTATTTTTATTAAATACCAAAAACATAAAAAATATTTCTTTCCTTTTAAATAATAATTAGACTTTTTAATTTCAATTTAATTTCAAAAGGGTCCAACGCCCTCGAACGTTCTATTTTTATTCTTTCGCGTTATTCTTATTTTCCTTCCGAATATTATGTAACTGATCAAGCCTTGTAATAGTAATTAGGAAATTTATTTACTTTCCGCATTTTTATTCAAACGGGTCTTTGTAATTTGGCGATGTATAGACCCGCGCCTTGTAATAGCGTAGGATTTATCTTTCCGCATTTAAATTTCCGCACTTTTAAATTCTAAATTTTGCATGAAAGAATGTATGGCCTAAATTAAAAACAAGCGTAGCTCACCCTGATGCATGATCAAAGATAAATATAACATGAAAATACCACACAAATTCACACACCATTTCTAGGGTACGCCTCACTGTTGCCTTGCCTTCGAAACGTGGTCGTCGAGTATAGGACGTTTTAGTAAGTCCTTATGTCCATGATCCAGTTGCCTCGAAACGGTTGCCTCGGATTAAAAAGGATCAATGGCATAAGGGTAGCTTCTAAGGTGTCCTACTGTTGCTCTGGTGACCACACTGTCCCTAAAAACGAATTGACCCGAACACCTCCAACGGTGGTGCTACCTACCTCTCAATGGTGGGATGGCACTACCTTAAGGACATTTACACAGCCTAATTCCTTAGGGTAGGTAGATGACTCATAGATACTTGCTCTATTCAAAAACAAATCAAAACTCTTTTCACACCGACACGTTCAAAAAGCTTTCAAAACAATTTTTCAAACACTCTTGAGGACTGATACAAGAGTCATTCTGAAATCTTTAAACGAAACTTTTTCAAACCCACTCACACTTTGAAAAGCAAACACTTTTGAAAACACAATGAGCAAGTATCTAAGAGCCCATGGATAACCATGGATAGAAAGGGTGCTAACACCTTCCCTTTCTATAAATCTACCTCCCGAACCGAGAAACTATCTCATAAGGAATTTTGTTGTGCTTTTGTCCTGTCCATGTTGGAGAAAATAAAAGATGGTGGCGACTCTTGTTTCCGCGACATTTCGCGAACCAGCGTTAAACAGTCAGTTCTAAATCCACCGATCACAGGGGATGAAAATAAAATCAAATCCTAAGTTAATATTACAACCACATTGAATTGATAAGAATGTACAAGATAATGTGAAATGAACTTGTTTTGTTTTAGAAAAGAGATAAGTTTTGTTTAAGAAAATATTCTTGATCTTTTTGTTTTAAGAAATAAAATAAAGCATGTAAAATGTAAAATGTTTTTTGTGTTTTTGATTAGTGAAATAAGAAGTGATAGAAAAAATTAGTAAGGAAAAAGAAAAAAGAATTAGCGTGTTGCTGACTAAAAGAGATCAGAAGTTATGACTCTGGCGTGCTGCAAAACAAAGATCATATTAGTAGAAATAGGTAAAGTCAGAAGTTCTGGGTCCGTTGGGAACAAAGAAAATTTCAGAAGTTCTGATACCACTAGAAGAACTTAGTCTCCCTTTCCATGCTAGTCAAAACATCTGCAACTTAGTCATTTCTCAATAGAATAGAAGATGCGCATATAACAGTTATGGCAGGTTTCATAGTGTTTCAGAAACAAGAGATATCAGAACTATAAATCAGAGGCAAGCATGAATTTATTAATTCTAATTTTCTTAAGAAGTTCTGAATTAATTTACTCCCTACTTAGGCATACAAATACGTGAAACCTTAGAATGCGTACAACATCAGAAACATGATGTCAACATTGTATTTTTGAACATGCAAATCTGATAATGCTTAAGTAATATGATGAGAGTCAGCAGAAGCTCACCTTGCAGCTGGAAAACACTCTGAACTGGAGTCTGGTTCTGAACTCTGCTGATGTTCTGAACAGCTTCTCCATATACTCAGCAGGCTGGAAGTTTTCAACTTGGGCAATGGATGATTAGAAAAATTCTGAATAGCCAAGGGGTAAAGTTCTAACTTCTTGAGATGGATGTGGATGGAGAGTGTGTTACAGTCTGAACACAAAAGTTAGGATAGCTTCTAATATGTGAATCAGAAACTGTATGGACGGTTTTGGTCAAGAAACACTTGAGAGAAATGGAGTTTGAATGCAAGAAATCAAAAGTTAATAGGTTTTGTATTATGTGTTTGCAGTCTTGGATTCTTGGAATTTTAACAGGGGTTCAAGGCTTTTTCTTTCTCAATTTTTCGACCCTCTTACAGTTGCCAATAAGGTCTAATTTATAGGCAAAGGTTTAGTAGTTTGGAGAAGTCAAGGGGAACCACCATCATAAGTTAGGCGCTGACTTGCTCTTGAAGTAATTTCAAATAGGTAGGGTGGTCAGCAGTTTTAACAGCGCCTAAGTTGGATTTTTCAAGCAGGAATTAAGGAAAAGTAACCTCAAAAGCAAAAGCAATGTATGGGCCCAGCACACTTTTGTACAAAAGTTTGCTTTTCCGAGATAGTAAAGGTACTTCTATGCCACACGTAGGGAAATCCTTTGGATAAAGACTCAAAAGTGGTTGTGAGCATTAAATGATGAGGAGATTGATCAAACTAGAAATCTTGCAATGTGTGATTTTGCATCATTTCTTAATTCTGAATCAGAAGTTCAACTTCAGTGTAACTTAGAATAGACATCTAACTTTTGATCTTTGTATCTCCTTGCTCCAGCATGTTCTGAAGGAGCTCTCAGACTTTCCAGGAAGTTTGCAACACGCTTTGTAAACCTTTTTTGAACTACCCTTGCAAAATCTTACTGAATCTTTGTGAAAACTGGCCCAGAAGTTGTAACCAAACTCTGTCTTGGAACTGTCCAAAATTTGCTGAGTGCTTCAGTTTCATGGACGTTTCTTTTGAGGAGTCATAACTTGAAATCCTAGCATTTCTAGGAGAAGTTTTATTCTATAATGTTTCAGATCTTGTTTGAGTCCATAACTCTTGTGTTAGAAGTTAATCCAGAAACAAATTGCATCATGGTGATAATCTGATCAGAAGTTCTGAGCTTGTCATATTTCTTAAACACTTAGAAAAAATTCTAAGTATTTAGAAATTTGACTTTTCCAATAGCAAATTTGACTTTTGACTTTCTTAATGAAACAAACTTCATATTTTAACATGTTTTGCTGAAATATGATTCTTGAAACTTGATTTTGATCAAAAAGTCAAAGTTTGACTTTTTAGTATGCAAATGACCATTTTGCCCTTGTGAATGACTTTCTTGAAAAATTTGTAATTCAAAGCTTGAAATTGGATAGAAGCAAACCTAAGGGTTTAGGGTGATCCTTTGAGAAATGAGAGGGAATATTTTGGGGTACAACACCTACACAGGTTCCTTTTCTTTCCTAGATACAGTTTTACACAGACTCATCATAAAGCAGCCCTACACAGGCCCATCATAAATTGAAGAATATTCAAGACCTCTTTTGGTTCAGTTTAAACCTCTCAATGGTTTATCCTGATGCTTTCCAAGTGAATATTTCTGGTTCAGATGAATTGCTCCAAGATTTATTATGATACTTCCCAGTCAGTAAACATACAAGACTTCTGCTAGTTTTAGATAAATCGCTCCCAAAGATTTATTCTGATTGTTTTCCAATGAAAGTCAAGTTTTGACTTAATCTAGTTTCCATCAATAATCACCTTCAAATGGCATCTATAAGCCTATTCACAATTCATCTTCAAATGCAAATTTCTGGCCACTCTAGTGTTCAATCATCTTCCACATTCAAGTCACGAATGACAGATTTTCCAATCCAACTCTTCAAGCGTAAGAAGATTGAACAGGGGCAGTTGTTGTACCCCAAAATTTTCCCTCTCATTTCTCAAAGGATCATCCTGGACCTCAGTTTTTGCTTCCATCCAATTTCAAGCCTTGAATTACAAATTTTCCAAGAAAGTCATTTACAAGGGCAAAATGGTCATTTTACATACTGAAAAGTCAAACCTTGAATTTTGGATCAAAGTCAAGTTTTAAGAGTCATATTTCATCAAGACATGTTTAAATATGAGGTTTCTTTCGTCAATAAATTCAAAAGTCAAATTTACTTTGAGAAAGTCAAAATTCTAAATACTTCGAATTTTTCTAAGTATTTAAGAGATATGACAAGCTCAGAACTTCTGGCCAGATTATTACCATGATGCAAGCTGATTCTGGAAGAACTTCTAACTCAAGAGTTTTAAATCTCAATGAGACCTAAAACACTTCAGAACAGAACTTCTTCTAGAAATGTTTGGATTTCAAGCTACAAATCCTTGAAGATACGTCCATGAAACTAAAGCTTTCAGCAAATTCTGGACCTTTCCAAAACAGGATTTGGTTAGAACCTTTGGGCCAATTTTCATATAGGTCCAGTCAGAATTTGCAAGAGAAATTCAAAGAGGATTTACAAAGCGTGTTACAAGCTTTTGGGAAAGTCTGAGAACTCGCTCAGAACATGCTGGAGCAAAGAGATTAAAAGACCAGAAGTCAGATGTTTGTTCTAAGTCGCGTTGAGGATGAACTTCTGGCCCAGAATTAAGTATAATTCACAATCTCATGCCGCAGGATTTCTGGTCTGATAAATCTCATCATCATTTAATGCTCACAACCACTTTTGAGTTTTTATCCAAAGGATTTCCCCACATGTGACATAGAAGTACAGTGTTGTCCTTGAAAAAGCAAATTCTTGTACAAAAGTATGTTGGGCCCATGCTTTGATTTTACCTCTGAGGGTACTTTTCCTTAATTCACGCTTATAATTCAAGCTTAAGCACGGCTAAAATCTGCTAACCACCATACTTGTTTATCTTGCTTCAAGAACAAGCCAGCACGCTAGCATGATGTGTGTACTTTTGACTTCTCCAAGCTGCAAAGTTCTTGCCTATAAATTGAACTTCATTTACATTTAAAGGAGGGTTCGGTCAGAAAAATTGAAAGGAAAAGCTTTGAAACCTTGCTAAAAATTCCATAAATCCGAAACTGCAAACACAAATACAAAACCTACTAGTTTTTTATTCTTGCATTCAAACTCCAATTTCCCTCAAGTATTTATTGACCATATCATCCATACACCATTCATAACCCAAAGTTAAAGGTTGTTACCGTCTTCTGAGCACGTGAGGAAGATGATCATAACATTATAAGCATTCAGAATCAGACTCCAATTCATATGACCTTTTCCAGCTACAAGGTAAGCTTCTGCTAACCCTCATCATATCACTTAAGCATTGTTAGAGTTGCATGTTCAAAATACAATGTAGACATCCTGATTCTGATGTTGTACATATTCTGAGGTTTCATGTATTTTCCTGCCTAAATAGGAAGAACATAAGTTCAGAATTTCTTAAGGAAACTAGGACTAGCAGATACATGCTTGTTTCTGATTTATAGTCTTGACATTTTTTATGCTTCTGAAACCATGATGGAAACCTGCCATAATTGTTATATTTGTGTTTTCTGTTCTGTTGAGAAATGACTAAGTTATAGATGTTCTGATTAGCATGGAGAAAGAGATGAAGCTCATCATCAGAATTTACTTTATGTTATATGTTCATGTTTTTGCTTCTAATACCGGATGTACAGCCACCCCGGTGGTAGAAAGCGTGCGCATAAGACATTAGTACTAAGGGTCCTGGGTTCTAGCCCCAGAGGCATCTTTTTAGGTTTATCTATTGACATTTTCACCCATCTATCTGTCAGACGATACTCCTAAATCAGAACTTCTAGATATCCTCACCTAACAGCATAATCACTTTACTCTCTCAAATAATCAGAACCTCTGACTTTCCAGAAATACATGAACTTCTAGGTTCTTAGATACACTACAACCTCTGAACCCCCTCAATAATCAGAGCTTTTAGGTTTTCATCTGATCTCAGCAACCTCATAACTTGGAGTACCCAGGCCCATAACTTTTGACCCTCCACTTTCTCACTAACACTTTCTCTTTTACAGCGTATTAAAGTCAGAACTTCTGTTCCCCCTTGTTTCAGCAATGTGCTGATTCTGACTCCTTTTTCTCTCACTTGTCCTATTTTTTCTTTTAATAACCAAAAACACCAAAAAAATTCATATTCACGTGTTTTATTTTATTTCTTTTAGAATAAAAAAGATCAAAATATTTTCTTAAGTAAACTAATTACTTAACAAAAAAGCAAGACAAGTCCATTTCAATTCTTGTACATTATTTCAATATGGTTGTAATAGATAATTAGGACTTTAATTTCTTGCAATCCCCATTCATAAATTTGTACCCCCATCCCCTTAATGATGTAATAGTGTAGGACTTTACTTTTCCGCACTTTTATTGCTTTCATATATTGTTAATAATTAGGGTGTGTATTGCAAGACAAGAAATCGACAAGTAGACAACCTAAAAATCAAAGACTAAAATGCATGCAATCAAACTCACTTTGCACACATGCACCCTTTAGGGTAATCTCACTTGTTTCCTTTTGGAAAGTAGTCATGTCCCTCGAATATGGGCGTTTTAGCAAAGACCCTCGATAAAAGGTCGTAGTCCCTCGATGACCCTTAATGTTGCCTTTGGTAAACGATCTAGTCCCTAAAACGACATTTCTAAAACATCCCATAGGTTTCCTTCTATGACTATACAAACGTCCCACGCCCGTCCCTTCACATACAACGATGGGGATTCTTACCAAAACAATTGTAAGATAGCAACATTTAAAGGAGGAGGAAAAGAACACTTAAGACCTTTTGAGTAGGTAGATTCGCTCCTAGTTGCTCGCTTGCTCACAACAAAAACATTTTATACACCAACACATTCATTTGAAACATTTTGAAAAGACAACACTTTGTACGTGTTCTTATAGAAATGAGAGACATTATAAAGACATCTTTTAAAAATCACTTTCAAAAACACATTCCACAAACACTTCTTTGAACTATTATCGAAACAACACTTTGAACGCGTTCTTATAGAAACGAGAACCATTACAAAGATATTTTCAAAATACTTTCAAAACCCATACCACAAGCACACATTCAAACAAAAGCAAGTGATCTAGCAAGTAACTAAGAGCCCATGGAAAACCATGGATGAAAAGGGTGCTAATACCTTCCCTTTTCATAATCTACCCCCCGAACTCAAGAAACAATCTCAAAGGTCTTTCCTGTGCTTTTTAACCTTTCCTTTTTGGATAAAAGAAAAGTTAGTGGTGACTCTTGCTAACCGCAACATGTGTGATCAAACGCAAAATAACCAAGTCAGTTCTCCCACCGTACCATAATCACCATTGAAGTGATTTTGTAATAAATGGCATGGCAAGGTTTATATTGGTTCAGCACATTTAAAAGTTATCAAGATTGATTCAAAAGCACAAGGGGTTGATTGAAGAAGTAGTAATGATTGGACAAGACTTTGTTCCACTTGATCACAAATGCATATTTCTCTCAATTCTCAAGATATGGAAGTGGTTTTGGTGGCTATGAGTTCTAATTATCATACTCAATAACTTCTATTTACAAAGAGAAAGTGTTGGCACAAGAAGGTTGTTCAAAATTATCAAAATTCCTCAAAGCATTTTATATATCTAGGAGCTAGGGTTTTGAACTTCAAAGAAGTATATCTTGCTCATCTTTTGGTATTTTTGAGTGATTCCAAAGACATCCTTCTCTTCAAAGGTTTATTAACAAATCACTTCAAAATTTTCAAGGAGTTTTCATGTGAAAGAAACTTGATGATGAAGAAAGAGTACAAGTCCTCCAGATGAACCCCCATTTTCCCATGTGTGACTTCAAATGATCATAACTTGGTCAATTTTTATCACCTTGAGCCCACTCATTTTCCATAATTATCTTGAGGATGTGAACTTTATGCCTTATTTTATGGTCATAGTGAGAAAATGGATGGAAGATGCCCTAAGGATGCAATAGATTATAGGTCATTTCATGATTTTTTGCCAGCTTCAACAATTCAAAACTATCTCAATTTTTGGAGATTTTGAATGGTTCAAGTTTCAAAATGTCATTCAAGAGGTCTATTTCATGCCATATTTTTTGGTGAAGATCAAATTTCAAGTGGAAGGCCAGGTTTGGATGCAAAACATTATAGGTCACTTTTAAAGAAAAATTTGAAATATTTCTAAGTATGGAAAGTCAACCTTTTTTCCCCAACTTTGACTCAATGCAACTTTCAGCTCAAGCATCCATTTGATTCCATTTTTTTTCTATTGCAAAGCTTGTAACCTCATCTTTCTAAAGCATCAAGAATCATGCCTTAAGACCCCTTGAGCTGAGAATGCCATTGGATTGAACTTGGTAACTTGGAACTGAAGTTTCTTCATAAGTCAAAATTTGAATTCATGTTTTGGCCTCTAAACATCAAATTAGCACGCGTTTTTTATCTAAACATGTTTAACCAAGTTGCCAAAGTGGATTAGAGCCTTAAAACGCAATTGGATGAGTTTTGATGCAAATCAGATCACACTTTACTCGTGCATCAGGTTCACTTGATTTCCCTCCAAACTTCATCATTTCACACATTTGAACATTCCATTTGATTTCCTATAAATAGAGGGTCATCCCTCATTCATTTCCTCGAGCTTTGAGAGTCAAAAACACTCTGTCAAAACCTCACACGAACTCCAAATTTTTGAAATCAGTTTCTGAGATTCCAACATTTTCTTCCAAAATTCTTTGCATATTCATCTTCCTTAAGCATCATACAAACTCTCAAGCACTTAAACCAAGCAAAATGAGCTATAATTCAAGCTACAGAAGTCCAGTTTCAAAGCTTCTTTCTTGAACTTTGAAAAGGTAGAATTCTCTACCATTTGGATCCAAATAAAGAACTAACATGTTCTACTCATTCTCCTGATTCTAGTGCTTCTTACATTTTTTAAATCCATTGAGAATTGAGAGAGAAATCTCAAATTGAAGGTGCTCGCTATTTTTTGGGTTTTTGATTCATATCTCTTTACATACCTTATATAAATTTGGCGTGATGGTGGTGTTAGGATCGTCTTGAAGAGACAAATTCAATGATACTGGTCTGGGATCCTAATTTTTCCATTTGAAAGATCTCACAAAATCTTCATTACAGGGTGGCTGGAGGTTGAAGATGATGACATGTCTCGTCTCAACCAATGATAGCGTGCCAAATATTTTAATTTCATTGGTTGCCCTTTTTCTAATCTCATGCGCATCTTACTAAGGTCTATATCAAGCACAACGCGTCTAGTCCATTGGATTAGCTTACTAACGCGTTTTGACTATGATCTGATGGCCCATATTTTTTTGGTTTTATTTTATTTTCTGATTTTATATTTTAATTGATTTAATTTTCAAAAATTCATAACTCTTTTATTTTTTATCCAAAAATTATGAATAAATTCACAAAAATACTTTAATTTATTTCTGATCTCATGACTATTTTTTCACATTTTTATTTTGACATTTGATATATATATATTTTTTGCATTATTTGCTTTGTTTTAATTACCTTAAAAATACTTTCTGACATTTTTTAATTCTAAAAAAATTTCATAAATATCATTTTACATATTTCTGACTTTTTGAAAATTTTATGGAATTTTATATTGATGTTTACTATTTTTGATTTATTTCCAATTTGTCTGAGCAATTTTAATTAGCTTAAAAATAGTTTCTGACTTTAAAAAATTACCAAAAATTTTATAAAAATATTTGAGTCCATTTCTGATTTTTCTATGGTCCTACTTATTTTTTCTTGATTAGTTTGAACATAGTTGATATTTTTATTTCTTATTTCCTTTTTAAAACCTTTTTTTAATGTATATATTAAATTCAATATTATTTTGTGATTATTTACTGGCTGATCTTGGGTTGAATTTTTTATCATGAACTTTGTTAACATCATTGGATCCATGGTGTTGAGTTTGACTCCATAAAAATGGATGAATGATTTTGTAAGTGTTTAGTTATTGGCATGTATTTTTGGTAAAACCAGGTGTGTGAATGTCATGATTGATGTCATAACATTCTGGATTATTAGGTACTTTATGCAGAAAAAGTATGGCATACAGTAGCTACTGTTTATGAGTGTGTATCTGAGCATTTTGCAATGATCACATTTATTTCCTTCTACCAAAATCAGTAAACAGGAATTCTGATGTCATAACAAATGTTAAGACATCCTGTACTGATCTAACAGTTATTCAGTTTGGTTAATTCTGAGATTTTTCAGGAAGTTGGTTCATTCTTTCCAGAACAGAATCTCACGTGGACTTTGGGTTAACCTAGCTCAACCCTAATCTAGTTGATAAAGTCTTATGACCTAGTCTTGAGGTTAACCCTAATTAACCCTAGCTTTTCGTGGAAGCCCTAACTGAAGAAACAACTGCATATATATTCAACAGGAATGCTGATTGGAAAGCAACTCTTAGACAGAAGATCAATTAGGAGCTGTATAGTTTTAACTGCTGTAATCCAAGCAAGTATCATTTGTGATAAGTGACTTGGAATAGGTTTTTATTGTAAGGGTTTTTGTATCACTCAAAGCTTTGAAGCAAGAGTGTTTGTGTCTCTTGACTAAAGCTTTGAAGCAAAGTCAAGTTAGGTTTATGTATCACTCAAAGCTGTGAAGCACGAGTGTTTGTGTTACTTGATTAAAAAGCTGTGAAGCATAATCAAGTGTATGTTCTGAAGAGTGTCTTCATTATTTCATTAGCCAATTGTTTAAGTATCACTGCTGTGATTGAGGGGGAGTGAGTAGGAACTCAGGTTTAAGTTGAACTTAGATTGAAGTTGCATTGGGTAGGTCTTAAGTGAAGGAGATAAACTGGTTGGTTTATTCCTGAATTAATATCTCTTATAGTGGATTTCCTCCCTGGCTTGGTAGCCCCCAGAGTAGGTGTTGTTTCACATTGAACTGGGTAAACAATTGATTGTGTTCTTTACTGTTTTTATTTACTGTCTTATAGAAAGTCAGATACGGTGTCATAACATTCATTGTGACATTGAGTATCTGCTGCCAGAATTTCAATTGGTATCAGAGCAGGCACCCTGCCTGTATTACTGGGTGAGATCTAGGGATATCACTTTCTGGCACTATGGACAAAGAAGGAGTTTTTGGAAACAGACCACCCATTCTGGATGGATCAAATTATGACTACTGGAAACCTCGTATGATTGCCTTCTTAAAATCACTGGACAAAAAGGCTTGGAGAGCTGCTGACAAAGGATGGAACCATCCCACCATAACTGAGAAAGACGGGACGATCAGTCTGAAGCCTGAGGAAGAATGGAGCAAAGAAGAAGATGAGTTAGCCCTGGGTAATTCCAAAGCTTTAAATTCCTTGTTCAATGGAATTGATAGAAACATATTCAGACTAGTTCATCAATGTGAACTGGCCAAGGAAGTGTGGGACACTCTCAAAACTACCCATGAGGGCACATCCAAAGTAAAAATGTCAAGGCTTCAGATGCTGACTACCAAGTTTGAGAACCTAAGGATGAAGGAAGATGAAACCATTCATGAGTTTCACATGAACATCTTGGAGATTTCCAACACCTCAGGAGCATTGGGTGAAAAGATGTCTGAAGAAAAACTGGTGAGAAAGATTCTCAGATCCCTGCCTAAAAGATTTGCAATGAAGGTAACTGCTATAGAGGAAGCCCAGGATATCAGCAAGTTAAAGGTGGATGAACTCATTGGGTCTCTTCAGACTTTTGAGATGGGGATCAGTGACAATGTTGACAAGAAAAACAAGAGCATAACACTTGTATCCAACACTGAAGATGAAACCAAGGAGGATGAAGAAGAAAATATTTCAGAAGCTATAGCCATGCTTGGAAGACAATTCAACAAACTCATCAAGAGAATGGATCCAAAGTCAAGGTCAAATGTTAAGAACATCCCCTCTGACATTAACAGATCTTATGACTCTAGCAGAAGACCAAAGTCTGAAGAGAAGGGAAATCAAGGCAGAGGAATTCAATGCCATGGCTGTGAAGGATATGGGCATATTCGAGCTGAATGTCCTACCTTTCTTAAGAAACAAAAGAAAGGAATGTCTGTTACCTGGTCTGACTGTGATTCAGAAAGTAATTCTGAAGAAGAATCTGCCAAACTAGTTACTGCACTAAATGGTGTTTGTACCTTTGAAAGTGACACTAGTGATGAGGAAGTGACATTTGAAGAACTGGCTGATACTTATAAGAAATTATGTATCAGAAGTGCTGAAGTCTATATGCAAAATGAGAAACAAACAAAACTCATCATAAAGTTGGAGGCTGAAAAAAGGGCAGACATTGAAACTATAAGTCATCTAGAAGGGGAAGTTCAAATGCTGAACTCAAAACTGAACTAGATGACCAAATCTGTCAAGATGCTGACAAATGGAACTGACAAATTGGAAGAAATCCTTCAGGTTGGACAAAATGTGGGAAACAAGTCTGGTCTAGGATTTGTGACAGCAAAGAAATCTGGTGCAGACAAGAAGATCAGGCCTGATAAACAAATGTCAAAGCAGATGTCACAACATAACACTCAACATCGGGAACAGAGAAATATGAAGAAAAAGTACCAAAGATGGAGATGTCATCATTGTGGGAGTTTTGGTCACATAAATCCATTCTGCTTCAGATTGTATGTATACCCTAATCAGAACCCAGGTGTCAAACCTAAGTCTAACAAGGTACCACATACTCCACAGTGGAAGAAAAAGGCTATTGCCCTGATAGCCCACACTTCCCTTAGAGTCTCTGCAAAGGAAGACTGGTACTTTGACAGTGGGTGTTCTAAGAACATGACTGGAATCAAGAACCTTCTCAATAATGTTAAACCTCACACCACTAGTTATGTGACCTTTGGAGATGGTGCTATAGGAGAAATCAAAGGAGTTGGTAATTTGGACTGCCCTGGAGTTCCAAATCTAAATGAAGTACTATTGGTAAAAGGCTTGACTGCTAATCTCATTAGTATCAGTAAATTATGTGATCTAGGATTCAAGGTCAACTTCTCAAAATTTGAATGTCTTGTAACTAATGAAAAACAAGAAGTTGTAATGAAAGGAGTCAGATCTAAAGACAATTGTTACTTGTGGGAGCCTGAGAACACTAATTACTCCACTGAGTGTTCTATTTCCAAAGAAGAAAAAGAGGTGAAACTGTGGTACCAAAAACTTGGCCATCTTCATCTAAGAGGAATGAAAAGGATTATCTCCATGGAGGCAGTCAGAGGGATTCCAAGACTGCAAATTGATAAAGGGAGAGTTTATGGTGAATGTCAGGTTGGTAAGCAGACTAGGATGTCACATCCAAAGTCAAGACATCTGACCACATCTAAGGTTCTAGAACTTCTTCATATGGATCTGATGGGACCAATGCAGGTGGAAAGTCTTGGTGGAAAGAGATATGCCTATGTTGTGGTGGATGACTTTTCCAGATTCACCTGGATTAACTTCATTAGGGAAAAATCTGATGTGTTTGAAGTTTTTAAAGAACTGTGCAAAAGAATTCAAAGATAAAAAGAAGGGTGTATTGTCAGAATCAGAAGTGATCATGGCAAGGAATTTGAAAACAGTAAGATTAATGAGTTCTGTTCCTCAGAAGGAATTAGTCATGAATTCTCTTCTCCTATAACTCCTCAACAAAATGGAGTTGTAGAAAGGAAAAATAGGACCATACAGGAATCTGCCAAAGCTATGATACATGCCAAAAGACTTCCTATTCATTTTTGGGCTGAAGCTATGAATACAGCCTGTTATGTCCATAAAAGAGTCACTTTGAGAAAGGGAACCTCATCCACCATTTATGAACTCTGGAAAGGAAGAAAGCCAACTGTGAAGTACTTCCATGTATTTGGCAGCAAATGCTATATTCTGGCAGATCGTGAACAAAGGAGAAAGTTGGACCCTAAAAGTGATGAAGGTATATTTCTAAGATACTCCTCCAACAGCAGAGCTTATAGGGTATTCAATTCCAGGACCAAAGTCATGATGGAATCAATAAATGTCATAGTTGATGATTATCATGAAGAAACAGATGTCCCTTGTAATATTGAGACATTCTTTGAGACTCCAACTCAACAGAATGACCTTCCTAACACCACTACAGCAGACTCTGAATCCAAGGAAGCTAGCAAAATCCATTCCATCAGAATTCAGAAAGATCATACTAAAGAACTCATCATAGGGGATCCTAACAGTGGAGTCATTACAAGATCTAGAGAAATCATCTCAAATTCTTGCTTTGTGTCTAAAATTGAACCAAGAAATGTTAAGGAGGCTTTAACTGATGAATACTGGATTGATGCAATGCAAGATGAATTGAACCAATTTAAGCAACATGAAGTTTGGGAGTTAGTTCCTAGACCAGAGGGAACAAACATCATTGGTACAAAATGGATATACAAGAACAAATCAGATGCTGAAGGAGTTGTCACTAGGAATAAGGCAAGACTTGTTGCCCAAGGATACACTCAAGTTGAAGGGGTTGATTTTGATGAGACCTTTGCCCCTGTAGCCAGACTGGAATCTATCAGACTCCTATTAGGAATTGCTTGTCTCCTGAAGTTCAAGCTGTTTCAGATGGATGTAAAAAGTGCCTTCCTAAATGGGTACTTAAATGAGGAAGTTTATGTGGAACATCCTAAAGGTTTTGTGGATCCAAACCACCCTAATCATGTCTACAAATTGAGGAAAGCTCTATATGGCCTGAAACAAGCTCCTAGAGCATGGTATGGCAGGTTAACAAAATTTCTCTCAGACAAAGGATACAGAAAAGGAGGCTTGGATAAAGCCCTATTTGTCAAAAATGAAGGAGGGAAGTTAATGGTAGCTCAAATATATGTTGATGACATAGTGTTTGGGGGAATGTCAGAACAAATGGTTAAACATTTTGCTGATCAGATGCAGGCTGAATTCGAAATGAGTCTCATGGGAGAACTGACTTATTTTCTTGGACTGCAAGTCTCACAGATGGAGGACTCAATCTTTCTATCTCAAAGCAAGTATGCAAAGAACATTGTCAAGAAGTTTGGTATGGAGAATGCCAGTCACAAAAGGACTCCTGCACCTACTCATTTAAAGTTATCCAAAGATTCAAGTGGGGTTAAGGTGGACCAAAGTCTGTACAGAAGCATGATAGGAAGTCTGTTGTACTTAACAGCCAGCAGACCTGACATTTCTTTTGCAGTTGGAGTTTGTGCAAGATACCAAGATGATCCTAAAGTCAGTCATATCAACCAAGTGAAGAGAATTTTGAAGTATGTAAGTGGAACTTACAACTATGCCTTGCTATACTCTCATGGTTGTGAACCAACTCTGACTGGTTATTGTGATGCTGATTGGGCTAGAAGTGCTGATGATAGAAAAAGCACCTCTGGAGGATGTTTCTTCTTAGGAAATAATCTGGTCTCCTGGTTCAGCAAGAAACAGAACTGTGTGTCTCTCTCTACTGCTGAAGCTGAATACATTGCAGCTGGTAGTAGCTGTTCTCAAATGATCTGGATGAAACAGATGCTCACTGAGTATAATGTCACAAAAGATGTTATGACATTGTACTGTGACAATCTGAGTACAATCAACATTTCCAAAAACCCTATTCAGCATAGCAGGACCAAGCATATTGACATTAGACATCACTTTATCAGAGACCTTGTAGAGGAGAAGACAATTAAACTGGAACATGTTGCCACTGAGCTACAGCTGGCTGACATTTTTACCAAGGCACTTGATGCAAATCAATTTGAAAACTTGAGGGGCAAGTTGGGTATTTGCCAACATGAGGAATTGTAGCAATTAATTTTGCTTAAAACAAGGGTTGAAGGAGTTATTTTTGTTAAGTCTATTTTGATTGGGTTAATCATATGTTTTCCCAATTCTTTCAAAATTATTAAGAAGTTGAATAGACACTCATTTGCCTCCTTCCACTCTCGACTTTGCAACAAATCCCAATCTCTCAATCAAAGTTTTCTCTCTAGTTGCTACTGGTTTTCTAAGACTATCAAAATGTCTCAAACATCATCCTCATCCAAGACGACCGTTTCATCTTCATCATTTGATCAAGATTCTCGAGCAATCACCTCATGCATGGATTCTGAAGTCCTGGAGATTACTCCTCTTAGAGAAATGGCAACTAACCCCTCCAAGGTCAAAAAGCTGAGAACACGGCATCCAGGAAGGTCTCAAGCTACTTCATCCGGTAATCCCTCTCAACCTTCATCTTCTGTACCAAATAGGGAAGGCTCAGCTTACGTTCATCAAGCAATAGCTAGGCTTGTTACAAGAATTTTGAGTGAGAACCACTCTGTTCCTGGGATTTCTGTTCCCTTAAATCAAGAATCAGCAAGCCCAAATGTTGAAGTAAATCCAGATGTCTCTGAGAATGTTGAGACTCCAAATGACAACATTCAGAAATCATCTGAAAACCTTGATGATATTCAGAACCCTTCAGAGAAGAATGTTGAACCACCTGTTATTGATGTGGATGAGGAATACTCAAACAATGACCTAATTGAAAATATCAACCCTAGCATAGCTAGGAGAATGATGAACAGAAAGGGTAATCAGGATGCTGCAAAATGTCTGACCAAAGAGAAACCTGCTGATAAGAAAACCAGGTCTGAAGGCAAGACTGGTGTGGAAACTGTGAAGACTGGACTGTCCAAGGGGAAGGTGAAAGCCCGAGTACATGTTGGGAGTCTCTCAAAGCCTGTGAGACAACCAATAGAAAAGAAGAGGAAAGAACCTGAACCTTCTGATTCTGATGAGGAATCAGAATTTGAAATTGATGCTGAAGACATTCCTCTCAGAAGGAAACTCCCTTCCAGCAAAATGGCTAGAGTTCCTGAAGTCCCCACTGACAACATTTCATTTCACCACCCTGAAAATGCCAACATATGGAGTATGTTTGCTTGAAGAGAATAGCCTTGGAAAGAGAACTAAACAATGGTGCCATGGATTGTAAGGAAATCATAGACCTAATCAAAGCTGCTGGACTAATGAAGACTGTGGAAAATTTTACCAAATTCTATGAAAATCTTGTCAAGGAATTCATAGTGAATTTGTCTGATGAATGTGCTGATGGAAGGTCAGCTGACCTTGAATGTGTCTATGTGAGAGGAAGAAGGGTTAATTTCTCTCCATATGAAATTAACAAATTCCTTGGAAGATCAAATGAGGCTTGCCCTGAACTAGAAGTTACTGACAATGAAGTATGCCAAACCATCACAGCAAGACAAGTCAAGTGCTGGCCCTCAAAAGGCAAGCTGAATGCTAGCAAGCTAAGCATAAAATTTTCCATCCTGCACAAGATTGGTGCAGCCAACTGGGTCCCTACAAACCATAAATCAACCATCTCTACAGGATTGGGGAGATTCATTTATGCTGTTGGAACCAGGACTGAATTTGACTATGGCAGGTATATTTTTGATCAAACTTTAAAACATGCTGGAAGCTATGGTGTTAAAGGCCCTATTGCCTTTCCCTCCCTCCTATGTGGAATTGTCCTTGCTCAGTACCCTGACATCCTGGTGGAAAGAGATACTGTTTGCAAAAGAGCTCCTGCTCTTGGATTACACTACAAGCTATTTCAGGGATCTCATGTTCCTGACATTGTCATGACATCAGCTGAGACATCAACTGTAAAAACTCAGTCCAAGACATCTGATGTTATAGTTGTACTGAAGGAGACCTGCAAAGAGCTGGAGACAAGGAAAAAGACTCTAGAAAACCTAATTGCCAGATTAGAACAGGAGGAGACTGAAGGAAACAGAAGGGAAGAGGGTGCTGCTGAAGATCAGCTCAATGCTGAAGAAAGTAGCTCCTCTTAAGATGACAGTGCTTAAAGTTTGGTGGAGTTGACAAGCCTGATGCTGGTTCCTGTTGATGCAAGTGTTTTCAGATTTTATTTGTTGTTTTTATTACTCATTTTTGATGACTGTATAACATATAAGTACATGTATCTTTGGCCTAATTGTGGCTAAAGAGGGGGAGATATTTTGTGTTAATTACTTGGTAGACATCATATTTTTTATGCAGTCATATTCATTCTGCTGCTCTCTATTCTCGGATTGCTTAGGGGTTTTAGCCAAAAATCTGCCAAAGGGGGAGTTTGTAAGTGTTTAGTTATTGGCATGTATTTTTGGTAAAACCAGGTGTGTGAATGTCATGATTGATGTCATAACATTCTGGATTATTAGGTACTTTATGCAGAAAAAGTATGGCATACATTATCTACTGTTTATGAGTGTGTATCTGAGCATTTTGCAATGATCACATTTATTGCCTTCTACCAAAATCAGTAAATAGGAATTCTGATGTCATAACAAATGTTAAGACATCCTGTACTGATCTAACAGTTATGCAGTTTGGTTAATTCTGAGATTTTTCAGGAAGTTGGTTCATTCTTTCCATAACAGAATCTCACGTGGACTTTGGGTTAACCTAGCTCAACCCTAATCTGGTTGATAAAGTCTTATGACCTAGTCTTGAGGTTAACCCTAATTAACCCTAGCTTTTCGTGGAAGCCCTAACTGAAGAAACAACTGCATATATATTCAACAGGAATGCTGATTGGAAAGCAACTCTTAGACAGAAGATCAATTAGGAGCTGTATAGTTTTAACTGCTGTAATCCAAGCAAGTATCATTTGTGATAAGTGACTTGGAATAGGTTTTGATTGTAAGGGTTTTTGTATCACTCAAAGCTTTGAAGCAAGAGTGTTTGTGTCTCTTGACTAAAGCTTTGAAGCAAAGTCAAGTTAGGTTTATGTATCACTCAAAGCTGTGAAGCACGAGTGTTTGTGTTACTTGATTAAAAAGCTGTGAAGCATAATCAAGTGTATGTTCTGAAGAGTGTCTTCATTATTTCATTAGTCAATTATTTAAGTATCACTGCTGTGATTGAGGGGGAGTGAGTAGGAACTCAGGTTTAAGTTGAACTTAGATTGAAGTTGCATTGGGTAGGTCTTAAGTGAAGGAGATAAACTGGTTGGTTTATTCCTGAATTAATATCTCTTATAGTGGATTTCCTCCCTGGCTTGGTAGCCCCCAGAGTAGGTGTTGTTTCACACTGAACTGGGTAAATAATTGACTGTGTTCTTTACTGTTTTTATTTACTGTCTTATAGAAAGTCAGATACGGTGTCATAACATTCACTGTGACATTGAGTATCTACTGCCAGAATTTCAGATTTTAATAATAGTTTGATTAAAATTTAATTCAAATGTAGTTTGTATTCTTTCCCACCCCTCTTCATCTCATCCCTTTCTTATTGCACTAAGTGTTATTGGAGCATGATCTCTATATCATGTCTTAAAACAAATGGTGCATAGATTGTTATTGACCAGCCTCAAAATAGGTGTGACTTCTATATAAGTCCACTTACGATTGCCTAACATAACGCTAAATTTTGTCCCGATTCGAATAAATGATCATCCATGGCCCAAACCTATGTTTGCAAGCCTAAGTATGTTAATTTGATCTCTTTGATCTAATAACCTTGAGATTCATTGTGTGGAGGATTTGGTTTTATCAATCTTCTAATGGATCTACAACACTTTTGGTCAACGTGGATCACTTAAACATCATTGATCATTAAATGGTACTTTTGAGGATTCAAAAATGGATGATATACTTGACAAAAAGCAAATGCAACTTGTTATGTGGAGGCTTTGGTTCTACCAATCCTCTAATGAGTTCCAAATGCAAGTTTCAAGATGGTCATCCAAATAACCACTAATAATTGACATTATTTTGTGATTTTATTTTATGCACTTTTATTTTATGCACCATTTACTTTTAGCATTTACATTTCATCCTATTTTTCATCTTTGCTCACTTGAGCATTTAATTTCTTGTTATTTTTATTTTGCTCACTTGAGCTTTTCTTTTTTTAAGACACATAATAATCAACATGAACCATAAAAAGCTTTAATGATACTTGGACTATTTGGTTACTATCCTTGGCATCGTGGAGTATTGGACTTCTTGGACTTAGGGTTAGAATCCTTGACCTATGTTGGAGACCTTGTGACCTTAATTGATATTTTGTCTGGAGTTCCTGAGGTTTACCTTAAGAAATTGGGTAGTTTGTTTGTTTTGTGTGCAGGTTATTGTGATTACATACTTTGTTTGTAATCTGGAACTCACCCGTATACAGTCGTTACTCTGCCCAATTTTTGTGAAGACTTAATACACTTGAAGTTTAGGTCTCTCAAGAGGTTTAATATCTTTGCTTGCTTGGTTTCAATCCAAGGAATGAGAAATATATCTTGACTCATAATGTCGAGTATTGGCTTCTTGTCGGTTAGATGGTTCTTATCCCTAGCTTTTACTTTATGCTTTAGGATAGTCCCTTCTTCTCCTCCCATCTTCTTTAATTTCAAAAATCTTCCTCCTCCTTTTGAAAACTCTTCTTGTTTCTAAACTCGAACCACTTTTATAATAAACTTGGACTTAGGTCCATGCATTTTCAAAGCATTTTCATGAATAAACTTCAATCAACTTAATAATACCTTTAAATTTTTTGTGAGAAGACTAAAAGTAAACCAATCTCATTTTAAACCATTTTGCCACTTTGGCTTTTTACTTTAAAACTTTTTCTCAAAAGATTGGATTCTTGTCAATCCTTGTAGTGATGTAAACAACTATACTTCTACAATATGTAGTGAAGTGAGATATTTTCCACTTGGGTGTTGAGTGAGGCATTGTTGATTTTAAAATCCAACCCATATCCTCCACTTTGAGATGATGCAAATTCTCCTTTCTCATGATTGTGGGTAGTAAGCATGTTTTCCACACGGACAATGATAATGATGTCTCATCTCATAAAATAAACCAACACATTTGTGTTTTAAATTTTTAAAGAACTACGTGTACTCTGATCCCCTATTGCACGGAAGGTGGTATGTAGGCATTAAAGTTTCACAACTGCGGCGGGTGCAAAAATCATAAAAAAATATTTCTTTTCTCACCTCCACCATCTATTTTACATACAACATTTTATAGCCAAAATATGAAGATTTTACAAAGAGACTCCTGTGGAGTACCGTAGATGTTTAGGGTGCTAATACCTTCCCTTTGCATAACCAACCCCCTTACCTTGAATCTTTCCCCCTCTTTTTGGGTTACTCTTTCTTTTCCCATTCCTTTGGAAATAATAAAGTGTGGTGGCAATTTTTATTTTGATCTGTACAAGTCTAGTCAATCCAATGGCTTAGTCTTAAACATTTCTACCGCTACAATCACAAATGGCCCTTCATATGTGGGAGTCCATTTGCTTCTGGGATCACCTTGCGGTATGATGATGTGCTTTATTACCAAGTCACCAACCTGATATACCCGATGCTTGATTTTCTTGTTGAATGCCTTGAACATACGCTTCTGATACATCTGACTGTGATAGATAGCCACAAGTCTTTTCTCATCAATCAAATTCAACTAATCCAACCTAGTCTGAATCCACTTGTCCTCGTCCAAATCTGTATCTTTCATTATTCTCAAAGAAGGAATCTGAACTTCGACAGGTAGGACAACTTCCATACCATAGACCAGAGAAAATGGGGTTGCCCTAGTTGATCTTCGAGCTGAAGTGTGATAGCCATGGAGAGCAAATGGTAACATCTCGTGCCAGTCTTTGTAGGTCACAACTTTCTTCTGTATAATCTTCTTAATGTTCTTATTGGCGGCTTCCACTGTTCCATTCATCTTCGGTCGATACAAAGAAGAGTTGTGGTGCTTGATCTTGAACTGCGTGTAGATTTCAGTGATCATAGTGTTGTTGTGGTTAGTACCATTGTCTGTGATAATCCTCTCAGGGATGCCATACCGACAGATAAATTTATGTTTAATGAATCGGGCGATCACATTCTTGGTAACAGAGGTGAACGAGGCTGCTTCAACCCATTTTGTGAAGTAATCAATGGCAACGAGGATAAAGCGATGTTTGTTAGAATTAGTAGGCTTAATCTCTCCAATCATATCAATGCCCCGCGTCGCAAATGGCCAAGGAGCACTCAAGATATTCAGAGCTACTGGAGGCACGTGTATATAGATGACATTGTCCCATCTGACCTTGAATATAGATGACATTGTAGCCAATTCATATGCCAACTGATTCTCTTCTCGTGGAATATGCTCAAAAGTGATTTCCTCGAAGTACAAAATTAAGGTTAACACATGCTCTTTATAAGGAATGGGATTTGGGTGCTTCATATCCCATTCTCCCTTGATCTGACTGATCACCAGGGATGAGTCCCCATATACATCCAAGAACTTGATTATTAGGTCAATAGCAACTTTAATACCCATAATGCACGCTTTGTATTTGGCCATGTTGTTGGTACAATCAAAGCATAATCTGGCGGCGAAGGGAGTATGGCAACCCTGAGGAGAGATGATTACAACACCAATTATGTTTCTAAGTGTGTTGGAAGCCCCGTCATAAACCATAATCCATCGGAATCCTGGCTCAGGTCCTTCATACGCTCTAGGTTCTTCATAATTTGTAACTAGCATAATATTCTCGTCCGGGAATTCGAAGTTCATGGATTGATAGTCGTCTAAAGCTTGATGAGCCAAATGATATGCTAGTACACTTCCTTTGATCGCTTTCTGAGTGGTATACTGAATAGTGTATTCTGTTAAGACCATTTGCGATCAGGCTATTCTTCGGGAGAGAGCTGGCTTCTCGAATATGTATTTGATGGGATCCATTTTAGAAATCAACAAAGTAGTATGCGTCTACATACACTTTCTTAGTCGACGAGCAGCCCATGCCAAAGTGCAACAAGTTTTCTTTAGCAGCGAATATCTTGTGTCACGGTCGGTAAAATTATTGCTAAGGTAGTATATTGCATGCTCTTTTCGACCAAACTCGTCATGCTGGCCCAGTACACACCCCATTGAGTTCTCTAGCACTGTTAGGTACATGATTAGAGGTCTTCCTTCAACTGGTGGCATCAGAGTCGGAGGTTCTTGTAAGTATTCCTTAATTTTGTCAAAATCTGTCTGGCAATCGTTGTTCCACTTTACTACTTGATCTTTCTTCAGCAACTTGAAGATTGGATCATAGGTAGTAGTTAGGTGTGAGATAAATCGGGAAATGTAGTTCATTCGTCCTAAGAAACCTCTGACTTCTTTCTCGGTACAGGGAGTCATAATTTCTTGAATAACTTTAACTTTTGCATGATAAACTTCAATACCTTTACCGCTGATGAAGAAACCCAAGATTTTACCATATCTCACCCCAAAGGTGCACTTGTTCGGATTTAACCTTAGCGTGCACTTCCTCAGTCTTTCAAATAGTTTATGTAGATGATTAAGATGATCTTCTTTGGCTTGTGATATGGCTATCATATCATCGATGTAGACCTCTATCTCGTGATGAATCATATCATGGAATAAGGCTACCATGGCACACGGGTATGTGGCGCCGATGTTATTCAATCTAAAAGGCATAACCTTGTAGCAGAAAGTGCCCCACTGTGTGACAAAAGTAGTTTTCTCCATATCTTAGGGTGCCATCTTGATCTGATTATACCCTGAGAAACCATCCATGAAAGAGAATACCTTGTGCTGAGCAGTGGTGTCGACCAAAACATCAATATGTGGAAGTGGGAAGTCACCTTTGGGGCTCGCCCTGTTCAAGTCCATGTAGTCTACACACATACGCACCTTGTTGTCTTTCTTTGGTATTGGAATAACATTAGCAACCTGTGATACAGTGGGAGAACTGACTTGAGGTTTTGCATTTGTGTTCGCAAATGTTGCGGTTAGCAAGAGTCGCCACTGAATTTTCTTTTATCCAAAAGGAAAGGTAAAAAATCACAGGAAAGACCTTTGATATGTTTTCTTGAGTTCGGGGGGTATATTATGAAAAGGGAAGGTGCTAGCACCCTTTTCATCCATGGTTTTCCATGGGATCTTAGTTACTTGTTTAGATCACTTGCTTTGCTTTGTTTTGTTTGAAGTGGTGCTTGGTATGGTTTTGGAAGTATTTTGAAAAGAGGCCATTCGTTTAGGCAATCTTTGTAATGATTCTCGTTCGTAAGAATGTATACAAAGATGTTTGTATTTTGAAAATGTTTTCAATGTTTTGTAAGATGTTTTGAAATGTGTGTGTGTTTGTTTTTTAAAATAGCAAGGATAGTTTTGAAATTGATCAAGTAACTAGAAGCTATCTACCAACTCAAATGTCTTTCTTGTGCATTTTTATTCCTTTGACATTGTTGACCTACCATTGATTTGGTAAGCAACCCTATATTTGGATGTTAACGGGACGGGCGCGGGTCATCGTATGACTATGATAGCAATGTTGCCAAGTATCTTAGCATTTTTTGAGGGACCAAGATCATTTTGTTTAGGCAACCTTGAATAGCGTCATCGAGGGACTATGATCTTATGTTTGTTTTGTTTTGCCAAGATACTTCGCGTGCGTAACATGGCCATTTTATTTTAGGAAACCAAGTGGGAGAAACCCTAAGGGTGCTTGTGTGCAAAGTGTATCATTTTCATGCTTTTGTCTTGCATTTAGGGTTTTCTATTTTGCTTTGTTTTTGTTCTTGTCATGCAAACCCTAGTAATAAACATGATATAAAAGCAATAACTTGCGTAAAATAAACTAAGCTATTACAACAATTATTATGGGAGGGGGGATACAAGTTTTGAATTGGGATTTTGAACAAATATAAACCTAAAAATATTATTACAACCCAATCGAATATTGCGCAAATTAAATAAATACACAAATATTTAAAATGCAACGCAATGTATTTATGTAAAAAATGTTTTGGTATTTGTTTTTTGTATGAGAAAATAATTTAAATTTAAACCCTAAAAAATAAGGAAAAAATAGTATTATTTTTGGAGGGGTGAAACCCTAATTTTTAATTAAAAGAAAATAATGCTTTAGGTTATTATTTTGTCCATTTTTTGTATAAGAAAATAATAAATAATATTATGTTTAAATATTAAAAATTAAATATGTATAGAAAATAAATATTTTATGTGTATAAATAATATAATAAAAATATGTAGTATTTTTTATTATTTACAAACTATTTAAGAAAATGAGTTCTATTCTATTAAATTAATTAATTTTTATGTAAAAAAAAAATAAAAAAAAATAATAATAAAAAAAAATAAAGAAATTATTTTTAGGATTTTTATTATTCAGAAAAAAAAATAAGTGAAAGTGTTAAAAATAAAAATATGAAGAAAAATGCAAAAATATAACAAATTAGCCAGGGGGTGTAGTAGCAATCAAGGGGGGGGGGGGGGGTGAATATCAAAAACAAAAAGCCCTATAGCGCCAAAAAGCCCAGACTTCATCCCTGTCCTCTAGCTAAGCTCCTTGTGCGCGCGTTTTCGTTCAAACATGTAACTCTCACATGCTTGCACAAAAACAAAAACTCATAACATGAAACTTGTGGCATTTGAGCTCACGATTCCAACAATATAAATTTTGTAACCTAACTCTCAAAGATCAGTGAGAATTTTAGAACCCCTAATTCGTGACCTAGAAAATTCAGCATATTCAATCTTCAAATTCTCTCAGCATAGTTAATATAAATGAAAAGTATGCATATGTACAATTTCATTATGACATGGACTACATTTTTTGCTTCACAAATCGTGGCTTGAGGATGCCTATATACAGAGATAGAGTATAAGAAATATACCTCCTTTAGCTGGATTCGAGTAGAGCAATGCAAGGACTTTAATAGAGGCCTGAGGATTGTTTGAGCTTCCTTGAACTTCCCTGAAGCTATTCCAATGCTTACTTTGCTTTGAGGATAGCTGGAAATCTCTGCACAAGTCAAGCTGCAAGCTTCAAGATTGAAAATGGCAAAGGCTGAAACATGGGTTACAGAACCAGGGTAAGGGCTTGGCTTGCTTTGGTATGATGTGTATGAGGTGTTTCAAGTGTCAAAACACAAAACGCACGAGCCAAAAATTAGTTGGCAATGATTTTGCAGAAATGCTGTGTTTGGGCAAAATTTTAGTGTTTCTGAGTTTTCAAGAGTTTCAAGTGTCAATCAATCGTCTTATGCCTTGCCATAAGTGTGTATACTTGTATAGAATGGATACAAGGTCATCCCTTCACTAGTTGTGCAAGCCTTGAACCTTTTTACCAACTTCCTTACTTTCGAAGTAAAGTGACAAGACCATACTCACATGCCTTTCCTTGCTTGCTTGAGGGGCTACAAAGAGCTTGTACCAAATGCCTGAGAGTTGTGTAAGTTGCTTGTACCAAAGGGACAGGTCCAAGGCTCAAGATTGATAAAGTTACAAAAGTTCATCTTTATGAAAATGGCAATGTGAACTTTATGCCTAAAATGGAATTATCTCTTGTACAAATTTTCAAAAGCAAAGATAATGCCTTTGTCAACTGAGTTTGAATTTAATTATGGAGTGTAAAGTGAGTTTAGGACCTGTAAATCAAGATACAAACAGCATGGATTGGATTTGCAACTTGATGCTATGTAAAAATGACTTGATCAAAAGTGATAAAATGCCAACTTCCCTTCTTCGATTCTCCCCACTCACAAATTATCTTGGAGAGTTCTTGGACATTTTGGAAAGCTTGCAATGTTCTCTATAATCCTTCTTTGAAATGAAATTTGAGATACCTCTTGGAACTAGGTGAAAAATGTCCATGAAGTTGGGTCCAAAACCTGCCTAAATTAGGGCAAAATTTCACTAAGTTAAGAAGTTCATGGACCTATATTCACAAATTCATAACTTGAGATCCAAGCATATTTTGGGAAAAGTTTGTGAAGAAAAGTTTTATATTTCATGGAGGATTACAACTTTCATGTTTGAAGTTTTCTTTGAATCAAAATGCATGATGGTGAAAAAGTGGTGAAAAGTTGGGAAAAAAATAAGAAAATTTCCATACTTAGAAAAATTCTAAGTTATGAAAATTTTCAAATTCAAAACCCTAATTTTCAAAATTGGTTTTCTTGGTGAACAAGTTTCATATTTTGACATATCTTGATGAATTATGACCCTTGGCACTTGATTTTGACCAAAAAGTCAAAGTTTGACTTTTCAGTGTACAGTTGACTTTTGATTAGTTGACTGCAAAATTCATCTGTCAATCCAATGAACTTGAGATCTTTTGAACCATGTAATTAGGTCAATATGATGCCATTGAACCCTTGAAATCATGTTTGAACCCAATTTGTCATTGGCCAGGTTAAAAATCAGAAATTTCCCTTTCTCAGTCAAAACCCTAATTTTGACCATTTTGCCTTTTTGATGATTTGATCAAATTTCTTGAGGAGTTGTGATCCAAACTTGATCAAATGGTACATATGAGTCTAAAATGTTGATGTGGATCAAAAATTATGAAGTTTAACTATAAAATGGTCATAGTTGACTTTTCCCCCAATACAGCTGATTTTTAGGTCAACTGTCCAATTGACTGATCAAAAATGTGGTTCAAGGCTTGAAACTTGACATGAGCAAACTTATGGGTCCAAAATGATGTATGAAAGTCACATGAAGAATTGGTGGTCCAAAAATCCTTATGCAAACTCAAACCCTAATTTTGGGTTATCAGTGCAAGATGAGATGTCTTGAGCTGACCAAACCCTAATTTTGTCTTGAGTCCAAGAAGTCTTGTGAGAAAAATCTTGATAAATGAGAGGGAAAATTTTGGGGTACAACAGTTGCCCCTGTTCAATCTTCTTGAACCTGAAGAGTTAGATTGGCGAGCTTTGTCGTTCGTAACTCGAAGGTAAAAGATGATTGGACACTAGAGTGCCCATAAATTTGCACTCGATAAAGTGTAGTTGAGGGAACGGGCTTAAAGATTTCATTTGGAGAGGTGATAGAATCTTGTTGGAGATGGGCTTGTAGATGCCATCCAAGAATGTTTGTTGAATTGTAAGTTGTAAGTAAGAAGAATAAGTATCAGAATGGTATCCGTATCAGGAATGTATCTGAGCTGTATCTGGAGACTGAATCTATATGAGCAACAGAATGGCATCCATGTCTGGAGCGTATCTGAGCTGTAACAAGGGTGTGAAGTCTGAATAAGGGCCAGAATGGCATCCGTGTATGGAGCGTATCTGAACTTGAAATCTGAATGAGTATCAGGATGGCATCCGCGTCTGGAGCGTATCTGAACTTTGAAATTTGAATGAGTATCAGGATGGCATCCGCGTCTAAAGCGTATCTGTACTGTATCTGAAAGAATCTGAATGAGTAACAGAATGACTTCCACGTCTGGAGTGTATCTGTACTGTGTCTGAAAGAATTTGAATGAGTAACATAATGACTTCCGTGTCTGGAGTGTATCTGTACTGTATCTGAAAGAATCTGAATGAGTAACAAAATGACTTCCGTGTCTGGAGTGTACCTGTACTATGTCTGAAAGAATCTGAATGAGTAACAGAATGACTTCCGTGTCTGGAGTGTATCTGTATTGTGTCATGATTGCGTATTGTTAAATAGTAGCTGTTAATCTCATCCTGAAAAGGGTAAAATGTTAGCTGAAACACGAAGTTATGATGCATGAAATGTATGATGCAATATATGTACTTTGTTAACATTTATGATATATGGATGTAATGTATGCGCATGTAAACTGATTTGCTGTTTTGTTGAGAAAGATAAATCCTTGACTGCTACCGGGGACAATAAATCTTTGATTGCTGAGGATACGCGGATTCTTCATGTCTTGAAGTTGGAGTATTGGCAAAAATTCTGTTGCGAGCAGTGCCATATACTTCTTGAGTAATCTTCTTGGGAAATCCAGAAAATTTTGATGACTTCTACTGGGGATTACGCAATAGGAATCCTTGTTCTACTGGGGAATAAAGAAAACTTTATGGGGAAGAAAACTTATTCTTGTTTGGAAAAAGTTCAGGAGTCTCGGTTGTCTACCACTCTACTGGGGAGTTATCCTAGGTTGGGGAGGAACAAAAGTTAACTGTTGTCCGGTTGCTTTTCGGGCTTCAAGATAACTTGCTGGGAATTTGGAGAAACTGAATGGTTTCCCTGGGGATTAAGAGTTTGAAGTTTTAGCTCCGCTGGGGATCTTAATGATGTACTGTAGGGATTGCTCATGGAATAGCCTAAAGACATTTTCCTATCTTTTCAAACTGTCAGTAATTGTTCTTTTCCAATTTGTTTATTTGTAAACAGTAATTATGTTCAAATGTATATGTTCATTAATGAATCATTGGACGTTTTTGCAAATAAAAACACAAGTGTAAAGAAAAAGGCAAATAGTTTTTTGTACTTTGAAAGAGATATCTTTGTATTTACTTTGAATAAGTATTTTGTACAAAGGAGACAGACATCCTAGTAAGAGGATGGTGTCATAAAAGTAAGAAAAATTTATACAAAGAAAGATAGCTATGTGTGAAAATCCCATGGGGTTCCCATTCCGCTATAGCCTTCGTATCTCTGAATATCTCGTCCATCTGTTGCTTCGTCCGAAGATGATTGAATTGATCAGAAGCTCAGAGTTTGTCATTGAAGAGATTGTCCTTAAAGTGATCCGACGAGACATAGTCATACGTTTTAATTCCCTAAGTTTTGCCTGGACTGCCCTTTCGGGTTTTCAGTCCACCGGGAAACCCTTTTTTGCCCAAGTCGCCCTTTCGGGTTTTCAACTTGCCGGGTGTACAGATTTTTTTATTTTATCCCTAATTTTAGCCCGAACCTTTTTGGTTCGCCGGGATGCCCTTGTTTTGCCTAGGTGTGTCAACCTAGCGGGTCTCTTATGCGTAATATTTTTGACTATGTCTGTGTTCGGAAGGTGTGGCAGGTCGTCACCATCCATGGTGGTTAAGATCATTGCCCTACCAGAAAATATGTTCTTGATTACAAATGGTCCTTCATAGGTAGGAGTCCATTTGCCCATGGGATCACTTTGTGGCAAAATGATGCGCTTGATTACTAGATCTCCAACTTGATATACTTGGCGTCTGACTTTCTTGTTGAAAGCCTTGATCATCCGTTTTTGATACTGTTGTACCCCAAAATTTTCCCTCTCATTTCATCAATATTTTCTCACCACAAGACCCTTGGAGCTCAAGATCAAGTTAGGGTTTGCTCTGCTCAAGACTCCTCCTTGCACTGTTGACCCAAATTAGGGTTTGAGTTTGCACAAAGATGTTTTGACCTAAAATGCCCAAAGTGACTTTCGTGCTTCATGTTGGACTCACAAGTTTATCCATACCAAGTTTCAAGCCTTGATTCCAATCTTTGCCCAGTCAATTGGACAGTTGACCTAGAAATCAGTTGTATTAGGGAAAAAGTCAATTGTGGCCAATTGACAGTCAAACTACATAATTTTTGACCCACATCAACATAATGAACTCATATGAACCATTTGGTCAAGTTTGGATCACAATTCCACAAGAAATTTGATCAGATCACCAAAAGGGCAAAATGGTCATTTTTAGGGTTTTGACTGCACAAAGGCAATTTTTGACTGTTTGACCTAGCCAATGGCAAACCAAGCTCACATATGGACTCAAGGACTCAATGGCATTGTCTTGACACATTCAACAAGTTCAAAAGATCCCAAATGCATAGGATTGACAGATGAATTTTCCAGTCAACTGACCAAAATTTGACTGTATACTGAAAAGTCAAACTTTGACTTTTTGGTCAAAATCAAGTGCCAAGATTCATTTTTCATCAAGACATGTCAAATTATGAAACTTGTTCATCAAGAAACCCAAAATTGCAAATTAGGGTTTAAAGTGAATAAATTTCATAACTTAGAAATTTTCTAAGTTATAAAATTTCCTTATTTTTTCCTAACTTTGTCCCATTTTTTCACCAAGATGAAAATGGATTCAAACAAAACTCAAAACATGAAAGTTGTGGTCCATTGCAAAATCTACAACTTTGATTCACAAAGTTTTCTCAAAGGAAGCTTTTAGCTCAAGTTATTATTTTTGGAACAAGGGTGCAAAATATTTTTAACTTAGAAAAATTTTGACCTATTCTAGGCAGGATTTTTGCCCAACTTCATGGCCATTTTTCACATGCTTCCACTTGGAGTTTCAATTTTCATTACAAAGATGGATTGTATTACACATTCCAAGCTTTCCAAATTGTCCAAGAACTTCTCAAACACCCTTGTGGTTAGGGAGAATCGAATTTGCAAAGATGGGCAAAAGTCACTTTTGTTCATAGCCAAATACATGTTCATAACATTTGCATTTTCAAGTCAGCAGGGTTTGTGATGGTTTGCAGGCCTCTAAACCTCTTCACACTCAATAATTAAATGCCAAACCATTGTGTTCAAGCATTATTTTGTGCATTTGGTCATTACACATGAAATTATCCCTTAAATAGAAAAAGCACATTTGCCATTTTGATAAAGATACACTTTATGTCAAATACCATATCCAAGAGGTACAAGCCAGATCTTTGAGGCACAAGTTTGTAGGCAAATCCCACTGATCAAGAACAAAGTATGCAGCATGCTTGAGAACTTGGGGACAGGCCTATATCACAAGTTGACATCCTTGCTTACATTAGAAGAAAACTTGCAAACTCACACCAATCTCTCATTCCTGTAACAACCAGCCAAAGAAAACTTTGCAAACATCTTTCACACTCCCTAACTGACCTAAAACACGACTCAATCATCCCTAATCCCTCCTCATTCAGAAGATCACATTTTTTCTGCAAAAACAGGGTACCTGCTGCAGATTGACTTCGACAATCCATTCCACTCATGCATTTTGACTAAAACCAGTTCAAACACATTCTATATCATCCACACAAACTATCCCAAGCATTAAATCCAAGTTGTAACCTCCTTAACATCGTTTTCCATTTTTTCTTTCAAGCTGTGCAGGTGGACTTCTATAGCACGATACAGGCAGTTTCAGGGCAAGCCAAGCATAGGAGAAGCATCCTTGGACTTCAGGCAAGCTGTACCAAAGCTCAAACTCCATTGAAGATGCCTCCATTGCTGTACACGACTCAAGCTGAAACAGGTAAAAACATGAACTTCTATCTCTCAATATAGGAAGAGTTAGGCTTAGGTTTGTGAAGAAAACATGTTATACTCATAGCCCTGAAGCCATCCATGTATTTACTTTTCATTTATATTATGTGTGCTGTGAGAATTTTGGCCATGAACATTGGAGAAAATTTAGGTCAGAAATTGGGGATGAAGAAATTCTCCCTCGTTTCTTAGAGTTAGGTCAAGTTTTTTATATGTATGAATTCGTCTCTTCATGCTCTATAATGTTTGTGTTATGAGTTTTTGCTAAAAATCAAAGAATTGGGAGTTTGTATTTTGAACAAACAAGCACGCGTTTGACAGAAGCTGGAGGAAGAAGATGATGGCTTGGGCTGGGCCTGAGCTATCCTTGCTGTTCACACCCCTTTTTTCCATTTACACCCCCCTGACCCATTGTGTGAAATATCCATTATTTTTGGCTTTATATTTTTTCTTCTGATTTGATATTTTTTGTCAAAACATAAAAAACATTACAAATATTTTTCCATCCATTTTTGCATTTATTTGGCATTTATTTGTTTTATTTAGCATATATATATAAACAAATATATTTCCTTTTTATTTAAAACACTAAAAAATAATACAAAAATATTTTTTTTTAGTTATTATTTTTTGTTTACATTTTGAAAACATTTTCTAAAAAAATACATTTTTTGTAAATAATTTATATTTTATTTTTTGTACATATTTAGCTTATTAAATATATATAAATATACTTATACATATTTTATTAAATATTTAGGATAAAAATATAGAAATAATACATTTTTATTTTTATTAATCTATGACATCAAAAATACTTTTTTTTACAATATACTTCTTTTATTTTATTTTTTGTATATAATTAACAAATATTGTATTTAATTAATAAATAAATATTATTTATTTAGAAAACTAGGGTTTTGCCCAAAACCATAAAAATATACAAAAATTGAATTTTTATTTTTGTTTATATTTCACATGAAAAAATGATTTCTCATACATAAAAAATCCTTTTTGTGCATAATACATTTTGCATATTTATTAAATTTGTTTAAATATTGTACAAATTGATATTTGTATATTCAATATTGATGTAATAGTTTTAGATTTAATTTCTTGCTAAATATCCCCCCATTCAAACATTTGTACCCTCATCCCCATAATCATGTTGTAATAATTTAGGACTTTAAATTTTCGCATTTAAAAGCTTTCAAATTATGCCATGATAGACCTAGGGTTTGTATGCAAATCAAATAACAAATAGCTTGACCTAATTCAAAGACAAAAAATGCATGAAAATGGACAACACAAAACACACTTGCACCCTTAGGGTTACTCCACTTGTTTCCTTCAAAAATGGGCCATGTTGCATGTTGAGTGTCTTTGGCAAAGCAAAACAAATCAAATGATCATAGTCCCTCGATGACGCTTTCTCAAGTTGCCTAAAAAATGATCAAGTCCCTTAAAGGAAAAATTGCCAAAGACACTTGGCACCATTGCATTCATGGTCTAAACGATGACCCGCGCCCATCCCGTTAACATCCTAACACAAGATTGTCCACCAAATACAATGGTGGAACAATACTGTTAAAAGGGTTTAAACAAAGGAAATGTCTTTGAGAAATTTAAGGTAGATAGCTCTTGGTTACTTGACCAATCTTGCAAAACAAATTCTTGCCATGTTTCAAAACACACATCACAACACAATTTCAAAACAAACTTTCAAAACATTGAAAACTTTTCAAAAGACAAATACACCTTTGTATACATTCAAACATGGATCATTACAAAGGTTGCCACAACAATTGGCCTCTTTTCAAAACCTCTTTCAAAATCACACATAAAGCACCATTTCAAACAATTGAAAGCACCATTTCAAACAATTGAAAATGCAAGGAAAGTGATCTAAGCAAGTAACTAAGAGCCCATGGATAACCATGGATAGAAAGGGTGTTAATACCTTCCCTTTCTATAATCTACTCCCCTTCCCTTTTGCATGACTAATTGTTTGCTTTGATTGCTTTACATTTTGGTTCTCTTGTTTGAGCTTGAAATCCTACACACGGATTTGGGAAACATTCATAGATAGCAATACGTTGTGGAAACTGTGCGGGGTATACCGACACGGTTGAAGCAATAGCTATATTAGTGCGACATATTTGTGAGTACCGGTAACCCTTGAGTTTAATCAAGGAGAGTACGGGGCCGCTGAGTGATGTCACTAAGCACTAATGACCTAGAACCTTACTTGACCATCTTGGCCTTTTATTAGGGGTAGTGAGATGACCGGTTTTGGTGCAGTCCGAAGTTGGTAGATACTCGATACTACACTCATTGAGGGTTGTTTTCTTGGAATATTTTGGTCGCTAGTTAAGTGGCTAAACCAAAACAATGAACATAGAAAACAATTCAATGATATTGAGCTCCTTAGAACCCGGTTACTATTTATAGGACAGGTTTTTAAGCCAACTTCACTCAAGAGGGTACTTACCTATGAAACCCCATGCAAGCCTGAAACTAGGGTTTTGTGTGACTTGCTTGTACATATGTTTGTGCATACATCATGAACATCATAAAGCATCATATGCATCCACTAACCATTTCAAGGGTTTGGATCTTCATCTTTGTTCTTGTTTTGTAGGTCATGGAAATTCTTTGCAGGAAAACCATCCAAGTCAACCTTGTGAGAATCCCTCCTCAACTCAAGGAGCTCACATCCAGAATTCCGGAAAGCTCTCTCTTCAGTGAAAGACATGGTAGACTCATCAACTTAGTCAAGACCAACATTGAAGAATACATGGTGAAAGTACTTTTCCAATTCTTTGACCCCCTACACCACTGTTTCACATTCCCTGACTACCAATTGGTGCCTACTTTGGAGGAATTTTCTCAACTCCTGAGAATTCCTATTCTTAATCAACTACCCTACAACGGTACGGAAAAGGAACCAAAGCCTGAAGATGCTTCTCAAGCACTACACTTGCAACCATCTGACATCAAGGGGCATTGGGAGACTATAAGTGGTGTCAAAGGCTTCTTGGAAAAATTCTTGTTTGAGAAGGCACAAGAGTGTTGGGACTCCTTGGATCTGCAAGCCTTTGAAGAGATCGTGGCACTCCTCGTTTATGGGTTGGTCTTGTTCCCAAATCCTGACCATCTTATAGATGTCAATGCTGTCAAGATTTTCCTGTCCAGGAATCCCATACCTACATTGCTTGGGGACATTCTCCACTCACTTTACACACGAGCAATAAGAAAGAGAGGTGTTCTCATGTGCTGTACTCCTCTCCTTGCAAGGTGGTTTATTTCTCACCTTCCACAATCTGTTTTGAAGAATGACCAAGGCTTAAGGTGGTCACAACGGTTGATGACCCTCACACACTCTGATGTACATTGGTGTTCTCGGTCTAGAGAAAATGTCATCATCGTCGATCGTTGTGGTGAGTTCCCTAATGTTCCATTACTTGGCATTAGGGGAGGCATTACCTACAACCCTTGCCTAACTTTGAGACAATTTGGATATGCACGGAGGGATGTCCCTCATGACATGTTGATTCCTGACCTAGTTTTTGACTTCGATAATGATGCGCAAGGACTTCGCCAAAGATTCATCAGAGCTTGGAGGATGCCTAACAAGGTAGATAGTAAGGCACTGGGGCACAAAAACTATATCCCTCTTGAGCCTTATCTCAAGTGGGTACGAACCCGCGCCCAGACTCTTATGATGCCTTACCCTCACATTCTCCCTTTGATTAAAGAGCCTGTTAAGGAAGGAGACGTTCCCTACACCATCCTATATCCTGACATGCCAACATCATGGGAGGAGATGCAGAAGAGTTGGATCCAACTCAAGGAAGAGCGGAATACTTTTGAAGCCAGCTTCTATGCCAGTGAGAAGAAGGTTTTGGAGCTTACCCGCCGACTTCATGAGGAGGAGACCCTCAACACTTACATCGCACCAAAGTGGATGCGCAACGTATTTTTACCTTGAGAATTTTTTGTAATATTTGGCCCATGGGGCATTTATCTACTGACAAAATTTCTTCTTATTAATATGACGTGTGTTCTTTTTGTTTGCAACAATTTTGAATTTCTAAATCCTTGAATGCATTGCATGAATAAACATATCATTCATCATATGCATAAGCAGGTCTTCATACCAGGTTTCCTTATCTCTCTGCTGTTTATTTCAGTAAGATGGATCTCGAACAGACGGTCAAAGATCTGCAGTCACAAAACTCGCAGTTTCAACAGCTCCTTATGACCTTGGCAAAGGGTCAGGAGGATCTAAAAGCATTGTTGGGGAACAAAGAGCAAGAAAAAATGAAAAATAAGAAGAAAAGAGTTGGGGTAGCTACACTGGGAAGAAGATTTGAGAATGAAGCAAGGAGAGTTCTTGAATTTCCCTCCGCATCTGATGAGGGAACCAGTAAGGGAAAGGGAGCTGCACTACCTTCTGAGTCCGAGGCTGAAGAGGAAGAGGTTGAGGAAGATGAAGACTACTCAGAGCAGCAATACCCGCCAGCGGACGACAAATACAAAAACCTGGAGGATAGACTGGCAGCTATGGAGCTTCCCGGGCTAGATTTTGAAGAATTGGGATTGATTGCTGGGATTGTGATCCCTCCAAAGTTTAAGGTGCCTATTTTTGCAAAATATGACGGGCTGTCTTGCCTGAAGATGCACCTGAGGTCGTATGTCAGGAAAATTCAACCTCATTCACCCGATAGAAATCTTTGGGTACACTTCTTCCAGGATAGCCTGTCTGGTACACAGCTAGAGTGGTTTTACCAGCTTGAGAGGTCAGAAGTTCATAACTGGGAAGACTTGGCAGCTGCCTTTTATCGCCAGTATCAATATAACGCTGACTTGGCGCCAACCCGTACTCAGCTACAAAGTATGGGGATGGCCTCAAATGAGGGATTCAAAGAATACGCCCAGAAATGGCGCGACTTGGCCGGAAGAGTGCAGCCACCTCTTTCTGATAGGGAACTAGTTGATATGTTCTTGGGGACCCTATCTGGCCCGTTCTTCAACCATTTGATCGAGAGCTCTTCCGCAGGGTTTACTGAATTGATTCTGACTGGCGAACGGGTGGAAGCCGGTATTAAGAATGGGAAGATTCAAAGGCATGCCTCTGCATCTACAACTGTTAAAAAGTCATTTCCAGCCAAGAAGGAGGCAGCTGTTGTGTACTCTCAAAAGGGATTGGGGAGAACTGAGCGTCGGCCGACTGTAGGGGCCGTGATGATTCAAAATTCATCAAATGATCAGCCTCGTACCAATCAGTCTAGACCTAACCAGCAACGGGTAGAACGGCCACAACAGCAGTTCACCCACATCAATATGACGCCTGCACAAGTTCTTCCCCATTTGTTGAAGTTGAATCTGACTGGTTTAAAGGAGGCACCGTAAAACCCTAACACCACATCTCCATACTATCATGCCAATGCCAAATGTGCCTACCATTCTGATAGCACCGGACATGACACCAACAATTGTTGGGCGTTAAAGAATAAAATTCAAGACTTGATAGACGCAAAAGAGGTTGAGTTCGACGCCCCTGAGAAGCCGAACGTAATATCTGCTCCGATGCCAAAGCATGGCCATCATATTCATGCCGTTGAAGAAGATCTGTATGTTTCTGATGTTGATGATCTGGTAACTCCATTACTGACAATCAAGTTGAATCTGTTGAGAGCTGGGATTTTCCCAGGATGTAAAGAAGACTGCTACTGTTATTCCTCCCTACAAATCGACTGTCCATTGCTGAAGATAGGCATCCAAGGCCTAATGGACAGCCAATAAATTCTTTTCGAAAAGATTCCTGCTACTCCAACCCCTATCAAAGATGTTTCAATAATCACCATTTCCACCAATCTTTCCAAGGTCCCTAAAAAGCCTGTTAAGATTACATCAGTTTCAAAGATTGTTCCTCTGAAGATAACCATGCCTGGGCCAGTCCCCTACAAATCTGACAAATCAATACCATGGAATTATGGTGGAGAAATCTACTACCATGGTGTTAAACAAGTTGAGATAACTGAAGAGAGCTCTGACGAAGAAACTACCGACATTGTAAACATTGCCGGAACGAGCAAGATTACCCGAAGTGGGAGGATTTTCTCTCCAGAGATTTCCCCTCCAAAGGCAATCTTTGGACCCTCAGCTGCTGCCAAAGTTACTCTTACACCGATAAAACTTTCTGCGAGAACTCCGTTGATTGAAGAAGCTGTTACTCCTGTGGTTGTCCCTCTTACTTCTGCCGATAAGGGAAAAGGGATCCAAGATGAGCTCGTCAGGACGAGGGCTCAGCCATTGGTCATCCCCGAAACCTCTAAGAAAGAAATGGAGGAGATTCTGAAAATAATTAAGAAAAGTGATTATGACGTTGTAGAGCAACTGGGGCAAACCCCCTCGAAGATATACATGCTAGCCTTGCTGCTTTGTTCGGAGGCTCATGCCAAAGCTTTGATAAGGTTTTTGAAGACAGCCCGTGTACCCCAGGAAACCTCAGCCGATCAATTCCAGGATTGCGTAGCCAGCCTTACCGCAGACAACGGCCTGGGTTTCTCTGACGCTGACCTGAACTCCTTTCGGTATGTAGAGGTGGAGGGAGAATTCATTTAAACACCGTTCCAACACTTCGAGGAAATTGCTCCCGAAGTTGCAGTAGCAAAGGCAGTAGCCGAGGTACCCAAGCAGGTGGCCAGGATGGCATCTCTGAAAGACATGAAGGCTGCGATGAAGGAAGGAAAAAGCACAGTGTGGGGTCAGTTGCCTGACATTCCTCACAAAACAGACATGTTTGGGTTGGGATTTACCGCTGCGGGGCAAAAAGCTATGCGTCGCTCAAAAATTGAAAGGACACCCATCAAGATTTCTCCTCATGGAATCAATGCTTTGGAAGACGAAGACAAAGAGGGTAACATTGAAGACTGGATCTTCCCAACCATCGAAGGGGGACTACACAACTGGGAGGCAAAAGACTTCGTCCCCATTACTTTCATTAATCAGTAACTTATCTTTCGAACATTTCCTGTTGGTCTGTAATAATTACTTTTAAACAATCTGCACACTACTTTTTCACCTCATGCCTTGCCCGGGGCATGTAGGTCCATTTGTAAGGGTTTTGATTCTCTTCATATTCATATGCCATGTTTAATGAATCATTGGACATTTTTCATTTATAAACTGCTGTGTTCATTTTCATTCCTTTTGCATTTTTGTTTGTTTAAGGATGGCTATCCCTTACACACACCCACACTCATAAATGCAGGTACCCAACCACTCTGGATTCTATGGGTGACTATTCTGCTATGTCCTTCAATAACTCTGAAGATTTGGTCAATCAAGCTGAGTATGAAGATGATGAAGATTGTGAAGTACCAGGAGAGCTAGCCAGACTTCTACAACAAGAAGAGAGGGCCATCTTACCTCACGAAGAGTTGTTGGAAACAGTCAACTTAGGAACAGAGGAAGACAGGAAAGAAGTACAAGTGGGTGCCAATCTGGAACCAAGTGTCAAGGAGCGCTTGATACAACTGTTGAATGAATACGTTGAAATCTTCGCCTGGTCTTATGAAGACATGCCGGGTTTAGACACAGATATCGTGGTTCACCGTCTCTCTACAAGAGAGGATTGTCCACCGATCAAGCAAAAAGTCCGCCGAATGAGGCCCGACATGTCTGAGAAGATTAAAGCAGAAGTAATGAAGCAATTCAATGCTGGATTTCTGGCTGTTACATCCTATCCACAATGGGTTGCTAACATTGTGCCAGTACCTAAAAAAGACGGCAAGGTCAGAATGTGTGTGGACTACCGGGATTTGAACAGGGCTAGCCCTAAAGATGATTTTCCGCTACCGCATATCGACATTTTGATTGACAACACAGCTCAGCACAAGGTGTTTTCCTTCATGGACGGATTCTCGGGCTACAACCAGATCAAAATGGCCCCCGAGGACATGGAGAAAACAACCTTTGTTACACAATGGGGTACCTTCTGCTACAAGGTGATTCCGTTCGGACTGAAGAACGCAGGGGCAACTTATCAGCGCACCATGGTAGCTTTGTTTCATGATATGATACATCATGAGATCGAAGTTTACGTAGACGACATGATAGCTCGATCACAAATAGAGGAGGAAGACCTTAAACATCTGCAAAAGTTGTTTGCCAGGTTGAAGGAGTACAAACTCAGACTAAATCCAAGTAAGTGCACTTTTGGAGTTAGGTCTGGTAAGCTTCTAGGATTTATTGTCAGCAACAAAGGCATTGAGGTCGATCCAGCAAAAGTGAAAGTTATATAAGAAATGCCTGCTCCCCGTACTGAAAAGGAGGTTAGAGGGTTCTTGGGACGCTTGAACTATATTGCCAGATTCATCTCTCATCTGACGTCTACCTGTGAGCCAATTTTCAAACTATTGAAGAAGGATCAGGTAGTCAAATGGAACGACGATTGCCAAGCTGCTTTTGATAAGATCGAGGAGTATTTGCTAGAACCTCTTATTCTGATGCCACCCGTCGAAGGAAGACCGTTGATCATGTATCTGACCGTGTTGGATAACTCAATGGGGTGCGTACTGGGCCAGCATGACGAGTCTGGTCGAAAAGAGCATGCCATTTATTACCTTAGCAAAAAGTTTACCGACTGTGAGACTCGCTACTCACTGCTCGAGAAAACTTGTTGCGCTTTGGTATGGGCTGCTCGCCGACTAAGGCAGTATATGTTGACTCATACCACTCTGTTGATTTCCAAAATGGATCCTATCAAGTATATCTTCGAGAAGCCTGCTTTATCTAGAAGAATCGCTAGATGGCAAATGATCCTAACTGAGTATGACATCCAATATACTACCCAAAAAGCTATAAAGGGGAGTGTACTAGCTGACTATCTAGCTCATCAAGCTATCGAAGATTATCAATCCATGAGATTCGACTTCCCGGACGAGGACATCATGAATTTGGACAACATTGAAGGTAACGGACTGTATGACAGACCTGAAAATGGATCCCGATGGACCCTGTACTTTGATGGTGCTTCAAATGCACTTGGAAACGGTATCGGTGCGGTACTCATTTCCCCGGAAGGTTGCCACACACCTTTCACGGCCCGACTTTGCTTCAGCTGTACCAACAACATGGCCGAATATGAAGCCTGCATTTTTGGTCTCAAGGCTGCTATAGACCTGGGGATCAAATCTTTGATCGTATTTGGGGACTCGGCTTTGGTTATCAGTCAAATCAAAGGAGAGTGGGATACCAAGCATCCTAATCTTATCCCATACAAAGAACATGTCTTGACATTGTTGCCTCATTTCGAGCAAATCACCTTCGAGAATTTCCCGCGAGAAGAGAATCAGCTAGCAGATGCTCTGGCTACAATGTCTTCCATGTTTAAACTCCACTGGGATAACGAGGCTCCCCAAATCACCATCGAGTGAATGGATGAACCTGTGCATTGTCATGAGATTAATACCGAAGAAGTAGTGGAACAACCCTGGTTTCACGAAATCAAAAGGTATCTCCAAACTAGAGAATATCCCGAAGGAGCTTCCGTAAATGACAAGAAGTTCCTAAGGAGATTTGGTGCCAAGTTCTTCCTGAGCAACGACATCCTCTATAAACGCAGCCATGATTGTGTTTTACTCTGATGTGTAGACAAAGCTGAAGCAGAGTTGATCATGACTGAGATGCACAGTGGCACATTTGGCACCCACTTGAGCGGGCATACGATGGCTAAGAAGATTCTAAGGGCAGGCTACTACTGGTCTACCATGGAAGCTGATTGTTATCAACATTCCCGTACTTGCCACAAATGTCAAATCTACGCTGACAAGATTCATATTCCTCCTGTTCCTCTCAACGTTCTAACGGCTCCTTGGACATTTGCAATGTGGGGCATTGACATGATTGGAGAGATCAAGCCCACAACGTCCAATGGACATCGCTTCATCCTGGTCGCCATTGATTATTTTACCAAATGGGTCGAAGCAGCTTCCTTCGCCTCTGTTACAAAAAATGTGGTTGCCCGCGTCATCAAGCAAAACCTCATATGCCGGTATGGTGTCCCCGACAGAATCATCACAAACAACGGTACAAATATGAATAATACTATGATCACCGTTCTATGCGAACAGTTCAAGATTTATCATCACAATTCATCTCCCTATCGGCCGAAGATGAACAGTGTTGTTGAAGCTGCAAACAAAAACATCAAGAAGATCATTCAGAAAATGACAGTCACCTACAAGGACTGGCATGAGATGTTACCGTTTGCTCTGCATGGACACCGTACCACGGTACGTACTTAGACAGGGGCAACCCCATTTTCTTTAGTATATGGCATGGAAGTTGTCCTACCCATGGAAGTTCAGATTCCTTCTTTAAGGATTATGAAGGACGCTGGTTTGAATGAAGACGATTGGATTCAAACCCGACTTGATCAACTCAATTTGATCGACGAAAAGCGGCTCACTGCTGTTTGCCATGGTCAGACGTATCAAAAACAAATGATCAAGGCTTTCAACAAGAAAGTCAGACGTCAAGTATATCAAGTCGGAGATCTCGTAATCAAGCGGATTATCTTGCCGCAAAGTGATCCCAGGGGCAAATGGACTCCTACTTACGAAGGACCATTTGTGATCAAGAGCATATTTTCTGGTGGTGCAATGATTCTGACCACCATGGACGGCGACGATTTGCCGCACCCTACGAACGTAGACATAGTCAAAAGATACTACGCATAAAATCACCCGACAAGTCGAAAACCCGAAAGGGCGACTTGGACAAAAATGGGCATCCCGATGAACCGAAAACCCGAAAGGGCGGTTCAGGAAAAAATTAGGGATAAAACAAAAAAATTTGAACACCCGGCAAGTTGAAAACCCGAAAGGGCGGCTTGGGCAAAAAAGGGTTTCCCGGTGGATCGAAAACCCGAAAGGGCGATTCAGGCAAAAGTTAGGGAATTAAAGAGTATGACTATATCTCGTCGGATCACTTTAAGGATAATCTCTTCACCAACCAGCTCCAAGCTTCTGATCAATCCTGTCATCGGCGGACGAAGCATTGAATAGACAGATATTCAGAGTTGTGAAGGCTATAGCAGAATGGAATCCCATGGAATTGTTACACATAGCCATCTTTCTTTTGTATAAAATTTTCAATTTTTACGACGACATCCTCTTACTAGGATGCCTGTCTCCTTTGTACAAAGATACTCATAGAAAGTTAATACAAATACTTTTCCAAATACAAAAATTTGCTTTGTCTTCCTTTTTCTCTTTTGCACTTATGTTTTATTTGAGAAACGTCCAATGTTTTGTTAAATAGGCATATGCATTTGAACATAATCATTTTCCTTACAAATCAAGAGAGATGATTGCTGATAGGTTGAAGGTACAGGTAGATATCCTGATGCCCTTTCAGAAGGAATCCCCAGTAGTTCTAAACTCCAAATTCCTCAAACAGAGTTAAACTTCAGGATCCTCAGCAGGACAGAAGCTTTCTCAAAACTGATTTCCCTAGCCAGAGAGTCTTCCAGAACTCAATTCCCCTCAGAGTTAAGTTTCAGTATCCCCAGTGGAACCCTAAGATCTGAAAACACTATCCCTAGTTGAAGTCAAAACTACCAATCCCCAGCGGAGCTAAAACTTCCAACTATCAATCCCCAGCAGAACCAGACTAGTGAACCTTCTCCCCACAGAGATGCCTCCCATCAGATTGAAGATTCTCAGTCTCACTCCTCCAAGCATGAGTCTCCCAGGTTCTGAACTCCCCAATAGAGATCATCAGAATTCTCATTCCCCACAGATCACCAAGGGGTTCTAATCCCCAACAGTGGTCCTAAGATCCCTCAACAATTGAAGATCTTGTTCCCCGAGCAGTCAGCAAGGATACCTCAGCTTTAGCACTCGGAGATTCCTGCAATCCCCTGCAGCAGTCAACGATTCATTTTCCATGGCAACAGTCAAGATTCTCTCATATCCGGCCATACAGGATTTATCTATCCTCAACAAGACAACTCATCAGCTCACATGCACATTCATTACATTCATATATCATAAACATTGATATAACATATATATTGCATCATACATATCATGCAACATAACTTTGTGTTTTAGCTAACATTTCATCCTTTTCAGGATAAGATTAAAAGGCTATCATTAACAATTATTCAGATACAGTATGGATACACCCCAGACACGGCGGTCATTCTATTACTCATTCAGAATTTTAAGTCAGATACAGTACAGATACACCCCAGACACGGCGATCATTCTACTACTCATTCAGACTACAGCAATCAGATACGGACTAGATACTCTCCAGACACGGCAGCCATTCTATCTCCCATTCAGATTCACTTATCCACCTCAAGGTTCAAGGCATTCCAAGCACGGATACCATTCCGACCCTTACAACAGCGGTTTGATTCTCCCCAGTGCATTCGCCACGGAAGTCATTCTGTCATTTATTTAGATCCCAGTTACAGTTTCAGATACACTTCAGACACGGAAGTCATTCTATTACTCATACGGATCTCAATCCCAGTTACAGTTTCAGATACACTCCAGACACGAAAGTCATTCTGCTACTCATACAAATCTCAACTTCAGATACAGTCCAGATACGCTCCAGACACGGTTGCCATTCTGTTACTCATTCAGAATTTATCCCCGACATGCAATTGCTCCATGAACAGATGTTTCTCTGTTACCCAGATACAATACAGATACACTCCAGACACGGCATTCATTCTGATATTCATTCTACATTCAAGTACAGTTACAACTCAGATACGCTCCAGACACGAAGGCCATTCTTTTGCTCATACAAACTCAGTCTCCCGATACAAGTTCCAATGCAATCCAGACACGGATACCATTTTGATCCTCATTTTTCTGATCCATCACATTGCAGTTCAACAAACATTCCAGATGGCATCCTTGAGCCCATCTCCAGATGGCATCTTTAAGCCCATCTCCAAATGGCATCTTTATACCCATTCCTACATCCATGTTTCGACGAGTGCAAATTTAAGGGCACTCTAGTGTCCAATCTCCTTTTACCTTCGAGACGCGAAAGGCAAACTTGCCAATCTAACTCTTCAGGTGCAAGAAGATTGAACAGGGGCAACTGTTGTACCCCAAAATTTTCCCTCTCATTTCATCAATATTTTCTCACCACAAGACCCTTGGAGCTCAAGATCAAGTTAGGGTTTGCTCTGCTCAAGACTCCTCCATGCACTGTTGACCCAAATTAGGGTTTGAGTTTGCACAAAGATGTTTTGACCTAAAATGCCCAAAGTGACTTTCATGCTTCATGTTGGACTCACAAGTTTATCCATACCAAGTTTCAAGCCTTGATTCCAATCTTTGCCCAATCAATTGGACAGTTGACCTAGAAATCAACTGTATTAGAGAAAAAGTCAATTGTGGCCAATTGACAGTCAAACTACATAATTTTTTACCCACATCAACATAATGAACTCATATGAACCATTTGGTCAAGTTTGGATCACAATTTCACAAGAAATTTGATCAGATCACCAAAAGGGCAAAATGGTCATTTTTAGGGTTTTGACTGTTTGACCTAGCCAATGGCAAACCAAGCTCACATATGGACTCAAGGACTCAATAGCATTGTCTTGACACATTCAACAAGTTCAAAAGATCCCAAATGCATAGGATTGACAGATGAATTTTCCAGTCAACTGATCAAAATTTGACTATATACTGAAAAGTCAAACTTTGACTTTTTTGTCAAAATCAAGTGCCAAGATTCATTTTTCATCAAGACATGTCAAATTATGAAACTTGTTCATCAAGAAACCCAAAATTGCAAATTAGGGTTTAAAGTGAAGAAATTTCATAACTTAGAAATTTTCTAAGTTATAAAATTTCCTTATTTTTTCCTAACTTTGTCCCATTTTTTCACCAAGATGCAAATGGATTCAAACAAAACTCAAAAAATGAAAGTTGTGGTCCATTGAAAAACCTACAACTTTGTTTCACAAAGTTTTCTCAAAGGAAGCTTTTAGCTCAAGTTATGATTTTTGGAACAAGGGTGCAAAACATTTTTAACTTAGAAAAATTTTGACATGTTCTAGGCAGGATTTTTGCCCAACTTCATGGCCATTTTTCACATGCTTCCACTTGGAGTTTCAATTTTCATTACCAAGATGGAATGTAGTACACATTCCAAGCTTTCCAAATTGTCCAAGAACTTCTCAAACACCATTGTGGTTAGGGAGAATCGAATTTGCAAAGATGGGCAAAAGTCACTTTTGTTCATAGCCAAATACATGTTCATAACATTTGTATTTTAGAGTCAGCAGGGTTTGTGATGGTTTGCAGGCCTCTAAACCTCTTCACACTCAATAATTAAATGCTAAACCATTGTGTTCAAGCATTATTTTGTGCATTTGGTCATTACACATGAAATTATCCCTTAAATAGAAAAAGCACATTTGCCATTTTGATAAAGATACACTTTATGTCAAATACCATATCCAAGAGGTACAAGCCAGATCTTTGAGGCACAAGTTTGTAGGCAAATCCCACTGATCAAGAACAAAGTATGCAGCATGCTTGAGAACTTGGGGCCAGGCCTATATCACAAGTTGACATCCTTGCTTACATTAGAAGAAAACTTGCAAACTCACACCAATCTCTCATTCCTATAACAACCAGCCAAAGCAAACTTTGCAAACATCTTTCACACTCCCTAACTGACCTAAAACACGACTCAATCATCCCTAATCCCTCCTCATACAGAAGATCACATTTTTTCTACAAAAACAGGGTACCTGCTGCAGATTGACTTCCACAATCCATTCCACTCGTGCATTTTGACTAAAACCAGTTCAAACACATTCTATATCATCCACACAAACTATCCCAAGAATTAAATCCAAGCTGTAACCTCCTTAACATCGTTTGCCATTTTTGCTTTCAAGATGTGCAGGTGGACTTCCATAGCACGATACAGGCAGTTTCAGGGCAAGCCAAGCATAGGAGAAACATCCTTAGACTTCAGGCAAGTTGTACCAAAGCTCAAACTCCATTGAATATACCTCCATTGTTGTACACGACTCAAGCTGAAACAGGTAAAAACATGAACTTCTATCTCTCAATATAGGAAGAGTTAGGCTTAGGTTTGTGAAGAAAACATGTTATACTCATAGCCCTGAAGTCATCCATGTCTTTACTTTTCATTTATATTATGTGTGCTGTGAGAATTTTGGCCATGAACATTGGAGAAAATTTAGGTCAGAAATTGGGATGAAGAAATTCTCCCTCGTTTCTTAGAGTTAGGTCAAGTTTTTTATATGTATGAATTCGTCTCTTCATGCTCTATAATGTTTGTGTTATGAGTTTTTGCTAAAAACAAAGAATCAGGAGTTTGTATTTTGAACAAAGAAGCGCGCGTTTGACAGAAGCTGGAGGAAGAAGATGATGGTTTGGGCTGGGCCTGAGCTATCCTTGCTGTTCACACCCCTTTTTTCCATTTACACCCCCCTGGCCCATTGTGTGAAATATCCATTATTTTTGGCTTTTTATTTTTTCTTCTGACTTGATATTTTTTGTCAAAACATAAAAAACATAAAAAATATTTTTCCATCCATTTTTGCATTTATTTGGCATTTATTTGTTTTATTTAGCATATATATATATATATATAAACAAATATATTTCCTTTTTATTTAAAACACTAAAAAATAATACAAAAATATTTTTTTTAGTTAATATTTTTTGTTTACATTTTGAAAACATTTTCTAAAAAAATACATTTTTTGTAAATAATTAATATTTTTATTTTTTTTACATATTTAGCTTATTAAATATATATAAATATACTTATACATATTTTATTAAATATTTAGGATAAAAATATAGAAATAATACATTTTTATTTTTATTAATCTATGACATCAAAAATACTTTTTTTTACAATATACTTCTTTTTTTATTTTTTGTATATAATTAACAAATATTGTATTTAATTAATAAATAAATATTATTTATTTAGAAAACTAGGGTTTTGCCCTAAACCATAAAAATATACAAAAATTGACTTTTTATTTTTGTTTATATTTCACATGAAAAAATGCTTTCTCATACATAAAAAATCCTTTTTTTGCATAATACATTTTGCATATTTATTAAATTTGTTTAAATATTGTACAAATTGATATTTGTATATTCAATATGGATGTAATAGTTTTAGATTTAATTTCTTGCTAAATATCCCCCCATTCAAACATTTGTACCCCCATCCCCATAATCATGTTGTAATAATTTAGGACTTTAAATTTCCGCATTTAAAAGCTTTCAAATTATGCCATGATAGACCTAGGGTTTGTATGCAAATCAAATAACAAATAGCTTGACCTAATTCAAAGACAAAAAATGCATGAAAATGGACAACACAAAACACACTTGCACCCTTAGGGTTACTCCACTTGTTGCCTTCAAAAATGGGCCATGTTGCATGTTGAGTGTCTTTGGCAAAGCAAAACAAATCAAATGATCATAGTCCCTCGATGACGCTTTCTCAAGTTGCCTAAAAAATGATCAAGTCCCTTAAAGGAAAAATTGCCAAAGACACTTGGCACCATTGCATTCATGGTCTAAACGATGACCCGCGCCCGTCCCTTTAACATCCTAACACAAGATTGTCCACCAAATACAATGGTGGAACAATACTGTTAAAAGGGTTAAAACATAGGAAAGGTCTTTGAGAAATTTAAGGTAGATAGCTCTTGGTTACTTGACCAATCTTGCAAAACAAATCCTTGCCATGTTTCAAAACACACATCACAACACAATTTCAAAACAAACTTTCAAAACATTGAAAACTTTTAAAAAGATAAATACACCTTTGTATACATTCAAACATGGATCATTACAAAGGTTGCCACAACAATTGGCCTCTTTTCAAAACCTCTTTCAAAATCACACATAAAGCACCATTTCAAACAATTGAAAGCACCATTTCAAACAATTGAAAATGCAAGGAAAGTGATCTAAGCAAGTAACTAAGAGCCCATGGATAACCATGGATAGAAAGGGTGCTAATACCTTCCCTTTCTATAATCTACTCCCCTTCCCTTTTGCATGACTAATTGTTTGCTTTGATTGCTTTACATTTTGGTTCTCTTGTTTGGGCTTGAAATCCTACACCCGGATTTGGGAAACATTCATAGATAGCAATACGTTGTGGAAACTGTGCAGGGTATACCAACACGGTTGATGCAATAGCTATATTAGTGCGACATATTTGTGAGTAACGGTAACCCTTGAGTTAAATCAAGGAGAGTACGGGGCCGCTGAGTGATGTCACTAAGCACTAATGACCTAGAACCTTACTTGACCATCTTGGCCTATTATTAGGGGTAGTGAGATGACCGGCTTTGGTGCAGTCCAAAGTTGGTAGATACTCGATACTACACTCATTGAGGGTTGTTTTCTTGGAATATTTTGGTCGCTAGTTAAGTGGCTAAACCAAAACAATGAACATAGAAAACAATTCAATGATATTGAGCTCCTTAGAACCCGGTTACTATTTATAGGACAGGTTTTTAAGCCAACTTCACTCGAGAGGGTACTTACCTATGAAACCCTATGCAAGCCTGAAACTAGGGTTTTGTGTGACTTGCTTGTACATATGTTTGCGCATACATCATGAACATCATAAAGCATCATATGCATCCACTAACCATTTCAAGGGTTTGGATCTTCATCTTTGTTCTTGTTTTGTAGGTCATGGAAATTCTTTGCAGGAAAACCATCCAAGTCAACCTTGTGAGAATCCCTCCTCAACTCAAGGAGCTCACATCCAGAATTCCAGAAAGCTCTCTCTTCAGTGAAAGACATGGTAGACTCATCAACTTAGTCAAGACCAACATTGAAGAAGACATGGTGAAAGTACTTTTCCAATTCTTTGACCCCCTACACCACTGTTTCACATTCCCTGACTACCAATTGGTGCCTACTTTGGAGGAATTTTCTCAACTCCTGAGAATTCATATTCTTAATCAACTACCCTACAACGGTACGGAAAAGGAACCAAAGCCTGAAGATGTTGCTCAAGCACTACACTTGCAACCATCTGACATCAAGGGGCATTGGGAGACTAGAAGTGGTGTCAAAGGCTTCTTGGAAAAATTCTTGTTTGAGAAGGCACAAGAGTGTTGGGACTCCTTGGATCTGCAAGCCTTTGAAGAGATTGTGGCACTCCTCGTTTATGGGTTGGTCTTGTTCCCAAATCCTGACCAACTTATAGATGTCAATGCTGTCAAGATTTTCCTGTCCAGGAATCCCATACCTATATTGCTTGGGGACATTATCCACTCATTTTACACACGAACAATGAGAAAGAGAGGTGTTCTCATGTGTTGTACTCCTCTCCTTGCAAGGTGGTTTATTTCTCACCTTCCACAATCTATTTTGAAGAATGACCAAGGCTTAAGGTGGTCACAACGGTTGATGACCCTCACACACTCTGATGTACATTGGTGTTCTCGGTCCAGAGAAAATGTCATCATCGTCGATCATTGTGGCTAGTTCCCTAATGTTCCATTACTTGGCATTAGGGGAGGCATTACCTACAACCCTTGCCTAACTTTGAGACAATTTGGATATGCACGGAGGGATGTCCCTCATGACATGTTGATTCCTGACCTAGTTTTTGACTTCGATAACGATGCGCAAGGACTTCACCAAAGATTCATCAGAGCTTGGAGGATGCCTAACAAGGTAGATAGTAAGGCACTGGGGCACAAAAACTATATCCCTCTTGAGCCTTATCTCAAGTGGGTACGAACCCGCGCCCAGACTCTTATGATGCCTTACCCTCACATTCTCCCTTTTATTAAAGAGCCTGTTAAGGAAGGAGAGGTTCCCTACACCATCCTATATCCTGACATGCCAACATCATGGGAGGAGATGCAGAAGAGTTGGATCCAACTCAAGGAAGAGCGGAATACTTTTGAAGCCAGCTTCTATGCCAGTGAGAAGAAGGTTTTGGAGCTTACCCGCCGACTTCATGAGGAGGAGGCCCTCAACACTTACATCGCACCAAAGAGGATGCGCAACGTCTTTTTACCTTGAGAAGTTTTTGTAATATTTGGCCCATGGGGCATTTATGTACTGACAAAATTTCTTCTTATTAATATGACGTGTGTTCTTTTTGTTTGCAACAATTTTGAATTTCTAAATCCTTGAATGCATTGCATGAATAAACATATCATTCATCATATGCATAAGCAGGTCTTCATACCATGTTTCCTTATCTCTCTACTGTTTATTTCAGTAAGATGGATCTCGAACAGACGGTCAAAGATCTGCAGTCATAAAACTCGCAGTTTCAACAGCTCCTTATGACCTTGGCAAAGGGTCAGGAGGATCTAAAAGCACTGTTGGGGAACAAAGAGCAAGAAAAAATGAAAAAGAAGAAGAAAAGAGTTGGGGTAGCTACACTGGGAAGAAGATTTGAGAATGAAGCAAGGAGAGTTCTTGAATTTCCCTCCGCATCTGATGAGGGAACCAGTAAGGGAAACGGAGCTGCACTACCTTCTGAGTCCGAGGCTGAAGAGGAAGAGGTTGAGGAAGATGAAGACTACTCAGAGCAGCAATACCCGCCAGCGGACGACAAATACAAAAACCTGGAGGATAGACTGGCAGCTATGGAGTTGCAAAGGGTTCCCAGGCTAGATTTTGAAGAATTGGGATTGATTGCTGGGATTGTGATCCCTCTAAAGTTTAAGGTGCCTATTTTTACAAAATATGACGGGCTGTCTTGCCCGAAGATGCACCTGAAGTCGTATGTCAGGAAAATTCAACCTCATTCATCCGATAGAAATCTTTGGGTACACTTCTTCCAGGATAGCCTGTCTGGTACACAGCTAGACTGGTTTTACCAGCTTGAGAGGTCAAAAGTACATAACTAGGAAGACTTGGCAGCTGCCTTTTATCGCCAGTATCAATATAACGCTGACTTGGCGCCAACCCGTACTCAGCTACAAAGTATGGGGATGGCCTCAAATGAGGGATTCAAAGAATACGCCCAGAAATGGCGCGACTTGGCCGGAAGAATGCAGTCACCTCTTTCTGATAGGGAACTAGTTGATATGTTCTTGGGGACCTTATCTGGCCCATTCTTCAACCATTTGATCGGGATCTCTTCCGCAGGGTTTACTGAATTGATTCTGACTGGCGAACGGGTGGAAGCCGGTATTAAGAATGGAAAGATTCAAAGGGATGCCTCTGCATCTACAACTGTTAAAAAGTCATTTCCAGCCAAGAAGGAGGCAGCTGTTGTGTACTCTCAAAAGGGATTGCGGAGAAATGAGCGCTGGCCTACTGTAGGGGCCGTGATGATTCAAAATTCATCAAATGATCAGCCTCGTACCAATCAGTCTAGACCTAACTAGCAACGGGTAGAACGGCCACAACGGCAGTTCACCCGCATCAATATGACGCCTGCACAAGTTCTTCCCCATTTGTTGAAGTTGAATCTAACTGGTTTAAAGGAGGCACCGAAAAACCCTAACACCACATCTCCATACTATCATGCCAATGCCAAATGTGCCTACCATTCTGATAGCGCCAGACATGACACCAACAATTGTTGGGCGTTAAAGAATAAAATTCAAGACTTGATAGACGCAAAAGAGGTTGAGTTCGACGCCCCCGAGAAGCCGAACGTAATATCCGCTCCGATGCCAAAGCATGGCCATCATATTCATGCCGTTGAAGAAGATCTGTATGTTTCTGATGTTGATGATCTGGTAACTCCATTACTGACAATCAAGTTGAATCTGTTGAGAGCTGGGATTTTCCCAGGATGTAAAGAAGACTGCTACTGTTGTTCCTCCCTACAAATCGATTGTCCATTGTTGAAGATAGGCATCCAAGGCCTAATGGACAGCCAACAAATTCTTTTCGAAAAGATTCCTGCTACTCCAACCCTTATCAAAGATGTTTCAATAATCACCATTTCCACCAATCTTTCCAAGGTCCCTAAAAATCCTGTTAAGAGTACATCAGTTTCAAAGATTGTTCCTCTGAAGATAACCATGCCTGGGCCAGTCCCCTACAAATCTGACAAATCAATACCATGGAATTATGGTGGAGAAATCTACTACCATGGTGTTAAACAAGTTGAGATAACTGAAGAGAGCTCTGACGAAGAAACTACCGACATTGGAAACATTGCCGGTACGAGCAAGATTACCCGAAGTGGGAGAATTTTCTCTCCAGAGATTTCCCCTCCAAAGGCAATCTTTGGACCCTCAGCTGCTGCCAAAGTTACTCCTACACCGATAAAACTTTCTGCGAGAACTCCGTTGATTGAAGAAGTTGTTACTCCTGTGGTTGTCCCTCCTACTTCTGCTGATAAGGGGAAAGGGATCCAAGATGAGCTCGTCAGGACGAGGGCTCAGCCATTGGTCATCCCTGAAACCTCTAAGAAAGAAATGGAGGAGATTCTGAAAATAATTAAGAAAAGTGATTATGACGTTGTAGAGCAACTGGGGCAAACCCCCTCGAAGATCTCCATGCTAGCCTTGCTGCTTTGTTCGGAGGCTCATGCCAAAGCTTTGATAAGGTTTTTGAAGACAGCCCATGTACCCCAGGAAACCTCAGCCGATCAATTCCAGGATTGCGTAGCCAGCCTTACCGCAGACAACGGCTTGGGTTTCTCTGACGCTGACCTGAACTCCTTTCGGTATGTAGAGGTGGAGGGAGAATTCATTGAAACACCGTTCCAACACTTCGAGGAAATTGCTCCCGAAGTTGTAGTAGCAAAGGTAGTAGCCGAGGTACCCAAGCAGGTGGCCAAGATGGCATCTCTGAAAGACGCGAAGGTTGCGATGAAGGAAGGAAAAAGCACAGTGTGGGGTCAGTTGTCTGACATTCCTCACAAAACAGACAAGTTTGGGTTGGGATTTACCGCTGCGGGGCAAAAAGCTATGCGTCGCTCAAAAATTGAAAGGACACCCATCAAGATTTCTCCTCATGGAATCAATGCTTTGGAAGACGAAGACGAAGAGGGTAACATTGAAGATTGCATCTTCCCAACCATCGAAGGGGGACTACACAACTGGGAGGAGAAAGACTTCGTCCCCATTACTTTCATTAATCAGTAACTTATCTTTCGAACATTTCCTATTGGTCTGTAATAATTACTTTTAAACAATCTGCACACTACTTTTTCACCTCATGCCTTGCCCGGGGCATGTAGGTCCATTTGTAAGGGTTTTGATTCTCTTCATATTCATATGCCATGTTTAATGAATCATTGGACATTTTTCATTTATAAACTGCTGTGTTCATTTTCTTTCCTTTTGTATTTTTGTTTGTTTAAGGATGGCTATCCCTTACACACACCCACACTCACAATTGCAGGTACCCATCCACTCTGGATTCTATGGGTGACTATTCTGCTATATCCTTCAATAACTCTGAAGATTTGTTCAATCAGGCTGAGTATGAAGATGATGAAGATTGTGAAGTACCAGGAGAGCTATCCAGACTTCTACAACAAGAAGAGAGGGCCATCTTACCTCACGAAGAGTTGTTGGAAACAGTCAACTTAGGAACAGAGGAAGACAGGAAAGAAGTACAAGTGGGTGCCAATCTGGAACCAAGTGTCAAGGAGCGCTTGATACAACTGTTGAATGAATACGTTGAAATCTTCGTCTGGTCTTATGAAGACATGCCAGGTTTAGACACAGATATCGTGGTTCACCATCTCCCTACAAGAGAGAATTGTCCACCGATCAAGCAAAAAGTCCGCCGAATGAGGCCCGACATGTCTGAGAAGATTAAAGCTGAAGTAATGAAGCAATTCAACGTTGGCTTTCTGGCTGTTACATCCTATCCACAATGGGTTGCTAACATTGTGACAGTACCTAAAAAAGACAGCAAGGTCATAATGTGTGTGGACTACTGGGATTTGAACAGGGCTAGCCCTAAAGATGATTTTCCGCTACCGCATATCGACATTTTGATTGACAACACAGCTCAGCACAAGGTGTTTTCCTTCATAGACGGATTCTCGGGCTACAACCAAATCAAAATGGCCCCCGAGGACATGGAGAAAACAACCTTTGTTACACAATGGGGCACCTTCTGCTACAAGATGATGCCGTTTGGACTGAAGAACGCAGGGGCAACTTATCAGTGCACCATGGTAGCTTTGTTTCATGATATGATACATCATGAGATCGAAGTTTACGTAGACAACATGAAAGCTCGATCACAAACAGAGGAGGAACACCTTAAACATCTGCAAAAGCTGTTTTCCAGGTTGAAGGAGTACAAACTCAGACTAAATCCAAGTAAGTGCACTTTTGGAGTTAGGTCTGGTAAGCTTCTAGGATTTATTGTCAGCAACAAAGGCATTGAGGTCGATCCAGCAAAAGTGAAAGCTATACAAGAAATGGCTGCTCCCCGTACTGAAAAGGAGGTTAGAGGGTTCTTGGGATGCTTGAACTATATTGCCAGATTCATCTCTCATCTGACGTCTACCTGTGAGCCAATTTTCAAACTATTGAAGAAGGAATAAGTAGTCGAATGGAACGACGATTACCAAGCTGCTTTTGATAAGATCAAGGAGTATTTGCTAGAACCTCCTATTCTGATGCCACCCGTCGAAGGAAGACCGTTGATCATGTATCTGACCGTGTTGGATAACTCAATGGGGTGCGTACTGGGCCAGTATGACGAGTCTGGTCGAAAAGAGCATGCCATTTATTACCTTAGCAAAAAGTTTACCGACTGTGAGACTCGCTACTCAATGCTCGAGAAAACTTGCTGCGCTTTAGTATGGGCTGCTCGCCGACTAAGGAAATATATGTTGACTCATACCACTCTGTTGATTTCCAAAATGGATCCTATCAAGTATATCTTCGAGAAGCCTGCTTTATCTGGAAGAATCGCTAGATGGAAAATGATCCTAACTGAGTATGACATCCAGTATACTACCCAAAAAGCTATAAAAGGGAGTGTACTAGCTGACCATCTAGCTCATCAAGCTATCTAAGATTATCAATCCATGAGATTCGACTTCCCGGACGAGGACATCATGAATTTGGACAACATTGAAGGTAACGGACCGTATGACAGACCTGAAAATGGATCCCGATGGACCCTGTACTTTGATGGTGCTTCAAATGCACTTGGAAACGGTATCGGTGCGGTACTCATTTCCCCGGAAGGTTGCCACACACCTTTCACGGCCCGACTTTGCTTCAGCTGTACCAACAACATGGCCGAATATGAAGCCTGCATTTTTGGTCTCAAGGCTGCTATAGACCTGGAGATCAAATCTTTGATCGTATTTGGGGACTCAGCTTTGGTTATTAGTCAAATCAAAGGAGAGTGGGATACCAAGCATCCTAATCTTATCCCATACAAAGAACATGTCCTGACATTGTTGCCTCATTTCGAGCAAATCACCTTCGAGCATTTCCCGCGAGAAGAGAATCAGCTAGCAGATGCTCTGGCTACAATGTCTTCCATGTTTAAACTCAACTGGGATAACGAGGCTCCCCAAATCACCATCGAGCGAATGGATGAACCTGCGCATTGTCATGAGATTAATACCGAAGAAGTAGTGGAACAACCCTGGTTTCACGAAATCAAAAGGTATCACCAGACTAGAGAATATCCCGAAGGAGCTTCCGTAAATGACAAGAAGTTCCTAAGGAGATTTGCTGCCAAGTTCTTCCTGAGCAACGACATCCTCTATAAACGCAGCCATGATTGTGTTTTACTCCGATGTGTAGACAAAGCTGAAGTAGAGTTGATCATGACTGAGATGCACAGTGGCACATTTGGCACCCACTTGAGCGGGCATACGATGGCTAAGAAGATTCTAAGGGCAGGCTACTACTGGTGTACCATGGAAGCTGATTGCTATCAACATTCCCGTACTTGCCACAAATGTCAAATCTACGCTGACAAGATTCATATTCCTCCTGTTCCTCTCAACGTTCTGACGGCTCCTTGGCCATTTGCAATGTGGGGCATTGACATGATTGGAGAGATCAAGCCCACAACGTCCAATGGACATCGCTTCATCCTGGTTGCCATTGACTATTTGACCAAATGGGTCGAAGCATCTTCCTTCGCCTCTGTTACAAAAAATGTGGTTGCCCGCTTCATCAAGCAAAACCTCATATGCCGGTATGGTGTCCCCGACAGGATCATCACAGACAACGGTACAAATCTGAATAATACTATGATCACCGTTCTATGCGAACAGTTCAAGATTTATCATCACAATTCATCTCCCTATCGGCCGAAGATGAACGGTGTTGTTGAAGCTGCGAACAAAAACATCAAGAAGATCATTCAGAAAATGACAGTCACCTACAAGGACTAGCATGAGATGTTACCATTTGCTCTGCATGGATACCGTACCACGGCACGTACTTCGACAGGGGCAACCCCATTTTCTTTAGTATATGGCATGGAAGCTGTCCTACCCATGGAAGTTCAGATTCCTTCTTTAAGGATTATGAAGGACGCTGGTTTGAATGAAGACGATTGGATTCAGACCCGACTTGATCAACTCAATCTGATCGACGAAAAGCGGCTCACTGCTGTTTGCCATGGTCAGACGTATCAAAAACGAATGATCAAGGCTTTCAACAAGAAAGTCAGACGTCAAGTATATCAAGTCGGAGATCTCGTAATCAAGCGGATTATCTTGTCGCAAAGTGATCCCAGGGGCAAATGGACTCCTACTTACGAAGGACCATTTGTGATCAAGAGCATATTTTATGGTGGTGCAATGATTCTGACCACCATGGACGGCGACGATTTGCCGCACCCTGCGAACGCAGACATAGTCAAAAGATAATACGCATAAAATCACCCGACAAGTCGAAAACCCGAAAGGGCGACTTGGGCAAAAATGGGCATCCCGGTGAACCGAAAACCCGAAAGGGTGGTTCAGGAAAAAATTAGGGATAAAACAAAAAAATCTGTACACCTGGCAAGTTGAAAACCCGAAAGGGCGGCTTGGGCAAAAAAGGGTTTCCCGGTGGATCGAAAACCCAAAAGGGCGATTCAGGCAAAAGTTAGGGAATTAAAGCGTATGACTATGTCTCGTCGGATCACTTTAAGGACAATCTCTTCACCAACCATCTCCAAGCTTCTGATCAATCCAGTCATCGGCGGACGGAGCATTGAATAGACAGATATTCAGAGTTGTGAAGGCTATAGCAGAATGGAATCCCATGGAATTATTACACATAGCCATCTTTCTTTTGTATAAAATTTTCAATTTTTACGACGACATCCTCTTACTCGGATGCCTATCTCCTTTGTACAAAGATACTCATAGAAAGTTAATACAAATACTTTTCCAAATACAGAAATTTGCTTTGTCTTCCTTTTTCTCTTTTGCACTTATGTTTTATTTGAGAAACATCCAATGTTTTGTTAAATGGGCATATGCATTTGAACATAATCATTTTCCTTACAAATCAAGAGAGATGATTGTTGATAGGTTGAAGGTACAGGTAGATATCCTGATGCCCTTTCAGAAGGAATCCCCAGTAGTTCTAAACTCCAAATTCCCCAAACAGAGTTAAACTTCAGGATCCTCAGCAGGACATAAGCTTTCTCAAAACTGATTTCCCCAGCCAGAGAGTCTTCCAGAACTCAATTCCCCTCAGAGTTAAGTTTCAGTATCCCCAGTGGAACCCTAAGATATGAAAACACTATCCCTAGTTGAAGTCAAAACTACCAATCCCCAGCGGAGCTAAAACTTCCAACTATCAATCCCCAGCGGAACCAGACTAGTGAACCTTCTCCCCACATAGATGCCTCCCATCAGATTGAAGATTCTCAGTCTCACTCCTCCAAGCATGAGTCTCCCAGGTTTTGAACTCCCCAGTAGAGATCATCAGAATTCTCATTCCCCACAGATCACCAAGGGGTTCTAATCCCCAACAGTGGTCCTAAGATCCCTCAACAATTGAAGATCTTGTTCCCCGAGCAGTCAGCAGTCAGCAAGGATACCTCAGCTTTAGCACTCGGAGATTCCTGCAATCCCCTGCAGTAGTCAACGATTCATTTTCCATGGCAACAGTCAAGATTCTCTCTTATTCGGCCATCCAAGATTTATCTATCCTCAACAAGACATCTCATCAGCTCACATGCGCATTCATTACATTCATATATCATAAACATTGATATAACATATATATTGCATCATACATATCATGCAACATAACTTTGTGTTTTAGCTAACATTTCATCCTTTTCAGGATAAGATTAAAAGGTTATCATTAACAATTATTCAGATACAGTATGTATACACCCCAGACACGGCGGTCATTCTATTACTCATTCAGAATTTTAAGTCAGATACAGTACAGATACACCCCAGACACGGCGGTCATTCTACTACTCATTCAGACTACAACAATCAGATACGGACTAGATACTCTCCAGACACGGCAGCCATTCTATCTCCCATTCAGATTCACTTATCCACCTCAAGGTTCAAGGCATTCCAAGCACGGATACCAATTTGACCCTTACAACAACGGTTTGATTCTCCCCAGTGCATTCTCCACGGAAGTCATTCTGTCATTTATTTAGATCCCAGTTACAGTTTCAGATACACTTCCGACACGAAAGTCATTCTATTACTCATACGGATCTCAATCCCAGTTACAGTTTCAGATACACTCCAGACACGAAAGTCATTCTGCTACTCATACAAATCTCAACTTCAGATACAGTCCAAATACGCTCCAGACACGGTTGCCATTCTGTCACTCATTCAGAATTTGTCCCCAGCATGCAATTGCTCCATGAACAGATGTTTCTCTGTTACCCAGATACAATACAGATACACTCCAGACACGGCAGTCATTCTGATATTCATTCTACATTCAAGTACAGTTACAGCTCAGATACGCCCCAGACATGAAGGCCATTCTTTTGCTCATACAAACTCAGTCTCCCGATACAAGTTCCAATGCATTCCAGACACGGATACCATTTTGATCCTCATTTTTCTGATCCATCACATTGCAGTTCAACAAACATTCCAGATGGCATCCTTGAGCCCATCTCCAGATGGCATCTTTAAGCCCATCTCCAAATGGCATCTTTAAGCCCATTCCCGCATCCATGTTTCGGCGAGTGCAAATTTAAGGGCACTCTAGTGTCCAATCTCCTTTTACCTTCGAGACGCGAAAGGCAAACTTGCCAATCTAACTCTTCAGGTGCAAGAAGATTGAACAGGGGCAACTGTTGTACCCCAAAATTTTCCCTCTCATTTCATCAATATTTTCTCACCACAAGACCCTTGGAGCTCAAGATCAAGTTAGGGTTTGCTCTGCTCAAGACTACTCCTTGCACTGTTGACCCAAATTAGGGTTTGAGTTTGCACAAAGATGTTTTGACCTAAAATACCCAAAGTGACTTTCATGCTTCATGTTGGACTCACAAGTTTATCCATACCAAGTTTCAAGCCTTGATTCCAATCTTTGCCCAGTCAATTGGACAGTTGACCTAGAAATCAGCTGTATTAGGGAAAAAGTCAATTGTGGCCAATTGACAGTCAAAATACATAATTTTTGACCCACATCAACATAATGAACTCATATGAACCATTTGGTCAAGTTTGGATCACAATTCCACAAGAAATTTGATCAGATCACCAAAAGGGCAAAATGGTCATTTTTAGGGTTTTGATTGCACAAAGGCAATTTTTGACTGTTTGACCTAGCCAATGGCAAACCAAGCTCACATATGGACTCAAGGACTCAATGGCATTGTCTTGACACATTCAACAAGTTCAAAATATCCCAAATGCATAGGATTGACAGATGAATTTTCCAGTCAACTGATCAAAATTTGACTGTATACTGAAAAGTCAAACTTTGACTTTTTGGTCAAAATCAAGTGCCAAGATTCATTTTTCATCAAGACATGTCAAATTATGAAACTTGTTCATCAAGAAACCCAAAATTGCAAATTAGGGTTAAAAGTGAAGAAATTTCATAGAAATTTTCTAAGTTATAAAATTTCCTTATTTATTCCTAACTTTGTCTCATTTTTTCACCAAGATGCAAATGGATTCAAACAAAACTCAAAACATGAAAGTTGTGGTCCATTGCAAAATATACAACTTTTATACACAAAGTTTTCTCAAAGGAAGCTTGTAGCTCAAGTTATGATTTTTGGAACAAGGGTGCAAAACATTTTTAACTTAGAAAAATTTTGACCTATTCTAGGCAGGATTTTTGCCCAACTTCATGGCCATTTTTCACATGCTTCCACTTGGAGTTTCAATTTTCATTACTAAGATGGATTGTAGTACACATTCCAAGCTTTCCAAATTGTCCAAGAACTTCTCAAACACCCTTGTGGTTAGGGAGAATCGAATTTGCAAAGATGGGCAAAAGTCACTTTTGTTCATAGCCAAATACATGTTCATAACATTTGCATTTTCAAGTCAGTAGGGTTTGTGATGGTTTGCAGGCTTCTAAACCTCTTCACACTCAATAAGTAAATGCCAAACCATTGTGTTCAAGCATTATTTTGTGCATTTGGTCATTACACATGAAATTATCCCTTAAATAGAAAAAGCACATTTGCCATTTTGATAAAGATACACTTTATGTCAAATACCATATCCGAGAGGTACAAGCCAGATCTTTGAGGCACAAGTTTGTAGGAAAATCCCACTGATCAAGAACAAAGTATGCAGCATGCTTGAGAACTTGGGGCCAGGCCTATATCACAAGTTGACATCCTTGCTTACATTAGAAGAAAACTTGCAAACTCACACCAATCTCTCATTCCTGTAACAACCAGCCAAAGCAAACTTTGCAAACATCTTTCACACTCCCTAACTGACCTAAAACAAGACTCAATCATCCCTAATCCCTCCTCATACAGAAGATCACATTTTTTCTGCAAAAACAGGGTACCTGCTGCAGATTGACTTCCACAATCCATTCCACTCGTGCATTTTGACTAAAACCAGTTCAAACACATTCTATATCATCCACACAAAATATCCCAAGCATTAAATCCAAGTTGTAACCTCCTTAACATCGTTTGCCATTTTTGCTTTCAAGCTGTGCAGGTGGACTTCCATAGCACGATACAGGCAGTTTCAGGGCAAGCCAAGCATAGGAGAAGCATCCTTGGACTTCAGGCAAGCTGTACCAAAGCTCAAACTCCATTGAAGATACCTCCATTGCTGTACACGACTCAAGCTGAAACAGGTAAAAACATGAACTTCTATCTCTCAATATAGGAAGAGTTAGGCTTAGGTTTGTGAAGAAAACATGTTATACTCATAGCCCTGAAGCCATCCATGTATTTACTTTTCATTTTATATTATGTGTGCTGTGAGAATTTTGGCCATGAACATTGGAGAAAATTTAGGTCAGAAATTGGGGATGAAGAAATTCTCCCTCGTTTCTTAGAGTTAGGTCAAGTTTTTTATATGTATGAATTCGTCTCTTCATGCTCTATAATGTTTGTGTTATGAGTTTTTGCTAAAAATCAAAGAATCAGGAGTTTGTATTTTGAACAAAGAAGCGCGCGTTTGACAGAAGCTGGAGGAAGAAGATGATGGCTTGGGCTGGGCCTGAGCTATCGTTGCTGTTCACACCCCTTTTTTTCATTTACACCCCCCTGGCCCATTGTGTGAAATATCCATTATTTTTGGCTTTTTATTTTTTCTTCTGACTTGATATTTTTTGTCAAAACATAAAAAACATTAAAAATATTTTTCCATCCATTTTTGCATTTATTTGGAATTTATTTGTTTTATTTAGCATATATATATAAACAAATATATTTCCTTTTTATTTAAAACACTAAAAAATAATACAAAAATATTTTTTTTTAGTTATTATTTTTTGTTTACATTTTGAAAACATTTTCTAAAAAAATACATTTTTTGTAAATAATTAATATTTTATTTTTTGTACATATTTATCTTATTAAATATATATAAATATACTTATACATATTTTATTAAATATTTAGGATAAAAATATAGAAATAATACATTTTTATTTTTATTAATCTATGACATCAAAAATACTTTTTTTACAATATACTTCTTTTTTTTATTTATTGTATATAATTAACAAATATTGTATTTAATTAATAAATAAATATTATTTATTTAGAAAACTAGGGTTTTGCCCTAAACCATAAAAATATACAAAAATTGACTTTTTATTTTTGTTTATATTTCACATGAAAAAATGCTTTCTCATACATAAAAAATCCTTTTTGTGCATAATACATTTTGCATATTTATTAAATTTGTTTAAATATTGTACAAATTGATATTTGTATATTCAATATGGATGTAATAGTTTTAGATTTAATTTCTTGCTAAATATCCCCCCATTCAAACATTTGTACCCCCATCCCCATAATCATGTTGTAATAATTTAGGACTTTAAATTTCCGCATTTAAAAGCTTTCAAATTATGCCATGATAGACCTAGGGTTTGTATGCAAATCAAATAACAAATAGCTTGACCTAATTCAAAGACAAAAAATGCATGAAAATGGACAACACAAAACACACTTGCACCCTTAGGGTTACTCCACTTGTTGCCTTAAAAAATGGGCCATGTTGCATGTTGAGTGTCTTTGGCAAAGCAAAACAAATCAAATGATCATAGTCCCTCGATGACGCTTTCTCAAGTTGCCTAAAAAATGATCAAGTCCCTTAAAGGAAAAATTGCCAAAGACACTTGGCACCATTGCATTCATGGTCTAAATGATGACCCGCGCCCGTCCCGTTAACATCCTAACACAAGATTGTCCACCAAATACAATGGTGAAACAATACTGTTAAAAGGGTTAAAACATAAGAAAGGTCTTTGAGAAATTTAAGGTAGATAGCTCTTGGTTACTTGACCAATCTTGCAAAACAAATCCTTGCCATGTTTCAAAACACACATCACAACACAATTTCAAAACAAACTTTCAAAACATTGAAAACTTTTCAAAAGACAAATACACCTTTGTATACATTCAAACATGGATCATTACAAAGGTTGCCACAACAATTGGCCTCTTTTCAAAACCTCTTTCAAAATCACACATAAAGAACCATTTCAAACAATTGAAAGCACCATTTCAAACAATTGAAAATGCAAGGCAAGTGATCTAAGAAAGTAACTAAGAGCCCATGGATAACCATGGATAGAAAGGGTGCTAATACCTTCCCTTTCTATAATCTACTCCCCGGACCCAAGAAAACATCTCAAAGGTTTTTCCTGTGCTTTTTAACCTTTCCTTAGGATAAAATAAAAAGTCGGTGGTGACTCTTGCTAAATCGAAACATTTGCGAATACAAACGCAAAACCTCAAGTCAGTTCTACCACCATATCATAGATACATCTAACCATGGCAAACAACAGTAAGTCTCTTTTCATCAATTAAGTTCAGTTGATCTAGTCGGGTCTAGATCCAATCGTCTTCACTCAAACCAGCATCTTTCATGATTCTCAAAGAGGGAATCTGAACCTCAATAGGTAGAACAACCTCCATGCCATAAACCAAAGAATAGGGTGTTTCCCCAGTTGATGTGCGAGCCATGGTACGGTACCCATGGAGAGCAAACAGTAGCATTTCATGCCAGTCCTTGTAGGTGACTGTCATTTTCTGTATGATCTTCTTAATATTTTTGTTAGCAGCTTCGACTGCACCATTCATCTTTGGTCAATAAGGGGATAAATTGTGATGTTGAATCTTAAACTGCTCGTACAAGGTGGTGATCATAGTATTGTTAAGGTTTGTACCGTTATCAGTGATGATCCTTTCAGGGATACCGTACCGGCAAATAAGATTCTTCTTGATGAAGTGGGCAACAACATTCTTAGTAACAGATGCGAAGGAAGCTGCTTCGACCCACTTGGTGAAATAGTCAATGGCCACTAGAATGAAGCGGTGTCCATTGGAGGCTGTAGGATTGATCTCCCCAATCATGTTGATTCCCCACATAGCGAAGGGCCAAGGAGCTGTTAAGACATTTAGAGGAACCAGAGGCACGTGCACCTTGTCTACATAGATTTAACACTTATGACAGGTCTGGGAGTGTTGATAGCAGTCAGCTTCCATGGTAGATCAGTAATAGCCTACCCGTAGGATTTTTTTCGCCATCGTATGCCCACTAGAGTGAGTTCCAAAGGTACCTCCATGCAATTCAGCCATGATATTTTCAGCTTCAATCTTATCCACACAACGGAGCAGAATAGAATCATGATTACGTTTGTACAGGATGCCATTACTTAGAAAGAACTTAGCTGAGAATCACCTCAAGAAATTTTTGTCATTGACTGAAGCTCCTTCTGGATATTCTTGAGCCTCGAGATACCTTTTGACGTCATGAAACCATGGCTGGTCCACTACTTCTTCGGTATTAATCTCGCGACAGTGTGCTGGTTCGTCCATCCATTCAATGGTGATCTGGGGAGCCTCGTTATCCCAATTAAGTTTAAACATAGATGATATTGTAGCTAGAGCATATACTAGCTGATTTTCTTCTCGCGGGAAATGATCGAAGGTAATCTGCTCAAAATGTGGTAACAATATCAAAACATGTTCTTTGTAAGGGATGAGGTTTGGATGCTTAGTGTCCCACTCTCCTTTGATCTGACTGATGACCAAAGCTGAATCCTTAAACACATATAAATATTTGATTCCCAAGTCTATGGCGGCCTTGAGTCCAAAGATGCATGCTTCATATTCTGCCATGTTGTTCGTACATTTAAAGCAAAGTCTGGTAGTGAAAGGAGTATGGAATCCTTCCTGAGATATGAGCACAACACCGATTCCATTACCAAGTGCATTGGATGCCCCATCAAAGTACAGGGTCCATCGGGATCCTTGTTCAGGTCCATCATATGGTCTGATTTCTTCACTGTTGTCTACTGTCATGATGTCTTCGTCAGGGAAGTCGAACTTCATGGACAGATAATCTTCTACAGCTTGATGAGCAACATGATCAGCTAGTACACTACCCTTTATAGCTTTTTGGGCCGTGTAATGCATGTCTTATTCCGTTAGGATCATCTGCCATCTAGCTATCCTCCCAGAAAGAGCAGGCTTCTCAAAGATGTACTTTATCAGATCCATCTTAGATATCAGCAAAGTGGTATGAGTCAACATATATTGTCTTAGCCGACGAGCAGCCCATACCAAAGTGCAGAAAGTTTTCTCAAGCAGTGAATATCTGGTTTCACAGTCGGTAAACTTTTTGCTTAGGTAATAAATGGCGTGCTCTTTTCGGCCAAACTCGTCATGCTGCCGCAGTACGCACCCCATTGAATTCTCTAAGACGGTCAGATACATGATTAGCAGTCTTACTTCGACTGGTGGCATCAATACAGGAGGCTCTAGTAAATACTCCTTGATTTTATCGAAAGAAATCTGACATTCATCATTCTATCTGACTACTTGATCTTTCTTCAACAGTTTGAAGATTGGTTCACAAGTAGACGTTAGGTGAGAAATGAATCTTGAAATGTAGTTTAGGCGTCCCAAAAAACCTTTGACTTCCTTCTCAGTGCGAGGAGCAGGCATTTCCTGTATTGCTTTAACCTTGGCAGGATCAACCTCGATACCTTTGTTGCTGACAATGAACCCTAAGAGTTTACCGGACCGGACTCCGAATGTGAACTTGTTTGGATTCAATCTTAACTTGTACTCCTTCAACCTGAGAAACAGCTTTTGCAAGTGATCAAGGTGTTCTTCTTCAATTTGTGATCGGGCTATCATGTCATCTACGTAGACCTCTATCTCATGATGTATCATATCATGAAACAAAGCTACCATGGTGCGTTGATAGGTTTCCCCGGCATTCTTCAGTCCAAATGGCATCACTTTGTAGCAGAACGTACCCCACTTTGTGACAAATGTAGTTTTCTCCATGTCCTCAGGTTCCATTTTGATCTGGTTATAGCCTGAGAATCCGTCCATGAAAGAAAATACTTTGTGTTGGGCTGTATTGTCGACCAGGATGTCGATGTGTGGAAGTGGAAAATCATCTTTAGGGCTGGCCCTGTTTAAATCTCTATAATCCACACACATTCTTACTTTGTCGTCATTTTTAGGTACGGGAACAATGTTGGCCACCCATTGAGGATAAGAAGTAATAGCCAGAAATCCAGCATTGAACTGTTTCATAACTTTTGCTTTGATCTTCTCTGACATGTCAGGTCTCATGCGGCAGAATTTCTATTTCACTGGTGGACAGTCTTCTCTTGTGGGTAGACGATGTACCACAATGTCTGTATCGAGTCCCGACATGTCTTCGTATGACCAGGCAAAGATCTCAACATAATCATGCAATAGCTGAATTAGGCACTTCTTGACACTCGGCTCTAGATTGGCACCCACTTTGATTTCCTTTCTATCTTCCTTGGTGCCCAAGTTGATTGTATCCAACAGCTCCTCATGAGGCTGAATAGCTCTTTCCTCTTGTTGTAGTAGTCTGGCCAATTCCCCTGGCACCTCACAATCTTCCTCACCTTCGTATTCGGCTTGGTAGATCAGATCTTCAGAGTCAATGAAGGCTATAGCAATATTGTTACCCATGGGATCCGGAATGGAAGGGTACCTGCATTTGTGAGTGTGGGTATGTGTAAGGGTATAACCATCTTAAAACAATAAAATGTAAAAGAAAGACAATGAGAATAAAAGGTTTATATGTGAAAAAGTGTCAATGATTCATTGAATGTCATGTGAAGATGAAATAAAAACCCTTACAAATGGACCATTGTGCCTCGGGTAAGACACAAGGCTTTTAAAGTGTGAATTGTTCGTGAATTATTACAAGTCCAACAGAAATGTAAAAAGATAAATTACTGAGATATGAAAGTTATCGGGACAAAGTCTTTGGCTTCCCATTTGCAAAGTCCTCCGCTGACAGTAGGAAATATCCAATCTTCCAAGCTGCCATCCTCTTCATTGTCTTCCACTGCATTGACGCTTTGGTTGGTAATCTTTACAGGTGGCCCCCCAGCACGGGCACGACGCACAGTCTTCTGACCAGTTGAAGTAAACCCCAAGCCAAACTTGTCTGATTTGTACGGAATTTCTGGAAGCTGCCCCCAGATGGTGCATCCCCCTTCTTCCACTATTGCCTTTTCATCCTTTAGAGATGACATCCGAAGAGGAGGTCTTGTGATCTTAGGAATCGAGGATACCGCCTTGGTCGCCGCTACTTCTGGAGAGACTTCTTCAAAATTTTGGAATGGGGTCTCTATGAACTCGCCATCTAACTCCATATAACGGAAGGAATTCAGATGACTAATCATATACTCCTCCTCCCCATGGATATTTATGATCTTCCCTTGGACGGGGTACTTTAGCATTTGATGCAAGGTGGAGGTGACAGCACCGGCATTATGGATCCAGAGGCGTCCCAACAGACAGGAATAAGAAGGACGGATGTCCATCACATAGAAGGTCGAGTTGAAAACCTGAGTTCCCACCTTGATTGGTATGTCCACCTCCCCGTGGACCATCCTCTTAGATCCATCAAAAGCTCTCACCACTATGTTTCTGGGTTTTAAAGTCATCCCCTCGCAATCCAACCTACCAAGGGCTTTCTTTGGCAAGACGTTCAAAGATGATCCAGTATCAACGAAGACATGAGCTAGGGTTGTTCCTCTGCACTCCACTGAGACATGTAATGCCTCGTTTTGTTTTCTCCCTCTGGGTGTCAAGTCAGCATCGGAGAAACCCAGGCCATTATCAGCTGTCAAACTGGCCACACAGCCTTGGAACTGGTCAACAGACGTCTCTTGCGGTACATGAGCTGTCTTCAGAAATTTTACCAAAGCTTTCGCATGTGCTTCAGAGCACAGCAGCAGGGCTAGCATAGAGATCTTGGAAGGGGTGTGCCCTAACTGTTCAACCACATTATAATCACTCTTCTTAATTATCCTCAGGATTTCTTCCATCTCCTTCTTGGATGTTTCAGGAATAACTAGTGATTGAGCCTTCGTCTGGACAGGCTCTTCTTGAACGTTCTTTCCTTTATTCTCAACAGTAGAAGCAGGGATAGGAATTGTATTGTCTTTGTCGGTGGGTACACTTGCAGTTATAATCACTAGTACAGAGGTAATCTTCGGAATGGCCACGGGTCCAAAGACTGTTGTTGGAGGAGCAATCTCTGGAGAGAAAATCCTACCACTACGGGTGATCTTGCTAGTTCCGACAATATTGCTAATGTCGGAATGGTGCTCTTCGGAGCTTTCTTCTTCGGCAGTCAGTTCATCCTATTTAATACCATGGTAGTAGATTTCTCCACCATAATTCCATGGTACTGATTTATCTGATTTGTATGGGGCTGGCCCGGGCATTGTAATCTTAAGCGGAGTAGTCTTTGGAGCAGGCGTAATCCTAACGGGTCTTTTAGGGGCCCTGGAAGGATTGGCGTAGATGGTTATAATTGAAACTTCTTTCATTGGAATGGGTGACACAGGAGCATTCTCGAACAAAATTTCTTGGTTATCCATCAGTCGTTGGATACCTTTCTTTAACAGAGGGAAGTCAAATCATGAGGACAGGCAAACATGGTAGTCTTTTTCACAACATGGGAAAATACCATCTTTCAACAAATTCAACTTAATAATCGGGAGCAGAGTTAACAGTTCATCCACGGTAGCAACAAACAGATCTTCTTCAATAGCGTTGGCATTGTGACCATGCATAGGCATTGGGGCAGAAATAACATTTGGTTTCTCAGGCGCTTCGAACTTAACTTCCTTTGCATCTATCAAGTCCTGAATTTTGTTCTTCAGAGCCCAACAGTTGTTGGTGTCGTGCCTTGGACTTTCAGAATGGTACGCGTATCTGGCATTGGGATGGTAGTGTGGACACGTAGTATTGGGATTCTTTGGGGCCTCTTTTAGAATGGCCAGATTTAACTTCAAAAGATGTGGTAGAACTTGAGCTGGAGTCATGTTAATCTTGGTGAATTGTCGAACTGGCCTTTCTACCCTTTGCTGATTATTTCTCGGCTGGTCTGATGCGGGCTTTAGAATCATAACGGCCCCCACTATTGGTCGTCGCTCGGTTCTTCCCTGATTCCTCTTGGAATAGATAGCAGATACTTCCTTTCTTCCAGTGAATGGTTTTTTCACAACTGATGAGGCAGACGCGTCCTTCTGAATTTTCCCATTCCTTATACCAGCCTCTACTCTTTCGCCGGTTAAAATCAATTCAGTAAACCCTGCAGATGAACTCCCAATCAGATGATTGAAGAAAGGACTTGATAGAGTTCCCAAGAACATGTCCACTAACTCCCTCTCAGATAGAGGGGTTTGCAACCTTCCGGCTAGGTCTCTCCACTTTTGTGCGTAATCTTTGAAGCCCTCATTAGAAACCATGGCCATACTCTGAAGTTGAGTACGGGTAGGCGCCAAGTCGATGTTGTATTGATATTGTTTATAGAAAGCTGCTGCCAGGTCTTCCCAATTGTGGACGTCAACCCTTTCTAATTGGTAGAACCAATCAAGTTGCATTCCTGATAAGCTGTCTTGGAAAAAGTGGACCCACAAGTCTTTGTCGGAAGAATGTGGCTGAATCTTCCTGACATATGATCTGAGGTGCATTTTAGGGAAATACACCCCATCATACTTGGTAAATAGTGGCACTTTAAACTTTGGCGGGATTACAATTCCAGACACCATCCCCAACTCTTCAAAATCTAGCCCTGGTACTCTCTGGATTTCCATAGCGCTTAGTCGCTCTTCAAGGTGTTTGTACTTGTCATCAGCCGGAGGGTATTGTTGTTCAGATTAGTCTTCTTCTTCCTCTTCTTCTTCAGAATCTGATGGTACTTCTGTTTCGTTTCCTTTTCTTTCCCCTTCTTCAGATGTTGTTGGAAATTCTAAGGTCCTTCTGGCTTGTCCCTGAAATCTTCTGCCTATGATTACCACACCAGTTGGCTTCTTCTTCTTTTTCTCTTTTTCTTTTTCTAGCAGAGTCTTCAGTTCCTCCTGCCCCTTGGCTAAGGTCATGAGCAACTGTTGAAATTGTGAGTTCTGAGCTTGCAGATCTTTGACCGTTTGTTCGATATCCATCTTACTGAAATAAAAAGTAGAGAGATGAGGAAACTTGTTGCAAAGACCTGTTTATGTTTATGATGAATGATATGTATTCATGTAATGTTTTCAAGGATTTAGAAATTCAAATTTCTTTTAAACAAAAAAGAAACACACTTCATATTAATAAAATAATATTTGAGCACATCAATACCCCTTGGGCAAAATAATACAGAATTCTAAGGTAAAAAGACGTTGCGCATCCTCTTTGGTGCAATGTAGGTATTGAGAGTCTGCTATTCATGAAGTAGCCGAGTGAGTTCCAAAACCTTCTTCTCGCTTACATAGAATTGGGCTTCGAAAGTATCCGCTCTCCTTTGAGTTGTATCCAACTCCTTTGTAGGTCTTCGAGTGGTGTCGGCATGTCAGGATGTAGGATAGTGTATGGAACTTCTCCTTCCTTAACAGGCTCTATAATCACTGGGAGAATGGAGGGATAAGGCATCATAAGACTTTGAGCGCGGGTTCATACCGACTTGAGGTAAGGCTCAAGAGGGATGGAATTCTTGTGTCCCAAAGTCTTGCTATCCACCTTGTTTAGCATCCTCCAAGCTCGGATGAATCTCTGACGGAGTCCTTGTTCGTCGTTGTCGTAGTCAAAAACCAATCCTTGAATCAACATGTCATGTGGGCCATCCCTTCGGGCATAACCAAACTGTCTTAGAGCCAAGCACACATTGTAGGTGATGCCTCCCCTAATGCTAAGTAAAGGGACATTATGGAATTCCCCACAATGGTCAATAATGGTAACATTCTCTTTGGATCGAGAGCACCAATGAATATCTGAATGTTTAAGTGTCATCAACCTTTGTGACCACCTAAAACCTTGCTCATTCTTCAAGACTGATTGGGGAAGATGAGAAATAAACCATCTTGCCAGGAGAGGAGTACAACACATAAGAACACCTCTTTTCCTCATTGTACGAGTGTGAAAAGAGTGTAGGATATCCCCAAGCAATGTAGGCATCGGGTTGCGAGTCATGAAGATTTTGGCAGCGCTTACATCTATGAGTTGGTCAGGATTAGGGAACAAGACCGTCCCATATATGAGAAGAGCTACAATATCCTCAAAAGCTTGCAAGTCTAGGGAATTCCAACAGCTTTGGGCCTTCTCGAACAGAAACTTTGCCAAGAAGCCTTTGACACCACTTCTAGTTTCCCAATGAGTTGTGACATCAGATGAGTGCAAGTGCAGGGCTTGAGCAATCTCTTCTGGTTTTGGATCTCTTTCGGTACCATTGAAGGGTAGTTGATTGAGAATAGGAATTCTCAGAAGTTGAGAGAATTCTTCCAAAGTGGGCACAAGTTAATAGTCAGGAAATGTGAAGCAGTGGTGCAACGGGTCAAAGAACTAGAAGAGAACCTTCATCATATCCTCCTTTGTGTTAGAAGTGACCAAGTTGAGTAGACGACCATGTCTCTCGGTGAACGGGGAATTCTCATGGATCCTTGAAGCTAGCTCCTTGAGTTGTGGAGGAATTCTCACAAGGTTGATTTGGATAATTTTCCTGCGGAGTGATCCATAACCTACAAAACAAGAACAAAGATGAATCTCCAAAATCCTTGAAATGGTTAGTGAATGCACATGATGCTCATGATGTCCATGATGTTATGCACAAGTATACATGTACAAGAAAATCACACAAGTTCTTAGTTTAGGCTTGCATGGGGTCTCATAGGTAAGTACCCTCTTGAAGTTTAGTTGGCTCAACCTGTCCTAACAATAGTAACCGGGTTCTAAGGAGCTCAATATCACTGGATTGTTTCCTTTGTTCATTGTTTTAGTTTAAGCCTCTTTACTGGCGACTGAAATATCGCAAGAAAACAACCCTCAATAAGTGTAGTATTGAGTATCTACCAACTTCGAACTGCACCAAAGCCAGTCATCTCACTACATCCTAAAAGGCCAAGTTGGTCAAGTAAAGGTTCTAGAAGTTCATTAGTGCTTCATGACATCACTCAGTGGCCCCGTATTCTCTTTGATTGACTCAAAGGCTACTGGTACCCATAAATATGTCACACTAATATAGCTATTGCTTAGACCATGTCGGTATACCCCGCACAGTTTCCACAATGTATTGCTATTTACCTATAATGTTTCCCAAATCCGGGTGGAGGATTCAAACCCAAACAATAGAACCAAAATGTAAAGGAAACAAGTTAAACAATTGTAAGCAAATAAAGGTGATCTAAACCCTAAGGAAACCCCACTTTTATAATTTTCCCCAGCAGAGTCGCCAGTTCTGTGATGCGGTGGGAGAACTGACTTGAGGGTTTGCGTTTCTGCTCGCAAATGTTGCGGTTAGCAAGAGTCACCACCGACTTTTCTTTTATCCAAAAGGAAAGGTAAAAAAGCACAGGAAAGACCTTTGAGATGTTTTCTTGAGTTCGGGGGGTAGATTATGAAAAGGGAAGGTGCTAACACCCTTTTCATCCATGGTTTTCCATGGGCTCTTAGTTACTTGTTTAGATCACTTGCTTTGCTTTGTTTTGTTTGAAATGGTGCTTGGTGTGGTTTTGAAATTATTTTGAAAAGAGGCCATTCGTTTAGGAAATCTTTGTAATGATTCTCGTTCGTAAGAATGTATACAAAGATGTTTGTCTTTTGAAAATGTTTTCAATGTTTTGTAAGATGTTTTGAAATGTGTGTGTGTTTGTTTTTGAAAATAGCAAGGATAGTTTTGAAATTGATCAAGTAACTAGAAGCTATCTACCTACTCAAATGTCTTTCTTGTGCATTTTTATTCCTTTGACATTGTTGACCTACCATTGATTTGGTAAGCAACCCTATCTTTGGATGTTAACGGGACGGGCGTGGGTCATCGTATGACTATGATAGAAATATTTCCAAGTATCTTAGCATTTTTTGAGGGACCAAGATCATTTTGTTTAGGAAACCTTGAATAGCGTCATCGAGGGACTATGATCTTATGTTTGTTTTATTTTGCCAAGATACTTCGCGTGCGTAACATGGCCATTTTATTTTAGGCATCCAAGTGGGAGAAACCCTAAGGGTGCTTGTGTGCAAAGTGTATCATTTTCATGATTTTGTCTTGCATTTAGGGTTTTCTATTTTTCTTTGTTTTTGTTCTTGTCATGCAAACCCTAGTTTACTAAACATGTTATAAAAGCAATAAATTGTGTAAAATAAACTAAGCTATTACAACAATTATTATGGGAGGGGGGATACAAGTTTTGAATGGGGATTTTGCACAAATATAAACCTAAAATATTATTACAACCCAATCGAATATTGCGCGAATTAAATAAATACACAAATATTTAAAATGCAACGCAATGTATTTATGTAAAAAATGTTTTGGTATTTTTTTTTGTATGAGAAAATAATTTAAATTTAAACCCTAAAAAATAAGGAAAAAATAGTATTATTTTTGGAGGGGTGAAACCCTAATTTTTAATTAAAAGAAAATAATGCTTTAGGTTATTATTTTGTCCATTTTTTGTATAAGAAAATAATAAATAATATTATGTTTAAATATTAAAAATTAAATATGTATAGAAAATAAATATTTTATGTGTATAAATAATATAATAAAAATATGTAGTATTTTTTTATTATTTACAAACTATTTAAGAAAATAAGTTCTATTCTATTAAATAAATTAGTTTTTATGTAAAAAAATAATAATAAAAAAATAAAATAAAATTGCAAAAAATAAAGAAATTATTTTTAGGATTTTTATTATTCAGAAAAAAATAAATGAAAGTGTTAAAAATAAAAATATGAAGAAAAATGCAAAAATATAACAAATTAGCCCGGGGGTGTAGTAGCAGTCAGGGGGTGTGAATATCAAAAACAAAAAGCCCAAAGGCGCTAAAAAGCCCAGATTTCATCCTTGTCCTCTAGCCAAGCTCCCTGCGCGCGCGTTTTCGTTCAAACCTGTAACTCTCACATGCTTGCACAAAAACAAAAACTCATAACATGAAACTTGTGGCATTTGAGCTCACGATTCCAACAATGTAAATTTTGTAACCTAACTCACAAAGATCAGTGATAATTTTGGAACCCCTAATTCGTGACCTAGAAAATTCAGCATATTCAATCTTCAAATTCTCTGAGCATAGTTAATATAAATGAAAAGTATGCATATGTACAACTTCATTATGACATGAACAACATTTTTTCTTCACAAATCGTGGCTTGAGGATGCCTATATACAGAGATAGAGTTTAAGAAATATACCTCCTTCAGCTGGATTCAAGTAGAGCAATGCAGGGACTTTAATGGAGGCCTGAGGATTGTTTGAGCTTCCTTAAACTTTCCTGAAGCTATTCCAATGCTTACTTTGCTTTGAGGATAGATGGAAATCTCTGCACAAGTCAAGCTGCAAGCTTCAAGATTGAAAATGGCAAAGGCTGAAACAGGGGAAGGGCCTGGCTTGCTTTGGTATGATGTGTATGAGGTGTTTCAAGTGTCAAAACACAAAACGCACGAGCCAAAAATTAGTTGGCAATAATTTTGCAGAAATGTTGTGTTTGGACATAATTTTAGTGTTTCTGAGTTTTGGAGAGTTTCAAGTGTCAAGCAATTGTGTTATGCCTTGCCATAAGTTTGTATACTTGTATAGAATGGATACAAGGTCAGCGCTTCACTAGTTGTGCAAGCCTTGAACCTTTTTACCAACTTCCTTGCTTTTGAAGTAAAGTGACAAAACCATACTCACATGCCTGTCCCTGCTTACTTGAGGGCTGCAAAGAGCTTGTACCAAATGCCTGAGAGTTGTGTAAGTTTCTTGTACCAAAGGGACAGGTCCAAGGCTCAAGATTGATAAAGTTACAAAAGCTCATCTTTATGAAAATGGCAATGTGAACTTTATGCCTAAAATGGAATTATCTCTTGTACAATTCTTCAAAAGCAAAGATAAGGCCTTTGTCAACTGAGTTTGAATTTAATTATGGAGTGTAAAGTGAGTTTAGGACCTGTAAAGCAAGATACAAACAGCATGGATTGGATTTGCAACTTGATGCTATGTAAAAATGGCTTGATCAAAAGTGATAAAATGCCAACTTCCCTTCTTCGATTTTCCCTACTCAAAAATGATCTTGGAGAGTTCTTTGACATTTTGGAAAGCTTGCAATGTGCTCTATAATACATCTTTGAAATGAAATTTTAGATACCTCTTGGAACTAGGTGAAAAATGTCCATGAAGTTGGGTCCAAAACCTGCCTAAATTAGGGCAAAATTTCACTAAGTTAAGAAGTTCATGGACCTATATTCACAAATTCATAATTTGAGATCCAAGCATATTTTGGGAAAATTTTGTGAAGCGAATATGTATATTTCATGGAGGATTACAACTTTCATGTTGGAAGTTTTCTTTGAATCAAAATGCATCATGGTGAAAAAGTGGTGAAAAGTTGGAAAAAAATAAGAAAATTTCCATACTTAGAAAAATTCGAAGTTATGAAAATTTTCAAATTCAAAACCCTAATTTTCAAAATTAGTTTTCTTGGTGAACAAGTTTCATATTTTTACATATCTTGATGAATTATGACCCTTGGCACTTGATTTTGACCAAAAAGTCAAAGTTTGACTTTTCAGTGTACAGTTGACTTTTGATCAGTTGACTGCAAAATTCATCTGTCAATCCAATGAACTTGAGATATTTTGAGCCATGTAATTAGGTCAAGATGATGCCATTAAACCCTTGAAATCATGTTTGAACCCAATTGGTCCTTGGCTAGGTTAAAAATCATAAATTGCCCTTTCTTAGTCAAAACCCTAATTTTGACCATTTTGCCTTTTTGATGATTTGATTAAATTTCTTGAGGATTTGTGATCCAAACTTGATCAAATGGTACATATGAGTCTAAAATGTTGATGTGGATAAAAAATTATGAAGTTTGACTGTAAATTGGTCATAGTTGACTTTTTCCCCAATACAACTGATTTTTAGGTCAACTGTCCAATTGACTGATCAAAAATGTGGTTCAAGGCTTGAAACTTGACATGAGCAAACTTAGGGGTCCAAAATGATGTATGAAAGTCACATGAAGCATTGGTGGTCCAAAAATCCTTATGCAAACTCAAACCCTAATTTTGGGTTATCAGTGCAAGATGAGATGTCTTGAGCTGACCAAACCCTAATCTTGTCCAAGAAGTCATGTGAGAAAAATCTTGATAAATGAGAGGGAAAATTTTGGGGTACAACATAACCCATTGAGGATATGAGGTTACTTCTAAGAAGTCCACATTGAATTGCTTCATAATTTCAGCCTTGATCTTCTCTGACATCTCGGGACGCATGCAACAAACCTTCTACTTAATCGGAGAACAACCCTCTTTCATTGGAAGATGATGGACCACATTATCAATATCGAGATCTGGCATGTCTTCGTACGACCATGAAAAGATCTCAACATAGTCATGCAACATCTAAATTAACATGTTCTTGACACTGATCTCTAAGTTGGCACCTATCTTGACTTCTTTTATGTCTGTCTCGGTACCCAAGTTTACAACTTCAACTGGCTCTTCATGTGGTTGGACAGCCTTTTATTCTTGTATTAAGAGTCTGGAAAGTTCCCCAGGTATTTCATAATCTTCCTCACCTTCGTGCTCGGCTTGGTAGATCGGATTTTCAAAGTCATAAGTGGCAATAGCAGAATTGTTATCAACGAGATCCAGAGTGAATGTGGATCTGCAATGTAGTGTGTGGGTATGTGTAAGAACACATAGCTATTTGAAAGTGAAATAAAGTAAAAGAAAGAAAGAGAGCACAAAATTTGAATGCAAAACATCCAATGTTTTTATTAAGTGAACATATGTTTATGAATTGACAACCCTTAACAAATGAACCATTGTGCCCCGGGTAAGACATAAGGTTTAAAGTCGTTGTTTAAACATTATATAACCAAAATATTTTAAAGAAAAAAGATAGAAATGTAGATATTACTCTTGACTAAAGGAGATAGAGATAATGTCTTCCGTCTTCCAATTGTCGAGTCTGTTGGTAATGGTAGGGAATATCCAGCTGTCGAGGTCACAACCACTGTCAGCATCTTCTATAGCATTGACTCCGTTGTTGCTGACATGAAACAAAGGTCTTCCAGCACGAGCGCGACGAACTAACCTTTGACCCTCTGCAGTAAAGCCCAAACCAAACTTATCAGATTTATAGGGAATATAAGGAAGCTGACCCTAAATAGTATAACCATCTTCTTCTATAGTAGGTTTAGCATCTTTTAAGGAATCCATCTTGTGCGGAACCCTGATGACCTTAGGAATTATAGAAAAATCTTGAGTAGCAGTAAGAGAGATAACTTCAAAAGTCTGACAGGGAGTCTTGATGAATTCATCGTCCATCTCTACATACCAGAATGAATTTAGGTGGCTAACCATATACTCCTCTTCTCTGCAGACAGTAACAATCTTTCCATTCCCATGATACTTTAACTTCTGGTGTAGTGTAGAGGTGACAGCTCCTGCTCCATGGATCCAGGGGCATCCTAGTAGGCAAGAATAAGCTATCTGAATGTCCATTACATAGAAGGTGGATTCAAAGATCTGTGAACCCACTTTGATCGGAAGATCCACTTCTCCATGTACCATTCTCTTTGACCCGTCAAAGGCTCGAACTATAATATCACTGGGTTTCAACATAACCCTTTCACAATCCAGTCTGTCAATAACGCCTTTTGTTAGAACATTCAGCGAAGAACCAATATCAACTAATACATGAGCCAATGTAGTGCCCCTGCATTCAATGGAGACATACAAGGCCCTATTATGATTTCACCCCTCCGCAGTCAGATCAGCATCAAAGAAACCTAATACATTGTTAATTGTTAAGCAAGCAACATAACTTCCAAATTGATCAACAAAAATCTCTCTTGGTACGTGAGCGATCTTCAAGAATTTTACTAAAGCTTGTGCATGGGCTTTAGAACACAGTAATAAGGATAACATGGAGATTTTGGATGGGGTCTGCCACAGCTGTTCAACAATTTTGTAGTCGCTCTTACGGATAATCTTCAATACCTCTTCCAACTCTTGTCTAGAGGTGTCTTCAACTATGATTTATTTATGCGCCTCCGTCCGGGCAGGCTCTGTTATTGGCTCTTTATCCCGAGCCTCAGCAGCTGACTCAATAGTGATAACTCAAACAGGTGTAGCAACAGTCTTTGGAGAGATTTTCGAAGATAAAATCCTTCCACTTCTAGTAACTTTGTTGGTCCCTGTAATATTGTCAATATTGGGATCAACGTCTTTAGTAATTTCATCTTCATCAGTTGATAAATCTTGTTTAAAGCCATGGTAGTAGACGTCAGATCCATAGTTCCACATAATAGCTTTATCCGAAGAATATGGGATGGGTCTAGGTATGGTGATAATCAAAGGAGCAGCTTTCAGATTGATGGTAATCCTTACAGGACCTTTGGAGGTAATCTTGAAAAGAGTATCGGATATCATAGACAAATCTTAACATAAATTATCAGTAGACAAAACCTTCTCGATTAGAATTATGTGATTATCCATTAGGAGTAGAACGCCTTCCTTTAGTAACTTGCAGCCATTGGGTTAGACTGCACAATAGTTACATTTTTTAATACAGCCTGGAAATAAACCAGCTTGTAACAGATTCTTCTTGATTATTGAGAGAGGAGTAACTAAATCACGTATAGTGGCAACATACAGAACATCATCAATAGCACTTATGCCTTTTGCATGCTTTGGCATAGGTGCATTAATCACATTTGGAGTCTCCAGAGGATCGAACTCAATTTCCTAGTTGTCAATCATGTCCTAAATTTTGTTTTTCAGAGACCAGCAAATGTTGGTGTCGTGCCCATGATTGTTAGAATGATAGGCACACTTCGCATTTGGATTGTACTTAGGAGAGGAGGTGTTGGGGTTCTGAGGAGGATCCCTAAATGTTACCAGTTCTGCTTTCAGTAAATTTTGTAACACATGAGACAATGGCATATTAATCTTGGTAAATTTCCTTCTCGAAGCGTCTGACCTGAAATTCTGGCTGCAGATACTCAATGTCACGTCCAATGTTGTGACACTGTATCTGACTTACTATATGACAGTAAATACAAAAGCAGTAAATAACACAGTCAATTGTTTACCCAGTTCAGTGTGCAACAACACCTACTCTGGGGGCTACCAAGCCAGGGAGAGAATCCACTATAAGAGATGTTAATTCAGGAATAAACCAACCAGTTTATCTCCTTCACTTAAGATCTACCCAATGCAATTCTAATCTAAGTACAACTTAAACCTGAGTTCCTACTCACTCCCCCTCAATCACAGCAGTGATACATAAACCAATTTGACTTAAGAATTGATGAAGACACTCTTCAAAACACACACTTGATTAAGCTTCACAGCTTTTTAATCAAGTAACACAATCACTCGTGCTTCACAGCTTTGAGTGATGTACACAACTAACTTGACTCTGCTTCACAGCTTTAGTCAAGTAACATTCAAACACTCTTGCTTCAAAGCTTTGAGTGCTACACAACCCTTACAATTGAAACCTATTCCAAGGCACTTATCACAATGATAATTGCTTGGAGTACAATAAACAAATCTATACAGATTACAAAATTGATCTTCTAATCAATCAGCAGGGATGACTTGAAAAACCGCAGCTCTGTTGAATATATAGCAGCTGTAACTTCAGTTAGGGTTTCCAAAAACCTAGGGTTGATTCCGTTTGACCTAAAGACCAGGTCACAGTACTTTATTGATCAGGTTAGGATTGAGCTAGGTTACTCCTCAGAAAACGCAGGATTCTGTTCAGAAAGGACTGAGTTATTTCCTGAAAAAACTCAGACTTATCCAATCCTGCAAACCTGTTAGTTCAGAACAGGATGTCATAACATCTGTTATGACATCTGAGAAAACCTGTCTACTGATTTAGCAAAATGTGATCATTTTGCAAACATGCTCAGATACACACTTATAAACATCAGTATTTGAATTACAATATTTTTCTGCACATGTACCTATTGAGTTAGTACAACCTGAACTAGAATGTTATGACATCAGTCATGACATTCACACATACACTTGGGATTTACCAAAAATGCAAGCCAATACCTAAACACCTACAAACTCCCCCTTTGGCAGATTTTTGGCTAAAGTCCCTAAACAATCAGAGATAGATAGATAGCAGCAGAAATAAGTGACAGCAGAAAAATATAATGTCAAGTACTAATTAAGAAAGTACCAAAATATTCTCCCCCTCTTTAGCCACAAATGGGCCAAAGATACATGTTCATAAAGTTATACAGTTATCCAAAACAAAATAATGAGATCAGCAGCTGACAACAGCAGAACACACTTCCATACTCCACCAGCAACACCACCAAGCAGCAATCAACCTTCAAGCACTGTCATCAGACTCAGAGGAGCCAATTTCTTCAATGTTGAGCTGTCCTTCAGCTTCTATACCTTCTTCCCTTCTGCTTTCTTCAGCTTCCTCCTTTTCTAGCCTGGCAATTAGAGCTTCTAGGGTCCTTTTTCTAGCATCCAGATCTTTGCAAGTTTCTTTTAAAACAGCTATGACATCTGATGTCTTGGACTGGGTCTTTGCAGACGATGTCTCAGCTGATGTTATGACAATGTCTGGAGCATGAGATCCCTGAAACAGTTTGTAGTGCAGGCCAAGGGCAGGAGCTCTTTTGCAGACTGTATCTCTTGCTACAAGGATGTCAGGGTATTGTGCAAGGATGATTCCACAAAGGAGGGAGGGAAAAGCAATTGGTCCTTTGACAGCATAACTGCCAGCATGCTTCAAAGTTTGTTCAAAGATGTACCTTCCATAGTCAAAGGCAATCTTGGTTCCTACAGCATAGATAAATCTCCCCAATCCTGTGGAGATGGTTGATTTGTGATTTGTAGGCACCCAGTTTGCTGCACCTATTTTATGCAAGATGGAAAATTTCATGCTGAGTTTACTAGCATTCAGCTTCCCTTTCAAAGGCCAGCACTTTACTTGCCTGGCAGTGATGGTTAAACACACTTCATTGTCAGTTGCCTCTAGATCAGGACAGTCCTTATTTGTTCTTCCAAGAAACTTGTTGATTTCTGATGGAGAGAACTTGACCCTTCTTCCTCTAACAAACACACTCTCAAAGTCAGCTGACCTCCCATCAGCACAATCATTGGACAAGTTCACTACAAGCTCCTTAACCAGATTTTCATAACATTTGTTAAACTTCATCACTGTCTTCATTAGCCCAGCATTCCTGATCAGATCCATGATGTCTTTGCACTCCAAGGCATCATTGTTGAGTTCTCTCTCCAAGGCTATTCTTTTCAAGCAAACATACTTCCATCTGTTTGCATTGTCAGGATGATGAAAGGAGATGTTGTCTGTTGGCACTTCAGGCACTCTAGCAATCTTGCTGGAAGGGAGCTTCCTTCTGATGGGAGTATCTTCAATATCAATCTCAAAATCTGATTCATCATCAGAATCAGAAGTTTCAGGTTCTTTACTTTTCTTAGAGATTGGTTGTCTAGCAGTCTGCACCTGTGCCTTCTTCCCTTTTGTCTGAATTTTCTCAGCCATCCCTTCAGCCTTGGATTTCTTAGCATCAGGTTTAACATTCTGACTACTCTTTCTTTTCATCAATCTCCTAGAAATGCTAGGGTTCACATTAGCAATCAGTTCATTATCTGAGTAATCTTCATCCACATCAATGATAGGTGGATCAGCAGCCTTTTCAGAGGGGTTCTGAATGTTGTCTTTTGGTGTCACAACATCCTCAGTGACATCTACATTTTCAGAACCTTTCACATTTGGACTTTCTGATTGATTCAAAGGGATAGAAATCCCCGGTACAGATTGGTTGCCACTCAGAATGCTAGTAACCAGTCTAGCAATAGCTTGGTGTACTTGAACTGATCCTTCTTTATTAGGTATAGAAGACGAAGGATGAGAAGAATTACCAGAGACTGTAGCTTGAGCTCTTCCTGCATGTCTGGTTCTGAGCTTTTTGACTCTGGCTGGGTCAGTTGCCATCTCCCTGAGAGGAGTGACCTCAAGAACTTCAGATTCTATGCATGTAGTGATTGCCCTAGAATCTTGATCAGATGATGACGATGATGAGGGAGACGAAGCCGCCATGGTGGAAGACGATGTCTGAGACATTCTGTTTAACTTTGAGTAATAGTAGCAGTTTGAGAAAACTCTTTGATTGGGAGGAGGAAACAGGTTGCAAGGATGAGAGAGGTAGGGAGTAAAAGGGAGTCTCTTCAACTTCTTAAGGCTTTTGAAGGAATTGTGAATGAATATGATTAACCCACTAAATATAGACTTAATAAAATTAATCCCTTCAACCCTTGTTTTCAGCAAAACTAATTGCTATAATTTCTCATGTTGGTGAATACCCAATCTGCCCCTCAAATTTTCAAGTTTATTTCCAACAAGCGCCTTGGTAGAAGAATCAGTCAGCTGAAGCTTAGAGAAACTATGTTCCAGTTCAAATGACTTCTTCTCTTCAAAGTCAATAGGGTTCAAGGAAATGTTGAATGTTTTCAGATTATCACACCACAATGTCACAACATCTTGTGTAACATTGTACTCAGGTAGCATCTGTTTTGACCAGTTGTTTTGAGAACAGAATTTATGAGACTTGTTCTTTCCAACATCCTTGTCAAGATGACTTAAGGTTCTGACAACACATTCTTCTTCAAGTTTAATAGCTCTTTTCATTCTTCCAAGCTTATGCTGCCACTGTTTCATCTCTTTTTCTTCTTTGATGATTTGACTCATAGTGGAGATATCAGTGTTCTCAGGCTGCCACACATAACAGTTATCTTTGGATTTGATTCCTCTCATTACAACATCTAGTTTTTCATTAAATACTAGACATTCAGATCTTGAGAAGTTGACCATGAATCCTAGATCACATAATTGACTGATGCTAATGAGATTAGTAGTCAACCCTTTTACCAGCAGTACCTTATTCAGACTTGGAACTCCAGGGTAGTCCAAATTACCAACTCCTTTGACTTCTCCTTTAGCACCATCTCCAAAGGTCACAAAACTGGTGGTGTGAGGCATAACTTTATTGAGGAGATTTTTGAATCCAGTCATGTGTCTGGAACATCCACTGTCAAAGTACCAATCTTCCTTTGCAGAGATCTTCAGGGAAGTGTGAGCTATCAGTGCAGTAGCCTTTTTCTTCCATTGAGGAGCGTGTGGTACCTTTTTAGACTTAGGTTTGACATCTGAGTTCTGATTAGGATATCCATGTAATCTGAAGCAGAAGGGCTTTATGTGACCATATTTCCCACAATGATGACATCTCCATCTTTGGTACCTCTTCTTCATATGTCTCTGTCCCTGATGTTGAGAGTAATGTTGAGACATCCGTTTTGACATTTGCTTCCCGGTACCAAATTTCTTTGTTTCCACAAATCCTAGGCCAGATTTATTTCCCATATTTTGTCCAGCCTGAAGGATCTCTTCCAATTTGTCTGTTCCATTGGTCAACATCTTGACAGATTTGGTCATTTGATTCAGTTGTGAGTTCAGCAGTTGAACTTCTCCTTCTAAATGACTTATAGTTTCAAGATTTGCCCTCTTTTCAGCCTCCAGCTTTACAATGAGTTTTGATTGTTTCTCATTTTGCACACAGACTTCACCACTTCTGATACACAATTTCTTGTAGGTATCAGCCAGTTCTTCAAATGTCACTTCTTCATCACTGGTGTCACTTTCAGAAGTACAAACACTAGTTAGGGCAGTAACTAGTTTGGCAGGTTCTTCTTCAGAATTGCTTTCTGAATCATAGTCAGACCAAGTAACAATCATTCCTTTCTTTTGCTTCTTAAGAAAGGTAGGACATTCAGCTCGAATATGTCCATATCCTTCACATCCATGGCATTGAATACCTCTGCCTTGGTTTCCCTTATCTTCTGACCTTGGTCTTCTGCTGGAACTGTCAATGTCAGAAGGAATGTTATGAACATTAGACCTTGACTTTGGGTCCATTCTTTTGATGAGCCTGTTGAACTGTCTTCCAAGCATGGCAATGGCTTCTGATATGTTTTCTTCTTCATCCTCCTTGTATTCAACATCAGTGTTGGATACAAGTGCTATGCTTTTGTTCTTCTTGTCACCATTATCAGTGATCCCCATCTCAAAAGTCTGAAGAGACCCAATAAGTTCATCCACTTTTAACTTGCTAATGTCCTGGGCTTCCTCTATGGCAGTTACTTTCATTGAAAATCTTTTAGGCAAGGATCTGAGAATCTTCCTCACCAGTTTTTCTTCTGACATTTTTTCTCCCAGTGCTCCTGAGGTGTTGGCAATCTCCAAGATGTTCATGTGAAACTCATGAATGGTTTCATCTTCCATCATTTTTAGATTCTTAAACTTAGTGGTCAACATCTGAAGCCTTGACATTTTTACTTTGGAAGTGCCCTCATGAGTAGTTTTGAGAGTGTCCCAAACTTCCTTGGCCAATTCATATTGATGTACTAGTCTGAAGATGTTTCTATCAATTCCATTGAACAAGGCATTTAAAGCTTTTGAATTTCCCAGAGCTAACTCATCTTCTTCTTTACTCCAATCTTCCTCAGGCTTCAGACTGATTGTCCCATCTCTTTCAGTTATGGTGGGATGAATCCATCCTTTGTCAGCAGCTCTCCAAGCCTTTTTGTCCAGAGATTTTAGGAAGGCAATCATACGAGGTTTCCAGTAGTCATAATTGGTTCCATCCAGAATGGGTGGTCTATTTCCAAAAACTCCTTCTTTGTCCATAGTGCCAGAAAGTGATATCCCTAGATCTCACCCAGTAATACAGGCAGGGTGCCTGCTCTGATACCAATTGAAATTCTGGCTGCAGATACTCAATGTCACGTCCAATGTTGTGACACTGTATCTGACTTACTATATGACAGTAAATACAAAAGCAGTAAATAACACAGTCAATTGTTTACCCAGTTCAGTGTGCAACAACACCTACTCTGGGGGCTACCAAGCCAGGGAGAGAATCCACTATAAGAGATGTTAATTCAGGAATAAATCAACCAGTTTATCTCCTTCACTTAAGATCTACCCAATGCAATTCTAATCTAAGTACAACTTAAACCTGAGTTCCTACTCACTCCCCCTCAATCACAGCAGTGATACATAAACCAATTTGACTTAAGAATTGATGAAGACACTCTTCAAAACACACACTTGATTAAGCTTCACAGCTTTTTAATCAAGTAACACAATCACTCGTGCTTCACAGCTTTGAGTGATGTACACAACTAACTTGACTCTGCTTCACAGCTTTAGTCAAGTAACATTCAAACACTCTTGCTTCAAAGCTTTGAGTGCTACACAACCCTTACAATTGAAACCTATTCCAAGGCACTTATCACAATGATAATTGCTTGGAGTACAATAAACAAATCTATACAGATTACAAAATTGATCTTCTAATCAATCAGCAGGGATGACTTGAAAAACCGCAGCTCTGTTGAATATATAGCAGCTGTAACTTCAGTTAGGGTTTCCAAAAACCTAGGGTTGATTCCGTTTGACCTAAAGACCAGGTCACAGTACTTTATTGATCAGGTTAGGATTGAGCTAGGTTACTCCTCAGAAAACGCAGGATTCTGTTCAGAAAGGACTGAGTTATTTCCTGAAAAAACTCAAACTTATCCAATCCTGCAAACCTGTTAGTTCAGAACAGGATGTCATAACATCTGTTATGACATCTGAGAAAACCTGTCTACTGATTTAGCAAAATGTGATCATTTTGCAAACATGCTCAGATACACACTTATAAACATCAGTATTTGAATTACAATATTTTTCTACACATGTACCTATTGAGTTAGTACAACCTGAACTAGAATGTTATGACATCAGTCATGACATTCACACATACACTTGGGATTTACCAAAAATTCAAGCCAATACCTAAACACCTACATGACCTATGTTGATTGCCCTGTTGTTGTTGTTGAACAAGTGTGGGATTAGAAATCAACACCGCTCCTATGGACTGATTGCAGTCATTTTTACCATGGCCCTTCTGGCCATAGACAACATTGTTCTCTTTCTTATTATTGAATGTATTCTTTACAACACTAGAAGACGTAGCCACTAGAATCTTTCCTCTCTTGATATCGCTATCAACCTGTTCCCCAATCAAGATTAGCTCAGTAAAACCATGTGAAGAACTCCCAATTAGCAGATTAAAGAATGGACCTACCAGAGTGCCCAAGAACATATAAACTAGCTCTCGGTCAGATAAGGGAGGTTGCACCCTTCCAGCTAAGTCTTTCCACTTCTGGGCATATTCTTTGAAACCCTCGTTCGAGCCCATAGACATGTTTTGTAATTTCACTCGAGTCGGTGCAAGGTCAGCATTATATTGATACTGCTTGTAAAAAGCAACAACCAAGTCTTCCCAAGTGTGAATGTTGGTTCCTTCCAACAGCTTGTAAAACGCAGCAGCCAAGTCTTCCCAAGTGTGAATGTTGGTTCCTTCCAACTGATAGAACCACTCGAGTTGTGTACCAGACAAGCTTTCCTGAAAGAAGTGAATTCATAACTTCCTATCAGCAGTATGGGGTTGGATCTTCCGCACATAATATCACAGATGAAGTTTCAGACAAGAGACACCATCACATTTAGCAAATACGGGGACCTTGAACTTGTGAGGGATGACCACCCCCGGGATCATACCTAGCTCTCCAAAATCTAGTTCAGGCACTTTCTGGATTTCAATAGCCTTGAGACGATCTTATAACTGCTTGTACTTATCATTCGCAGGAGGGTACTGTTCATCAAAATAGTCTTCATCTTCAGGAATTTTCTCAGAACCCTGGTTATTTCCACCCTCAGCCCTGACACTTCTACCATCCTCCTCTTGATTGTCGTCTTCATTAGAGGAGATACCAGTAGCTTGAACTGGTGGAGCAGGTGTTGCACCCCAAAATTTACCCTCTTGATTTAGGCTTATGTTTCATCATGAAAATCATATTGCATTGCACTCATACATTGTGATGGGATCAAAATACTTTGGTTATCAAGTCTTCCTCAAGCTTTGAAGTTTGTTTACATTGACAAGTTGCTCAAGTAGAATCTTATCATCTAAACCTCTGGAACTTTCAAGCTCAAAAGTTATTGCATATCTCAAGATATTTTATCCATCTATTTGGATCATCAGAGGATTGATTATAAGAAGAATCACTCTTTTGATTCACCAGTTAAAATTAGGGTTTTGCTTGATCAAGGCTATTGATTAATGTACAAGTCTTGATTTGGAAGTTACAACATCTCATTGGTATTTGAAAAGTCTTTGTACAAGGAATTGGTCAAGATGCCCAGAGGATTTGAAGTTTTGAAGATGATTCATCAGTCTCCTAAGGTGTTAACCAAAACTAGGGTTTGGTATTTCATCAAGATTTCTTGATAATTTTGAAGTGAAACTTTGTACATGGCCTATATATATTTGTAATATCATATGTTTAAAGTCTTGATCATCAATTTTGAAGGGAAGTGGATCAATTGATTCAGGCGGGCAAAATGGTCATTTTGGTCAAAATCAGTCAAAGTCAAGGTTGACCAAGTGAACTTTTGGTCAACCATCAATCCAAGGATGTAATTTTAATATTTAAAGTCCATTTTGATCATTGGATCAAAAAGATTGAGGTTTGGGTTGAAACTTGTTCATGAAGAAACCCTAAAAGTTTCTAATTTTGGAAAATAAGGACTTAACTTCAAAAATTCATATTTTATTCACCTTTGATCAAAAAAATGCAAATGAAGTATTCTTGGAAATCTAAGAGGATGATATTTCATCTCCTTTTGGTCTCATGTCCAAATTGGAAAAGATTCAATAGCTATGGTCTTTGGAAGTTCATGCCTCAAGTTAAAATTATAGGTCATTTTCCAAATTTAGTGAATTTCATATCAGATTTTGAGGACCTTAATGGATTCAATTGAAAAAACTCAAAACTAAAGGATTGTATATCTTTTCAATACCTTTCCAAATTGTACTCATTTGTGTCCAAATTCAAATATATGAGCAAGTTATGAGTTTTGGAATTTTGAGGCATTTCATTGAATTCATGCACACCATGCAAATTGCAAATTCTTGATAACCTGATTTGTGGCCATTTGTTTCACTTCAAACTTGGCCCATGACTAATTTTCAATATACTAAGGCCCTTCATGCCAAAGATTGAGCTACACATGGGCAAATGCAAGGGCAATCCGTGGTTTTGCAAAAAGTGGCATGAAATTGCCTAATCACCAACACTTGATTAATACAAGGAATTAAGCCTTGATCTTTTTCTAACCTCTTCCTGAGATAAAAAGACCTGAAATGCACGTGAAAGGCTTGAGAATGCACGAGGGATTTGAGTGCTTCATGTGAACACTTCATTTTTGCAAAATGGGGGTTCATTCTTTCTAACGGTTTTCAGCATGAAAAGCTTATCCTACCCTCCTCCTCGTGCTCTATATATTGAGAGGCAAGCTTAATTGAGCAGGGTTGGTGCTTCATTTCGTCCGTGAGCTCAAAAAACTCCATAACCACTTGTTCTGCAAATTTATTATATTCTCTCAATTTACTTGCGCGTTTTGAGTATTTCTTCTTGCATTCTCTTCTCCAAGTGATAAGGATTGTAGATCGAGGCTTGGTTTGCAACTGGAGTGAAGGAGACAGTAGATTCGTTTTTGCCTCAAAGGTTAGAATTCTTAACTTTGGATCTTGATTCCTAGCCGTGCATTGTGTGATATGTGCTCGTAACCCTGTTGTTTGAGGTTCATTAAGTGTTTCTTTAGCTTTAGAGCTTTTGATTTGATGAGATGTGCATGTATGATGTATCTGAAATTTTCTGCTCAGTGAGTTTTTGTCATTTTCATGAGATCCTTTCTTGATCTATGGTTAATTATTTGATGTGATTAAAATAGCATAATATGGATGTCGTTTCTAGCTTTTCTTTGCACAAAATTTCATGAAAAATGGTGTAGAATTGAGCATGTTATGTTGATTAGAACATGAGGTGGTGGATCCACTCTTGCACGTGTTTTTCCCCTAGCCAGAGGTTGAAGATGATGGTGTGGCCTTCTCTGGTTGGTTGATTTGTTTTTTTAATTCATTTGAATTTTGTTTCATAACTTGATTTTCATGATTTTATTTCTTCCTCAAAAATGGTTGACAAATTATGAAAAAATTCAGGAAACCTAAAAATAATATTTCTGACCTTGTGCATTTTTTTGATAATTTTTGAAAATGTTTTGATTGGTTTAAAAATTTGTGTTATTGTTTAGTTATTTGTTTAATATTTATTTTTATTTTAATAGTTCTTTTGACCTAAAAATTCCACAAAAATTATCTTTGACTCATAAAATAATTTAAAAATTGATTCTAATTTTGGTTTAGATTTTTTATTTTATTTTTGATTAGAAATTTAATTTGAGAAGTTTATTTTAAATATTTCCTTCATAACTTTTATTTTAATATTTCCTTTAATTCAAAAATTCCACAAAAAATCATGAATGCTGGTTTTTAATCCTAATATTTGAATATAATTTTGGTTGGATATTTTTCGGACTTTTGATTGGAATTTCATTTTGAAAATGTGAATATTTGTTTAATCGTTTAATAGTTTGAATTTGAATTTATTTTTGACTTTTCTTTAATCCTAAAAATGTGAAAAAAAATATGTATTCTGATATTTAGGGTTTCCTTGTGATTTGCATGATCTTGGTTTGAATTGTTTGAATTTTGATCTTACCTAATTAATATTTAATATTAAAATTCAAACAATTAGGGTTTTGTAGCTTACATTGCAAGTTTCAATTTCAAAATCAAATTGCCTTAAGTTTCAATTGAATTTGGATCTTGTTTAAGGTTCATGGATGTATTATGGATCTGAAAACCATTTTTCTTGAATTATTTGACTTGATTGGATATTTTTTCCACAAATTATTTTGAAAGCTTGTCTAGTTTGGTAGTTTTGCCAACTAGTTTTGATCTTTGGGCCTCATTAGATTCTCTCCTCTACTATCCATGAACTTCAAACTTGTTTTATGACCTATACACATCTCAAATATGTTATGGAAATTTTGGTTTGAATTATTGAAATCCTTTTCTATTTTTGATGTATTTTTGAAGTGAAGGTACCCAATTAATGTTGCATATCTTGTTGCAATTTGCTTGATGGATGATGAACTTGAGTGAGGCCTATAATTGGGCACCTAATGATCATGTTAGTTCTTTTTATCCACATAAACTCAAGTCACTTCACTTAATTCTCCATGCTTGAATGATTGAACCTTTTGATGCATGTTTCATGACTTTTTTCTTTCTTGTTGATTTTTACTTTGAAACTTGGGTTTTCAATTTGAGTTTGAGGTCATTGGATGGCCAATGATAACATGAAGGAAAATGATACTTCAATGATAGTCTCATGAATACTTGAGAGTAATTGATCCCTATTACTTAAGTTAGTTCTAATCATGAATGGAGTTTGACTTCTCTCTTTTATCCTTGTTGAATTTGTGAGGCATTTTGAATGCACTTGTGTAGCATGTTTTAGAATCAATACTTTAACCTTTTGATCATGTCCTAATCATGTTTTAGAAGCTTTACTTCAAATCTTTTATTGTTACAAACTCTCTATTTTTTTTTCCTTGTTTGACTTTCTTTCATGGTTAGCTTGAGATCTAAGTCTTTGATGTATTGTGTGGGATTCCTCTTCTATTATGCTTGTGAGCTGTGATGAAGTAATTGAGTATGATTTAATTGTGGTTTCTATTGACCTTCATGGTCTTTGATTGTATTCTTCTCAAGCTCCCATGATCCTTGATTGATATTCAATTGTCAATTCAATATGGTGATAGAAAGGAGCAACATTCCTCTAACTTTTGACCAAATTGTGCATATGCCTGTTTCTTTTTTTTTATCATATCTAATGTTTTGATAGTGCTATCATGTTTTCTCACTTCATTATGGTGTCATTATCCATCCCTTATGTGAGTTATCATTCAATTTATGGGAATACTAACTTGGCTGTTGAATGTGTGAGGTACTTTGAGAAAAGTTTTCCATTTTTGACTTGAGGCTACTGTGTTTCACTTTATTTGTGGAACACAATTTATTATATTGGAACTGCTCTTGTGCTTGGCATATTTGATAGTCTATCCAGGATATGTATATGTGATTATGAATGCCATACATTACCCATGGTATCTGTTCATATCTGAAAATCTTAATACTTACATCCTGATGGTGTAATTTCTGACTTGATTTATCTGCTGATGCCAGCTTGCTTGAAGTTCTCTGGGTTTATTTTATTTTTGTTCAGTTGCTACGAATAGTTATCCGTTTGGTATTGCACTATTTCCTTTCTTCTATTTTCATTTTGTATAGTTCTATTTTGCATGATGGGACCTCTGTTGCTGATATATGTCAGGAGGCCCTCTATTTTGTTTGATACATGTGTTGTGTTTGTTTCTTTAACTATTGATCGATGAGTCACTCAATTTATAAATTGAGATCACGACTTCGCGCTCAGTGCATGTTCCCTATAGGATGTTTATTGTTTTGTTTCTTTAATTGTTGATCGATGAGTCACTCAATTTAGAAATTGAGATCACGACTTCGCTCTCAGTGCATGTTCCCTATAGGATGTTTATTGTTTTACTTCTTTAATTGTTGATCGATGAGTCACTCAATTTAGAAATTGAGATCACGACTTCGCTCTCATTGCATGTTCCCTATAGGATAATTTTGTTAAGCTTCCTTTGACATGTTGATTAAGGTAGGAATCCATGTATGCTAGCATAGGGTAGGAATTTCCTTTATCCTCAACCTTACGGTCAATCACTGTATGATAACACTAGGGATAGTGCTAGGCTAGTTTCCCTTAGTTGTTTTTTTCCTTCCTTTGCATTTTGCATCTTAAAACAAAAATTTATTTTCTTGGCAAATCATAAAACACCTCTAATAAACTCAAACCCTTCTTCCAGGTAAAAGATATAAATCAATCTTATTTGTTTGTGCACCTCTTGGTTTTGTTTTTAAACCTGGTTTATTGATATTTCGCCATCGCACATTTGTTTGAAGCCGATGTTTCACCATCGCACATATTTGTTATCCTACTTTGATTCTCAATATCATTGTTAGGTGTGATGTTTTGTCATCCAGTTTATTGATGTTTAGCCATCTTTTCCATGATACCTTGTTATCTTATAACCGATGTTTCGCCATCGCACATTTGTTTGAAGCCAATGTTTCGCCATCGCACATGTTTGTTATCCTACTTTGATTCTCAATATCATTGTTAGGTGTGATGTTTTGTCATCCAGTTTATTGATGTTTCGCCATCTTTGCCATGATACCTTGTTATCTTATAGCCTATGTTTCGCCATCTCACATTTGTTCGAAGCCGATGTTTCGCCATCGCACATGTTTGTTATCCTACTTTGATTCTCAATATCATTGTTAGGTGTGATGTTTTATCATCCAGTTTATTGATGTTTCGCCATCTTTGCCATGATACTTTGTTATCTTATAGCCGATGTTTCTCCATCGCACATTTGTTTAAAGCCGATGTTTCGCCATTGCACATGTTTTTTATCCTACTTTGATTCTCAATATCAGTCAGGTGTGATGTTTTTTCATCCGGTTTATTGATGTTTCGCCATCTTTTCCATGATACCTTGTTATCTTATAGTCGATGTTTCGCCATCACACATTTGTTTGAAGCCGATGTTTCGCCATCGCACATGTTTGTTATCCTACTTTGACTCTCAATGTTATTGTTAGGTGTGATGTTTTTATCACTTGGTGTTTCGCTATCTTTGACATGTTACTTTGTTATTATTTAACCGATGTTTTACCATCTCATTTGTTTGTTGTTTTATTTGATGTTTTTCCATCTTGATTGTTTTGTTGTCTTAACTAAAAAACAAAAACCAACCAGAATATATGAGCCGAACTACGACTGCTCTGATTCCTTAAAAGGGATACGTAGGCATTGGGGTAGGGCCCAACCGAGCACAACTTTTATTTTCCCTACTTTTTTTATTTTTCTTTCACATGCATTCCCTTTTTATCCTTAAGCCATAGACATAGGTTTTGACCACACCCATTAGATTAGACAACAATAGTGGATACCGTAGAGTACTACGGGCGTGTGGGGTGCTAATACCTTCCCTTCACGTAACAGACTCCCTTACCCAATCTCTCGGTCGAAAGACCGTGATTTCTCCCTCTTCAGGTTTTCTCGATGTTTACCTTTCCCTCTCGGCGGGATAAAAGACATTCGGTGGCGACTTCATTGATGTCTCATTACGAAGATGACAGGTTCCGCCAGGTCGTTTCAGTTGGCGACTTCACTGGGGACAAATTTACCTCTTGCTGGTCCATCCTGGAGTCGATCCTAGCTCTTGTTTGTTTTCTTTTTGGGTGTTTATTTTACAGCCTTGCATATTTATCTGTTTGCATTGCATCCTATGTGCGCTTTACTTTCTGCATACTGGATTTGGCTAGACTATTTGGTTTCTGGATTTCTTGGTGGGTGGGTTGTTCCATGAGGTAAAAGGCCTCGTACCCAGGCTATGCGTGAATTCCATAAGAACTAGGAATAGAGTGGCCATGGCAGCTATGAGGCGGATGCTTTATGGACCTGGCCATGAGACCCATGACTTCAAAGGTAGTTCGGATAGGTGTTATCGTATGATTTGGCTTTTAACCTTACCTTGACCTAGACTACACCCGTGAGAGGGGCGGGAAAACTTTTCTTACAGGTACAGGTACTGTTGGTGACTTTGTGTTGCGAAGGTGACTCAGGTTCCCATGATAGTTTTGAAGCTTTGGGATATTCTTTTGATCTTGAGTGGTGTTGTTCTGTAATGGTCCAGCCATGATCCAGTGTGAAACCTTGATCCTGTCATATTGCATCATAGAATATTTATTTCTATAAAAAAATGATGTATAAAAAATAACTAGCATGTGCATGTCATCTTCCAGGGACATTTGAGAGTCTTCTTTCCATCAGAAATGGTTGTCCTCCCGTCAGATGAGTTTGATTCAGTTCGTGTTAAAGAGCCCACCAGGCATACAGTCTCTTATCAGATTCCTACTATTGATGTGTCCGAATTGAAGAGGTTGAGTTCTTATCTGAAGAGTGATGTTCTGAATAATTTCAACAAAAATTATGGTAATTTGTTACTAATCCTTAACACTCCAGTTGACACAATGGCTTTGATCACCCTCTTCCATTTCTATGATGAGGAATTACGGTGTTTTACTTTTCAAGATTATCAACTGGTTCCCACACTAGAAGAGTACGCGTACCTACTTAATATCAAGTTTCCCGATGGAGTTCCTTTTGTCCAAGTGTCGGAGAAGCCGAAGTTCGAAGTTATTGCTGAAAATTTTCATTTGAGTTGGAAAGAGGTGAAAGACAATTGGAAATCAAGTGAGGATACTACAGAGTTTTATTTGGATTTCTTAGTAAAGAAAGATGAAGACTGGGCAAAGAAAGGGAATTGGAGTGACTTTAGCTCTCTGTTTGCTCTCATGATATACAGGATCATCCTCTTCCCTCCCAAGAGAAATTTTGTGGATTTGACGACTATTTGTGTTTTTAGAAATAAGAACCCGGTACCGACACTCTTGGCAGATACTCTTTACACCATTCATTTCAGGCATGGAAAAGGAGGTAATGTAAGTTTATGTCATTCTATGTTGTATCAATGGTTTAAGTTGTACCTACCGGTAAGTGGCCCTTTAGTGGATACCAGACATTCTCTCTGATGGTCATCAAGACTTGTCAACCTTACTTCATTTGATATCCGGTGGAATTATGACATGGGGGAAGTACGAAGTATTATCACTAGCTGCGGAGATTTCCCTAATGTTCCCCTCATAGGAACTAAGGGGTGTATCAACTATAATCCTGTACTTGCTTATCGTCAATTGGGATATGCAATGGATGGACCGCAAAAGGTTGAAGAGGTGTCTGAATCAGTGTATTTTGTTAGAGGAAGTGATCCAGTGATGTTGAAAAGAGTGACAAGTGCTTGGAAGGGAATTCACAAGAAGGATAGAACTACTTTAGGCAAGAAGGTTCCTATTGCTAGAGTTCCTTACTTGGAATGGATTAGAGACAGGGTTAAGATTTTACGGTTACCATTTGCAAGGTCGGCTCCTATATGTGAGCAACCTCCTACTGTTCTGAGTAACACGGTGCCAACCGAGGTGTTCACCCAGGTTCATGTTGAGAACATTCAACTGCGTGCAAAAGACCATGAGGCGAGGATGAAACTTTATTGGGTAGATCAATAAAGGGCCGACTTAGCTCGCAAACTCAAAGAAGCTCAAGGGGAAACTTCTTATGCAACCAGTTTTAGGAAGAGATCTCATGCAGAAATGGAAGAATAAATGAGTAAGACCCAGCAAGAGTGCCAGAAGCTTCAGGCATTTGAGAATAGCTACGGGAAGAAGATTCAAAACTTAGAGAAACAACTCAAAGACAAAGATGCTCAGCTTAAGAAGGAAGTAGCCCAGAAGCGTGTCGCAGAGGATCGGTTTTAAGAAAGTAAAGTAGTCGCATCATAAATTTTGAAAGAGAAAGCCAGACTTAAAGAGTATTGTCAACACCTTGAAGCGTGTCTTGTTCCAGAGATTTAGTTTTGTTACTTACCTTTGGTGTATTTGATCACCCCCAGGATTGTTGGAAGGGACCATCGTTTGTTTTTATTATTCAGTTTTTGTTAAGTTTACTTTGAAACATGTATTTTGTTGTTTATCGTTACACTCTTAAAATGTCCGAAGTCACTCGAACATCGTTTCTTTTGTTTGTAAATAATTGAAGTGTTTGTCTTATTGTATTTTTTCCCCTTGATTGTATGTTTGATGTTTGGTTGCACGCTGTGATTGATGAATAAAAGGACTCTTGAATACCGGGAAATGACAAACATATCATGCACATCATGCATTTCATAACATTACAGGTTATCTCAAGACAGTATTTTTATTCTTCTGCTTTTCTTATTCAGAATTCAAGACGACTACTCATCGATATTCCACCAGAAACAATTTGCCAAGACAGATGAAACAAGTTCAAGCTGAACTCGCTGAAATGAGGGCCCATATGGCTACTCAGATGACCCAGTTCATGGAGATCATCACCAATGTGAATCGCCGGTAGGAGGAACTGGCTGCCATTGTCAACAACCAGCGCCGCTATCCAGGGGATGATGGAAATCAAGGGCTCTATCAGGACATTTCTGTAGGATTGGGGGACGTGCAATATCATTTTGTTGGAAATTTTCACGGGATGCCTGGAAACCCTTTTGTGCACAATGTAGGGAAGTTTCCCCTGTCTCCGGGACCTCGTCTTGTGGGGAACAAAAGAGATAATCAGGGAGGTGTAAGGAACTATCAAGAGCAGGATCATGACTTTGATCAGGATGAATACCAGTTTTATGTTCGGTGTTCAGAGCCGGAAGTTCAGGTTGAGGATAGGAAGTATCGGTTGTTGGAAGAACGTTTGAAGGATGTGGAAGGGAAAGGAGCCCTTGGTATGGATGCCAATGATCTCGGATTGGTGTCTGGGATGAAATTGTTCCAAATTTCAAGCCTCCTACGTTTGAAAAGTACAACGGAGTGTCATGTCCTGTTACTCATACAACTGTTTATTTTTGAAAGATGTTGGTGCATACTGTGATACGGTGGGAGAACTGACTTGAGGTTTTGCGTTTGTTTTCGCAAATGTTTCGGTTGAGCAAGAGTCGCCACCGACTTTTTATTTTATCCTAAGGAAAGGTTAAAAAGCACAGCAAAAACCTTTGAGATGTTTTCTTGGGTTCGGGGAGTAGATTATAGAAAGGGAAGGTATTAGCACCCTTTCTATCCATGGTTATCCATGGACTCTTAGTTAATTGCTTAGATCACTTGCCTTGCATTTTCAATTGTTTGAAATGGTGCTTTCAATTGTTTGAAATGGTGCTTTGTGTGTGGGTTTGAAAATGTTTTTAAAAGAGGCCATTTGTTGTGGCAACCTTTGTAATGATCCATGTTTGAATGTATACAAAGGTGTACTTATCTTTTGAAAAGTTTTCAATGTTTTTGAAAGTTGTTTTGAAAGTGTGTTGTGATGTGTGGTTTTGAAAAGTAGGCAAGTGTTTTTGCAAGTTTGATTCAAGTAACTAAGAGTTGTCTACCCCTAAATTTCTCAAAGATCTTTTCTATGTTTTAACCCTTTTAACAATTTTGTTCCACCATTGTATTTGGTGGACAATCTTGTGTTAGGATGTTAACGGGACGGGCGCGGGTCATCGTTTAGACCACGATTGCAATGGTGCCAAGTGTCTTTGGCAACTTTTTTTTCTTTAAGGGACTTGATCATTTTTAGGCAACTTTCGAAAGCGTCGTCGAGGGACTATGATCATTTGATATTGTTGTGTTTTGCCAAAGACACCCAACATGCAACATGGCCCATTATTGAAGGCAACAAGTGGAGTAACCCTAAGGGGTGCAAGTGTGATTGGTGTTGTCCATTTTCATGCTTTTTGTCTTTTGTTTAGTCAAGCTATTTGTCATTTTTGATTTGCATACAAACCCTAAGTCTATCATGGCATATTTAGAAAGCTTTTAAATGCGAAAAATAAAATCCTAAATTATTACAACACAATTATGGGATGGGGGGTACAAATGTTCAAATGGGGATATAAGTTATTACATCCAAATTGAATATACAAAGATTAATTGTACAATAATTAAGTAAATAAATATGCAAAAATGTATTTATGCATAAAAATGGTTTTTATATGTATGGGAAAGTATTTTTTATGTGAAATATAAACAAAAGAATAAAAAAATCAGTTTTTGGATATTTTGTGTTTTTTTTTAAGGCAAAACCCTAATTTTCTGAATAATAATATTTATCAATTATATTATATACAATATTTATTAATTATATCCAAAAATAAATAAAAGAGAAGTATATTGTAAAAAAGTAATTTTTGAGGTCAAATATTAATAAAAATGTATTATTTTCATATTTATCCTAAATATTTAATAAAAGATAGATAAGTATTTATATTATTTACTAAATATATTAAATAGGTACAAAAATAAAAATATTTATTATTTACAAAAAAAAGTATATTTTTTGGAAAAATGTTTTTCAAAAGATAAAATAAAATAAAATCAGAAAATAAAAATGTATTTGTATTATTTTTAGTATTTTAAATAAAAGTATATATATATATTTATTTACATATGGAACTAAATGAAACAAATAAATACCAAATAAAATGCAAAAATGTGAGAAAAATATTTTTTAGTGTTTTTTCATGCTTGATTAAAAATATAAAATCAGAATCAAAAAGAAAAACTCAAAAATGACAAATATATCATACAATGGGCCAGGGGGGTGCAAATTGAAAAAAAGGGTGCAAAAAGTAGGACTGACTCAGGCCCAGCCCAAGCCAGTCATCTTCAACCTCCAGACTTGTTTGAACAAACAAAAACGCGCGCTTCCTAACACCTGATTCCTGGACTTTCAAGCGAAACTCATAACACCAAAAATGTAGAGCATCAAGAGACGAATGCAGACATATAAAAAACTTGACTTAACTCTAAGAAACGAGGGAGAATTTCTTCATCCCCAATTTCTGACCTAAGTTTTTTCTAATGTTCAGGTTCCAAATTCTCTTAACACACATAATATAAATGAAAAGTGAGGATATAGGTAGCTTCAGGGCCATGAGTAGAGCATGTTTCATTCATAAACCTAAGCCTAACTCTTCCTAGATTGAGAGATAGAAGTCCAAACTTTTACCTGTTCAGCTTGAATCGTGTACAGCAATGGAGGTATCTTCAATGGAATTTGAGGACTTGTACAACTTGCTTGAAGTTCAGGGATTCTTCTCCAACCTCTAGCTTACTTTGAAACTAACTGAAACGAGCTATGTGACTCAACCTGCACAACTGAAAAAATTAAAATGGTGAACTTGGTTAGAGGTGTTACAGTCTGTAGCTAGGGCTTGGGATAGCTTGTATGGATGTTATGGAGTGTGTATGAACAAGCTTTGGCCAAAACGCACGAGCAAACTGAGTTGTCCAACTCAATCTGCAGGGATGCCCTGTTTTGTGCAGCAAAATGGTGTTTTGATGTTTGTGGAGGTATTGAAGGTGGTTAGGTCGTGCCTTAGGTCTGTTATGATATATGGAAAATGTTTACAAACTTTGCTTTGGCTAGTTGTTATAGGAATGAGAGCTGTCTTTTGTTTTGCAAAGTTTCTTCCTCGATAAGCAAAGTTTGTCAAGTTGGGTTATAGGCCAAGGCAGGTCCCTCAAGCATGCTGCATAATCTCTCCTTGATCAGTGGGATTAGTCCATAATCTTGTTCCTAGAAGATATGCTCTGTACTTCTTAGATTTGTGTTTGACATAAAGTTGATCTTTACAAGAATAAATAAGTTACTTTTTCCAAATATGGCTTGATTTTGTGTGTATTATCCAAATGCACAAAATAACACTCTAACACAAAGGATATGCATTTAATTATTGAGTGTAAGAAGGATTAGAGGCCTGTAATCTAGCTTGTACAAGCTGATTTCAAAAATGCCCATGTTATGAACATGCATTTGGTCAAGAACAAAAGTGACTTTTGCCCAACTTTGCCAATTCGATTCTCCCTAACCACAAGGGTGTTTGAGAAGTTCTTGGACAATTTGGAAAGCTTGGAATGTGTACTACAATCCATCTTTGTAATGAAATTTTAAATTCCAAGTGGAAGCATGTGAAAAGTGGCCATGAAGTTGGGCAAAAATCCTGCCTAAAATAGGTCAAAAAATTTGTAAGTTAAGAATGTTTTGCACGTCTATTCCAAAATTCATAACTTGAGCTACAAGATTATTTTGAGGAAACTTTGTGAATCAAAGTTGTAGATTTTGCAATGGACTATAACTTTCATGTTTTGAGTTTTGCTTGAATCCAAATTTATCTTGATGAAAAAATGGGACAAAGTTAGGAAAAAATAAGGAAGTTTCATAACTTAGAAAAATTCTAAGTTATGAAATTTTCTCATTCTAAACCCTAATTTGCAATTTTTGATTTCTTGATGAACAAGTTTCATAATTTGACATGTCTTGGTGAAAAATGAATCTTGACACTTGATTTTGACCAAAAAGTCAAAGTTTGACTTTTCAGTATACAGTCAAATTTTGCTCAGTTGATTGGAAAATTCATCTGCCAATCTTGTGCATTTGGGATTTTTTGAACTTGTTGAATGTTCCAAGACCATGTCATTGAGTCCTTGAGTCCATATGTGAGCTTGGTTTGCCATTGGTTAGGTTAAACAGTCAAAAATTGCCTTTGTGCAGTCAAAACCCTAAAAATGTCCATTTTGCCCTTTTGGTGATCTGATCAAATTTCTTGTGGAATTGTGATCCAAACGTGATCAAATGGTCCATATGAGTTCATAATGTTGATGTGGGTCAAAAATCATGAAGTTTGACTGTCAATTGACCACAGTTGACTTTTTCCCCAATACAGTTGATTTCTAGGTCATCTGTCCAATGGACTGGGCAAAGATTGGAATCAAGGCTTGAAACTTGGTATGGATAAACTTGTGAGTCCAACATGAAGCATAAAATTCATCTTGGGCATTTTAGGTCAAAACATCTTTGTGAAAACTCAAACCCTAATTTGGGTCAACAGTGCAAGGAGGAGTCTTGAGCAAAGCAAACCCTAACTTGATTTTGAGCTCCAAGGGTCTTGTAGTGAGAAAATATTGATGAAATGGGAGGGAAAATTTTGGGGTACAACAGTTTCCCCTTGTGATACGGTGGGAGAACTGACTTGAGGTTTTGCGTTTGTTTTCGCAAATGTTTCGGTTAAGCAAGAGTCGCCACCGACTTTTTATTTTATCCTAAGGAAAGGTTAAAAAGCATAGCAAAAAACCTTTGAGATGTTTTCTTGGGTTCGAGGAGTAGATTATAGAAAAGGAAGGTTTTAGCACCCTTTCTATCCATGGTTATCCATGGGCTCTTAGTTACTTGCTTAGATCACTTGCCTTTTGTTTTCAATTGTTTGAAATGGTGCTCATGTGTGTGGGTTTGAAAAATGTTCTGAAAAGAGTCCAATGTGGTGGCAACCTTTGTAATGATCCATGTTGGGATGTATACAAAGATGTATGTCTTTTGAAAAGGTTTTCATTTGTTTTTGAAAGTTGTTTTTGAAAGTGTAGTGATATGTGGTTTTTAGAAAACAGGCAAGTGTTTTGTTTTTGTAAGCTTGATTCAAGTAACTAAGAGGTTATCTACTCCTAAATTTCTCAAAGATTATTGCTATGTTTTAAACCTTTTTTAACAAGTTTGTTCCACCATTGTATTTGGTGGACAATCTCATGTTAGGATGTGAAAGGGACGGGCGCGGGTCATCGTTTAGACCATAATTGCAATGGTGTCAAGTATCTTTGGGCAATTTTCTTTAAGGGACTTGATCATTTGTTTAGGCAACATTTTGAAAGCGTCATCGAGGGACTATGATCATTTGATTTGTGTTTGTTTTGCCCAAAGAGACCTAACATGCAATATGGCCCAATTTTGAAAGGCAACAAGTGGAATACCCTAGGGGGTGCAAGTGTGATTTGTGTGTTCATTTTCATGCTTGTTTATCTTGAAATTAGGTCAAAACTATTTTCGTTGTTTTTTCGCATACAAACCCTAATTCTAACATGGTATAATTAGAAAGCAATAAAGTGCGAAAATAAATTTACTAAGCTATTACAAAACCATATATGGGAAGGGGGGTACAAATGTTCAAATGGGGATTTTGACAAGGAATTTAAACCTAAACTATTACATCAATATTGAATTATTTACAAGATAATTTAATTGCATAAATTAAATGAAATAAGAATAAATATGCAAGATGCAAAAATGGTTTTTGTATATATGAAAAAAAGGTATTTTTATATGTCAAAATAAACAAAAATAAAAGTATTATTTTTGGAGTTTTTTCATGTTTAGGGCAAAATCCTAATTTCTTAAATAGAATGGATTAATTATTTAATATGTATAATATTTATTTATAATATACAAAAAATAAAATAAAAATGAAGTATATTATGAAAAAAGGTATTTTTTATATTAAATATTAATAAAATAAAAATGTGTATATTTTATATTTTAACCTAAATATCCTAATAAATATATATATATATATATATATATATATATATATATATATATATATATATATATATATATATATATATATATATATATATATATATATATATATATATATATATATATATATATATATATATATATATATATATATATATATATATATATATATATATATATATATATATATATATATATATATATATATATATATATATATATATATATATATATATTATTTTCTTAATATGAATTATATATGCAAATTAATAATATTTAATATTTAATAAAAAAGTATTTTTATTATATGAAATATTTTCAGAAGGTAAAACAAAATAAAAATGAAAATAAAATGTATTTATATATTTTTAGTATTTTTTAATAAAAGGGTATCTATTTATTTATTTATGTTCAAAAAGCTAACCTAAACAAATAAATACCTAACAAATAGGAAAATGGTGAGAAAAATATTTTTTATATTTTTAATATCATAAGAAAAAATAAATAAGTCAAACCAAAAAAGAAAAAGTCAAAAAATCATTAAAATGAACAAAATGGGCTTAGGGGGTTCAGAAGCAAATGTATGGTGCAAATAAGAAAAACATTCCAGGCCCAGCCCAGAACCAGTCATCTTCAACCTCAGAATAAACTTTGTTCAAGAAAACGCGCGCTTCCTATCTCCCAATTCCTGGACTTTTAAGCAAAACTTTCAACATGAAAAGTGTAGAGCATGAGAAGACGAATCCAGGGATATAAAAAACTTGACTTAACTCTCTAAGATGAGGGAGAATTTCTTCTCCCCCAATTCCTGACCTAGTTTTTCATCAATGTTCAGACTCAAAATTCTTGCAGCACACATAATATAAATGAAATCTAATCATATGGGCATGTTCAGGGCTATGATTGTGACATGTTTCCTTCACAAACCTAAAGCTAACAATGCTTATACTGAGAGATAGAACTTCATGAACATACCTGTTCAGTTGGAATCGTGCCTTGCAATGGAGGAGTTTTCAGAGTAAGATGATGACTTGTACAACTTCCTTGAAGTGTGGGGATGCTATTCCAAGTTCTACTTTGTCCTGAAACTTCTTGAATCGTGCTAGAGAACTTCAACTGCAAAACAAGAAAATGAAAATGGTGGAACTGGTTAGAGGAGTTACAGGTCGTGTTTTAGGTTTTGGTTAGCTTGCATTGATGGTAGGGAAGGTGTGTGAAGAGCTTTTAGCAAGAAAGCATGAAAGGGATGAGAGTTGGAACTCAATCTGCAGATGTTACTCTGTTTTGGCAGTTTGATGGTGATTTTGAGTTTGTGGAGGTATTGGAGGTCTTAGGGTCGTGCTTCAGCTTAGGATGAATGTTTGGAATATGTTTGATAGCTTTCTCTAAGGCTTGGTTGACTGATATGGAAGTTGGTACATGTTATGCTATCTTTCTTGAACTTTAAGCAAGCAATGGTCACCTTGTGTTCTAGACAGGTAGAGGACCCCTAAACATGCTGCAAAGCCTTGCCTTGATCAGTGCAATATGTCTCATAACTTGTGCCTCTGAGATTTCTTTGTACTTCAAAGATATGAGAACTTGACATAAAGCAATCTTTTCAAAAATGGCTAAAATGCTTTTTCCATTTATGGCCTAATCTTGCATACAATGCTTGGATACACAAAATAAGGCTTTGGCACAATGAGTATGCATTAAATTATTGAGTGTTGGATGGTTTAGAGACCTGTAAGGTAGCATAAACCAAGCTGACTTGAAAATGCATAAGTTATGAACATGGAAATTGGTCAATTAAAAAGTGAGTTTTTGCCATATAGCAAAATTCGATTCTCTCAAGTTATGAGGTTGTTTGATGAGTTCTTGGACATTTTGGAAAGCTTGGAATGTGTACTACAATCCATATTTGAAGTGAAAATTGAAATTCCAAGTGGAAGTGTATGAAAAATGGTCTTGAAGTTAGGTAAAAAACTTGCCTAAAAAGGTCAAAATTTCACTAAGTTAAGAATGGTTTGGTACCCTTGTTCCAAAAATTGTAACTTGAGATACAAGCCTCTTTTGGGAAAACTTTGTGAATAAAAGTTGTAGATTATGCAATAGGCTACAAATTTCATGTTTTGACTTTTGCTTGAATCCAAATGAATCTTGGTAAGAAAGTGGGGCAAAGTTGGGGAAAAATTAGGGTTTTTCATAACTTAGAAAAATTCTAAGTTATGAAAAATTCTCATTTCAAACCCTAATTTGCAATTTTTGATTTCTTGGTGAACAAGTTTCATGATTTGGCATGCTTTGATGAAAAATGAATCTTGACCCTTGATCTTGACCAAAAAGTCAAAGTTTGACTTTTCAGTATACAGTCAAAATTGGTCAATTGACTGGGAAATTCAACTATCAATCTTGTGTATTTGGGATCCTTTGACCTTGTTGAGCATGTCAAGATAATTCCATGGGGTCCTTGAGTCCATATGTGAGCTTTGTTTGCCATTGGCTAGGTCAAACAGTCAAAAATTGCCTTTGTGCAGTCAAAACCCTAAAATGACCATTTTGCCCTTTTGATGATCTGATCAAATTTCTTGTGGAATTGTGATCCAAACTTGATCAAATGGTCCATGTGAGTTCACAATGTTGATGTGGGTCAATTTTCATGAGATTTGACTGTGAATTGGCCACAGTTGACTTTTTCCCCAATACAGTTGATTTCTAGGTCAACTGTCCAATTGACTGGGCAAAATTTGGAATCAAGACTTGAAACTTGGTGTGGATAAACTTGGGAGTCCAACATGAAGCATGAAAGTCATCTTAGGCATTTTAGGTCAAAATATCTTGGTGCAAACACAAACCCTAATTTGGGTCAACAGTGCAAGGAGAAGTCTTGAGCAGAGGAAACCCTAATTGGATCTTGATTTTCAAGGGTCTTGTGATGAGAAAATGTTGAGGAAATGGGAGGGCAAATTTTGGGGTACAACACCCCTGTTCAATCTTCTTGAACCTGAAGAGTTAGATTGGCAAGTTTGCCTTTCGCGACTCGAAGGTAAAAGGAGATTGGACACTAGAGTGCCCAGAAATTTGCACTCGCATAGTGGAGTATTAGCAATGTGATGTCGGGAATGGGCTTATAGATACCATTTAGAGATATGATGGATAGGAGGATGGGCTTATAGATGCCATCTGGGGGTGTGGCAGAACCTTGTCGGGAATGGGCTTATAGATGCCATTTGGAGGTGTCGATCGCGTAAGAGATTCCTTAGCGAGAACTTGCGTACTTTGAGAAAGAAAGACAATTTCCTGGCCTATTACAGGGGTTGATCTTCAAACTCTTCATGCAGACATGCCCTGGCTAGATACAGGTATCGAATCTACAATCGATTGCTCACAGATATGCCCTGGCTAGATACAGGAATCGAATCTGGAACTTCAAAAGGTTGCTTACAGACGTGCCCTGGCTGGATACAAGTATCGAATCTACAAACAATCGCTCACAGATGTGCCCTGGCTAGATACAGGAATCGAATCTGGAACTTCAAAAGGTTGCTTACAGACGTGCCCTGGCTGGATACAGGTATCGAATCTCTAAACTCTTCATGCAGACATGCCCTGGCTAGATACAGGTATCGAATCCATAATCAAATACTCACAGATATGCCCTAGCTGGATACAGGAATTGAATCTGGAATTGGTCGTCTACAGATATGCCCTGGCTAGATACAGGAATCGAATCTGGAATTTGTCGTCTACAGTTATGCCCTGGCTGGATACAGGTGTCGAATCTGGAATTGGTCGTTTGTAGATATGCCCTGGCTGGATACAGGTATCGAATCTCTAAACTCTTCATGCAGATATACCCTGGCTGGATACAGGTGTCGAATCCACAATCAAATACTCACAGATATGCACTGGCTAGATACAGGAATCGAATCTGGAATTGCGATAGTTGATCGTAATCATCTTTGGATTGTCCTTTTTCCTGAAAAGGCACAACATTAGTTGTATGCAATGTCATGATGTATGAAATGCATGATTTTTTTTCAAGAATAAATGAGATTGTGTGATATGATGCGTATATGCATGCGTCATGGTGTATGATAATGTGATGAGTGTATTTTTGTCTAGGAAAATAAATCCTTGACGACTGCCGGGAGTTTGTGGAATCCTGGGCTGATGTTGAAGAGTGGAGTTCTTCGTTTCTGCTGGGGATGACGGTTGCAAGAATAAACCGGTAGGAGAAGATGACTCCGTTGGGGAATAAACTTGTTGGAGAGATTACTCTGCGGGGAATTACTCTGTGGGAAGAGATACTTCGCTGAGGTTTTGATGAGAGCTCCGTTGGGGATTCCACTGATAAGTTATGTTGGGGAATTTGATGAACTCCGTTGGGGAATAGGAAGAACTTCGCCGAGGACGATCTTTCCGTGGTAATTAGCTGAGGATAAACCAGTTATACCCTGGTGGGGAAATAACCTTTGAATAAAGTCGGGGAGAGACGTGTGTACTCTGCAGGGGATAAGCTTCCAGAATCTACTGGGGAGGATGATTCATCTTTCCTGGGGAAACTTTTCGGACTGTACTGGGGAGTGGCTCCACTAGGGCGTCTTGTATTCCGCCGGGGAACAATCTTATATTAAGACTGCCGGGGATGCTTGCTGAGGAATGTCTATACTCGGCTGGGGAATGTTGAGATCTTCTTGGGATACCCAACTTCCTTAAGGCTGACAGTAGACTAACTCTGCTTGGAGAGAGTATCGCTGACTTGCTAGGGGAACGATGTGCCTTTTTAGGGCTGATGGGAGACCAAATCTGCCTGGGGAGAGTATTGCTGAATCTTGTCTTACTCGGTGGGGAGTTGAGGTAACTTGGTTACATTCTTCAGCCGAACCTACCTTGGTACCTTGGTGGGCAGAGCAACTAGATCGCTTAGACATTTCTTTATTGCCCCTGTTTCTGATGTCATCTGTAATTAGTCCTTTGTTTCGCATGCAAATATTCATGATTAGCAATTAATGTCAAATGCATATATCAAAAATGAACATTGGACGTTCTTTGCAAAACAAAACAGAAAAAAGGAAAAAACGATGGGTAATTTGTCTGAAAAATTGACCTTGTATTGATTTTGAAATTCGCCTGTAAATAGGCGTTTTGTGTACAGGAGGCTGACGTCCTAGTAAGAGAACGCCGCCGAGCAAAATAGAGTTTATACAATTTTGTAAAAAAGGAAACAAAAACAGCTGTGTGAAAAATAATTCCACTGGGTTCCAACTCTGCTATCTCCTTTATGTCTTCAAGCGTCTCATCACTCTGTTGCTTAGTTGAAGATGAAGCTGATTGATTGGAGTCATCTGAGCCCGATAGTTGATGCCGAATTCTGGATGCAAGGTGGTCCAATGAGACATAGTATTACGCTTTATCCCTAACTTTTGCCTGGACCACCCTTTTGGGTTTTCAGTCCACTGGGATACCCATTTTTGCCCAAGCCGCCTTTTCAGGTTTTCGACTTGCCAGGTGTACATATTTTTTCATTTCATCCCTTATTTTTGCCCGAACCCTTTTGGTTCGCCGAGAAGCCCTTATTTTTGCCTAGGTGTGTCAACCTAGCGGGTCTTTAATTCATGCGTAGTATCTTTTTACTATGTCTGCATTGGCGGGGTGAGGAAGGTCGTCACCATCCATGGTGGTTAGAATCATAGCTCCTCCTGAGAATATATGCTTAACCACAAATGGCCCTTCGTACGTAGGGGTCCATTTGCCCCTGGGATCACTTTGAGGAAGAATGATGCGCTTGATTACCAGGTCTCCGACTTGATACTCTTGTCGTATGACCTTCTTGTTAAATGCCCTGATCATCCGTTTTTGGTACGTCTGACCATGACAAATAGCGGTGAGTCTCTTTTCGTCAATCAGGTTTAATTGATCAAGCCGAGTCTGGATCCAGTCATCTTCGCTCAAGTCTGCATCCTTCATTATCCGGAGAGAGGGTATCTGGACTTCAATAGGCAAGACTGCCTCCATGCCATAGACCAAGGAAAAGGGAGTTGCCCCTGTTGACGTCCGTGCTGAGGTACGGTACCCATGAAGAGAAAACAGTAACATTTCGTGCCAATCTTTGTAGGTCACTGTCATCTTTTGCACAATCTTCTTGATGTTCTTATTTGCCGCTTCGACAGCTCCATTCATCTTCGACCGATAGGGAGAAGAGTTGTGGTGTTGTACCTTGAATTGCTCGCAGAGCTCAGTGATCATCTTGTTGTTAAGATTGGTACCATTGTCCGTAATGATCCTCTCAGGTACACCGTATCGAAAGATCAGGTTGTGTCGAATGAACCGTGCCACGACGTTCTTGGTTACGGTAGCATAGGAAGCTGCTTCAACCCATTTTGTGAAATAATCAATCGCTACCAAGATGAATCGATGCCCGTTGGATGCCGTAGGTCTGATTTCGCCGATCATATCAATGCCCCACATTGCAAAAGGCCAAGGTGCTGTCAAGATGTTCAGAGGGACCGAAGGAATGTGCACCTTATCAGCATAGATCTGACATTTATGACAAGTTCGAGAATGCTGATAACAGTCGGCTTCCATTGTGGACCAGAAATATCCTGCCCGAAGGATTTTCTTTGCCATGGTATGTCCACTGGAATGTGTTCCGAAGGTACCTTCATGTAGTTCTGCCATGATCCTTTCTGCTTCAGTCTTATCCACACAACGCAGTAAGGTTGAATCATGGTTTCGCTTGTAGAGAATTCCATTGCTGAGGAAGAACTTTGCCGCAAACCTTCTCAGGAATTTCTTATCATTAACAGATGCACCGTCGGGGTATTCTTGAGCTTCAAGGTACCTCTTCACTTCATGATACCAGGGTTTTTCTGTTACCTCTTCGGTCTCGAGATCGCAGCAATGTGCAGGTTCGTCCAACTTCCAGATAATGATTCGGGGTGCCTCGTTGTCCCATTTGACTTTGAACATAGAAGACATTGTAGCTAGTGCATCCGCCAACTGATTCTCCTCTCTTGGGAAGTGTTCAAAAGTTATCTCCTCGAAGTGGGGAATCAATGTCAGCATATACTCCTTGTAAGGAATAAGATTTGGGTGTTTCGTATCCCACTCGCCTTTGATCTGATTGATCACGAGAGCGGAATCTCCAAAGACACTCAGAAACTTGATCCTTAAGTCAATTGCAGCTTGAAGACCCATGATACATGCCTCATACTCTGCCATGTTGTTGGTGCAGTTGAAACATAGTCGGGCGGTGAGTGGAGTATGAGTGCCTTTAGGGGATATGATCACAGTGCCGATACCATTACCCAAAGCGTTCGAGGCTCGGTCAAAGTGCATAGACCATCGGGATCCTTCCTCAGGTCCTTCATCTGGTCCAGGTACTTCACAATCAGTCACTACCATGATATCCTCGTCTGGAAATTCAAAGTTCATCGACTGGTAATCATCCACTACCTGGTGTGCCAAATGGTCTGCCAATACACTTCCCTTGATTGCTTTTTGAGTCATGTACTGGATGTCATATTCCGTCAAGATCATTTTCCATCTTGCTATTCTTCCCGACAGAGCAGGCTTTTCGAATATGTACTTGATTGGATCCATTTTTGAAATCAACAAAGTAGTGTGAGTCAACATATACTGTCTCAGCCGGCGAGCAGCCCATACCAAAGCGCAGCAAGTTTTCTCGAGCAGTGAGTATCGGGTCTCACAGTCGGTAAACTTTTTGCTAAGTTAATAAATGGTGTGTTCTTTTCGGCCAGACTCGTCATGCTGCCCCAGCACACACCCCATTGAGTTGTCCAGTACTGTCAAGTATAAGATTAGAGGTCTCCCTTCAACCGGTGGCATAAGAATGGGTGGTTCTTGGAGATACTCTTTGATTCTTTCGAAAGCAGCCTGACATTCATCATTCCAACGTACTACTTGATCCTTCTTCAGCAGCTTGAAGATTGGTTCACAGGTAGCCGTTAGATGCGAGATGAATCGGGCAATGTAGTTCAAGCGTCCTAGAAAGCCTCTGACTTCTTTCTGTCTTGGGAGTTGGCATCTCTTGTATGGCTTTTACTTTGGCAGGGTCCACTTGAATACCTTTGTCACTTACGACGAAGCCTAGCAACTTTCCAGATCTCACCCCAAAGGTGCACTTGTTTGGGTTCAACCTCAGCTTGTACAACTTCAGACGGTCGAACAACTTCCGTAGATGGTCAAGGCGTTCCTCCTCAGTTTGGGACCTTGCAATCATATCATCGACATATACTTCTATCTCATGATGGATCATGTCATGAAATAAAGCAACCATGGCACGTTGGTAGGTTGCCCCAACATTTTTCAACCCAAAAGGCATGACCTTGTAGCAAAAGGTGCCCCACTGAGTAACAAAAGTGGTCTTCTCCATGTCTTCAGGAGCCATCTTGATCTGATTATAACCGGAGAAGCCGTCCATGAAGGAGAATACTTTATGCTGAGCAGTGTTGTCAACCAGAACGTCGATATGAGGCAGAGGGAAATCATCCTTAGGGCTGGCCCTGTTCAAATGCCTGTAATCGACACACATTCTGACCTTACCATCTTTCTTCGGCACTGGAACCACATTGGAAACCCACTGAGGGTAAGAAGTCACTTCTAGAAACCCGGCATCAAATTGTTTCATAACCTCAACTTTGATTTTCTCGGACATTTCTGGACGCATACGGCGGACCTTCTGTTTTACTGGAGGGCATTCTTCCTTGGTAGGCAGGTGATGAACCACAATGTCGGTATCCAACCCAGGAATATCTTCGTAAGACCAGGCAAAGATTTCCACATAGTCATGCAACATCTGAATCAACTGTTGTTTCACAATGAACTCTAGATTGGCACCAATCTTGACTTCCTTTCTGTCTGTCTCAGTACCCAGATTTACCGTTTCCACTGGCTCTTCATGTGGCTGAATGGCCCTCTCTTCCTGGAGTAGTAGTCTTGCAAGCTCACCAGGCACTTCGCAATCATCTTCACCTTCGTCTTCGACTAAGTTGATCGGATTTTCGAAGTCATAACTGACAGTAGCAGAGTCGTTACCAGTGAGATCCAGAGTGGATTGGAACCTGTATAAGTGAGTGTGTGTAAATATAGCTGTTTTGTAATATATAATAAAGAAAGAAAAGGGGCGCAAGATTTTGAAATGCAACAAACATCCAATGTTTTTATTGATGATATATGAAAATGACACACAAAAGCCCTCACAAATGAAGCCACGGTGCCTCGGGTAAGACACTGAGCCATAAAAGTTTCAACATATTGTTTGTTACAAATTCAAAACAAAAGAGTTCATTACTGAGTGACAAAAGTAATAGGTGTGAATTCTTTGGCAGTCCAGTTGCTTGGTCCATCGTTGGTTGTTGGGTAGATCCAGCTGTCGAATTCAGATTCCTCCATGTCGTCTTCAATAGCATTTACTCTCGGGTTGGTGATGAACACAGGAGGTCTTCCAATCCTTGTCTTACGAACAACCCTCTGAGCCTCTGCAGTGAAACCCAAACCAAACTTGTCATTCTTCGGAGTAAAGTCAGGAAGTCGGCCCCAGTTTGCGCATTCACCCTTCTCAATAACAGCCCGGGCATCCTTTAAGGAAGCCATCTTCAAAGGAGGGTCTTCAATCACAGTTTCAGCTGATGCCAGTGTCTGAGGAACTTCTTCAAAGTGCTGGAATGGAGTCTCAATGAATTCCCCATCCATCTCTATGTACCGGAACGAGTTGAGGTGGCTGACCATATAATCTTCTCCCCCCTGAACTGTAACAATTTTCCCTCTAACCGGGTACTTAAGCTTCTGATGTAGTGTGGAGGTCACAGCTCCAGCCTTGTGGATCCATGGACGACCCAGAAAACAAGAATAGGATGGTCGGATATCCATCACATAGAAAGTTGAATCAAAAACCTGCGAACCAACCCTGATTGGAATGTCAACTTCCCCATGTACCATCCTTTTCGAACCGTCAAAGGCCCAGACAACAATGTTACTAGGCTTGAGCTCCAAACCCTCACAATCCAACCTGTCTAGGGCCTTCTTGGGTAATACATTTAATGAAGAACCGGTGTCTACTAACACATGGGCAAGAGTAGTGCCCCTGCATTCAATGGAGACATGCAGGGCGTCGTTATGGCTCTTTCCTTTGACAGTCAGATCGGCGTCAGAGAAGCCCAACCCATTATCGACAGTCAAGTTGGCCACACAATCGGTAAATTGATCAGCAGATGTTTCTTGTGGCACATGAGCCATCTTTAGGAAGGAAATCAGGGCCTTGGCGTGGGCCTCTAAACACAACAATAGTGATAGCATAGAAATTTTTGATGGGGTGTGCCCCAACTGCTCAACTACATTGAAATCACTCTTCTTAATGATCTTGAGAATCTCTTCCATCTCTTGTTGGGAAGCTTCAACATTGGTTATCTTTGGTGCCTCCGTCAGGGCAGGCAAATCAGTAGCAATCCCTTTGCCCCGAGCGTCAGATGACTCGGCAGCAGGGGTAGAAACAGGAACTTGATTAGGAAGGGAAGCATGCACACTTGCAGGTGTGATGATAAGAGGTCTCTGAATAGCTGGTGGCGCAATATCCGGTGAGAACAGCCTACCACTGCGAGTAACCTTGGCAGGTCCGGTGATGTTGTTGACACCGGTACTAGTATCAAACTCTTGTTTTACTCCGAGCACATAAACATTTTCCCCATAGTGCCAGGGGACAGCTTTGTCGGACGTATAAGGGAGGGGCCCCGGAACAGTGATGATGATAAGAGCAATCTTCTGAGTGGACATGATTTTGACAGGCTTCTTTGAAGGAGCCTTAGGAGGGTTGTTGAAAATAGTAATAATAGACACTTCTTCAACGGGGACAGCTGAAACAACAATCTTCTCGAACAAGATCTCTTTGCTATCCATCAAGTTTTGGACGCCTAACTTCAGCAAGGGACAATCAGCAGGTGAAACAGCACATAGAAGGCAACCTTTACCACATCCCGGAAATAAACCGGCTAGCAACAGGTTCCTCTTGACAGTCAACAACGGGGGTAACAATATCATCCACGGAGGCCACATACAGGTATTCTTCCACAGCATTCACTCCATGCTGGGGCATGGGAGCGGTCACAACATTGGGCCTTTCGAGCGCCTCAAACTGTATTTCTTTAGCATCAATAAGGTCCTGAACTTTATTCCTCAGAGCCCAGCAATCGTCCGTAGTATGCCCCGGGCTATTAGAGTGATAAGCGCAACGGGCGTTGGGGTTGTACTTCGGAGAAGCTGTGTTCACTACCTTCAGAGCTTCTTTGACAGACACCGGATTGGTTGACAGTAGTTGCGGCAAAATCTGAGACAGGGTCATACTGAGTCGAGTGTACTGTCTTTTGGGTCTCTCACCCCTTGGTTGGTTATACTGCTGAGGGGCAGCAGCAGGCTTTGAAATTACCAACGCGTTGACAGCTTGGCGGCGTTCTGGTTTAATTTGTCTTCTGGGACCATAAACAGCACTGACTTCCTTCTTGAAGGGCTTCTTTTCAGTACTCGCGGAGGCACCTTTCTGTATCTTCCCCGACTTGATACCAGCTTCTATCCTCTCACCGGTTAAGTTCAGGTCTGTGAACCCAGCAGAAGAATTACCAATCAGGTGGTTGAAGAACGGACCAGACAGGGTCCCTAAGAACATGTCAACAAGTTCACGGTCAGTCAGTGGTGGCTGCACCCTTCCAGCCAGGTCCCTCCACTTTTGCGCATACTCTTTGAATCCTTCGCCCGTCCCCAGTGACATACCCTGGAGTTGGGTACGCGTGGGAGCGAGGTCAGAATTGTACTGATACTGTTTATAAAATGCGGTAGCCAAGTCCTCCCAGTTTCGGATACTGGCTCCATCCAGCTGATAGAACCACTCGAGTTGAGCCCCTGAAAGGCTATCCTGGAAGAAATGGATCCATAGGTTCTTGTCTGCAGTGTAAGGTTGGATCTTCCTTACATATGATCTGAGATGCAGCTTAGGGCAGGAAGCCCTGTCGTACTTCGCAAAGGCAGGTGCCTTGAACTTGTGTGGGATCACCACCCCAGAAGATAAACCTAGATCTCCGAAATCTAGCCCCGACACATTTTGAATCTCCATGGCACTTAAATGGTCCTCTAGTTGCTTGTACCTGTCTTCGGCAGGAGGGTACTGTTCATCATTGTAATCCGTCTCGTTGTCGGAGACCACAGGACTAGGAGCCCTTCCCCCTTGGGGACTGTCTTTCTCTGCAGAGGAAGTAGCCTGATCAGCCTCATTCTGTAGTGTATTCCCAAACCTCCGTCCAGTGTTGAACAACGCAGTCCTCTTCTTCTTCTTCTTCTTCAAGAGAAGAGTCTTCAACTCTTGTTGACCCTGGGCTAAGCTCATGACCAGCTCTTGAAACTGGGCGTTCTGGGCCTGGAGGGCCTTGATAGCTTGTTCGGTAGTAGGCTCGGAAGACATGATGATTGAGTGCTGAAATAAACAACGAAGAAGATTAAGCAACCTGTAGAAGAAGGGTACCTGTTATACATATGATGAATGATATGCTTATTTATGCAATGCATTCAAGGATTTAGAAATTCACAATTGTTGCACACAAAAAGAACACACGTCATATTAATAAGGAGAAATTTTGTTAGTACATAAATGCCCCATGGGCCAAATATTACAAAAACTTCTCAAGGTAAAAAGGTGTTGCACATCCTCTTTGGTGCGATGTAGGTGTTGACGGTCTCTTCCTCATGGAGTCGGCGGGTAAGCTCCAAAACCTTCTTCTCACTGGCGTAGAAGCTGGCTTCAAAAGTATTTCGTTCCTCCTTGAGTTGGATCCAACTCTTCTGCATCTCCTCCCACGATGTTGGCATGTCAGGATATAGGATGGTGTAGGGAACCTCTCCTTCCTTAACGGGCTCTTTAATCACAGGGAGAACATGAGGGTAAGGCATCATTAGACTCTGGGCTCGGGTTCGTACCCACTTGAGATAAGGCTCAAGAGGGATGGAGTTCTTGTGCCCCAGTGTCTTGTTGTCTACCTTGTTAGGCATCCTCCAAGCTCTGATGAACCTTTGGCGAAGTCCTTGCGCATCGTTGTTGAAGTCAAAAACTAGGTCAGGGATCAACATGTCGTGAGGGCCATCCCTCCGTGCATATCCAAATTGTCTCAAAGCTAGACAAGGGTTGTAGGTAATGCCTCCTCTAATGCCAAGTAATGGAACATTAGGGAACTCTCCACAACGATCGATGATGATGACATTTTCTCTGGACCGAGAACACCAATGTACATCAGAGTGAGTGAGGTTCATCAACCGTTGTGACCACCTTAAGCCTTGGTCATTCTTCAAGACAGATTGTGGAAGGTGCGAAATAAACCACCTTGCAAGGAGAGGAGTACAACACATGAGAACACCCCTCTTTCTCATTGTTCGTGTGTAAAATGAGTGAAGAATGTCCCCAAGCAATGTTGGTATTGGATTTCTGGATAGGAAGATCTTGACGGTGTTGACATCTATAAGCTGGTCAGGGTTTGGGAACAAGACCAACCCATAAATGAGGAATGCCACAATTTCTTCAAAGGCTTGTAGGTCCAATGAATTCCAACACTCTTGTGCCTTCTCAAACAAGAATTTTGCTAAGAAGCCTTTGACACCGCTTCTAGTTTCCCAATGCCCCTTGATGTCAGATGGTTGCAAGTGTAGTGCTTGAGCAACATCTTCAGGCTTTGGTTCTTTTCCGTACCGTTGTAGGGTAGTTGATTAAGAATAGGAATTCTCAGGAGTTAAGAAAATTCCTCCAAAGTGGGCACCAATTGATAGTCGGGGAAAGTGAAACAATGGTGAAGGGGGTCAAAGAACTGGACAACACCTTTACCATGTCCTCTTCAATGCTGGTGTTGACTAGGCTGAGCAGTCTACCATGTCTTTCACTGAAGGGAGAGTTTTCCGGAATCCTGGATGTGAGCTCTTTGAGTTGAGGAGGGATTCTCACAAGGTTGACTTGGATAGTTTTCCTGCGAAGAATTTCCATGACCTACAAAACAATAACAAAGATGAAGATCCAAACCCTTGAAATGGTTAGTGAATGCATATGATGCTTTATGATGTTTATGATGCATGCACAAACATATGTACAAGCAATTCACACAAAACCCTAGTTTCAGGCTTGCATGAGGTTTCATAGGTAAGTACCCTCTTGAGTGTAGTTGGCTTAAAAATCTGTCCTATAAATAGTAACCGGGTTCTAAGGAGCTCAATATCATTGGATTGTTTTCCATGTTCATTATTTTGGTTTAGCCACTTAACTAGCAACCAAATTATTCCAAGAAAACAACCCTCAATGAGTGTAGTATCGAGTATCTACCAACTTCGGACTGCACCAAAGCCGGTCATCTCACTATCCCTAATGAAAGGCCAAGATGGTCAAGTAAGGTTCTAGGTCATTAGTGCTTAGTGACATCACTCAACGGCCCCGTACTCTCCTTGATTGAACTCAAGGGTTACCGGTACTCACAAATATGTCGCACTAATATAGTTATTGCTTCAACCGTGTCAGTATACCCCGCACAGTTTCCACAACGTATTGCTATCTATGAATGTTTCCCCAAATCCGGGTGTAGGATTTCAAGCCCAAACAAGAGAACCAAGATATAAAGCAATCAAAGCAAACAATTAGTCATGTAAGAGGGTGATCTAATCCCTAAGGTTACTCCACTTTAAAAATTCTCCCCAGCAGAGTCGCCAGTTCTGTGATACGGTGGGAGAACTGACTTGAGGTTTTGCGTTTGTTTTCGCAAATGTTTCGGTTGAGCAAGAGTCGCCACCGAATTTTTATTTTATCCTAAGGAAAGGTTAAAAAGCACAGCAAAAATCTTTGAGATGTTTTCTTGGGTTCGGGGAGTAGATTATAGAAAGGGAAGGTATTAGCACCCTTTCTATCCATGGTTATCCATGGGCTCTTAGTTACTTGCTTAGATCACTTGCCTTGCATTTTCAATTGTTTGAAATGGTGCTTTCAATTGTTTGAAATGGTGCTTTGTGTGTGGGTTTGAAAATGTTTTTAAAAGAGGCCATTTGTTGTGGCAACCTTTGTAATGATCCATGTTTGAATGTATACAAAGGTGTACTTATCTTTTGAAAAGTTTTCAATGTTTTTGAAAGTTGTTTTGAAAGTGTGTTGTGATGTGTGGTTTTGAAAAGTAGGCAAGTGTTTTTGCAAGTTTGATTCAAGTAACTAAGAGTTGTCTACCCCTAAATTTCTCAAATATTTTTCCTATGTTTTAACCCTTTTAACAATTTTGTTCCACCATTGTATTTGGTGGACAATCTTGTGTTAGGATGTTAACGGGACGGGCGCGGGTCATCGTTTAGACCATGATTGCAATGGTGCCAAGTGTCTTTGGCAACTTTTTTTCTTTAAGGGACTTGATCATTTTTAGGCAACTTTCGAAAGCGTCATCGAGGGACTATGATCATTTGATATTGTTGTGTTTTGCCAAAGACACCCAACATGCAACATGGCCCATTATTGAAGGCAACAAGTGGAGTAACCCTAAGGGGTGCAAGTGTGATTGGTGTTGTCCATTTTCATGCTTTTTGTCTTTTGTTTAGTCAAGCTATTTGTCATTTTTTATTTGCATACAAACCCTAAGTCTATCATGGCATATTTAGAAAGCTTTTAAATGCGAAAAATAAAATCCTAAATTATTACAACACAATTATGGGATGGGGGGTACAAATGTTCAAATGGGGATATTTAGCAAGAAATTAAAATCTAAGTTATTACATCCAAATTGAATATACAAAGATTAATTGTACAATAATTAAGTAAATAAATATGCAAAAATGTATTTATGCACAAAAATGGTTTTTATATGTATGGGAAAGTATTTTTTATGTGAAATATAAACAAAAGAATAAAAAAATCAATTTTTGGATATTTTGTGTTTTTTTTTAAGGCAAAACCCTAATTTTCTAAATAATAATATTTATCAATTATATTATATACAATATTTATTAATTATATACAAAAATAAATAAAAGAGAAGTATATTGTAAAAAAGTAATTTTTGAGGTCAAATATTAATAAAAATGTATTATTTTCATATTTATCCTAAATATTTAATAAAAGTTAAATAAGTATTTATATTATTTACTAAATATATTAAATAGGTACAAAAATAAAAATGTTTATTATTTACAAAAAAAAGTATATTTTTTGGAAAAATGTTTTTCAAAAGATAAAATAAAATAAAATCAGAAAATAAAAATGTATTTGTTTTATTTTTAGTATTTTAAATAAAAGTATATATATATATATATATATATATATATATATATATATATATATATATATATATATATATATATATATATATATATATATATATATATATATATATATATATATATATATATATATATATATATATATATATATATATATATATATATATATATATATATATATATATATATATATATATATATATATATATATATATATATATATATATATATATATATATATATATATATATATATATTTATTTACATATGGAACTAAATGAAACAAATAAATACCAAATAAAATGCAAAAATGTGAGAAAAATATTGTTTAGTGTTTTTTCATGCTTGAATAAAAATATAAAATCAGAATCAAAAAGAAAAACTCAAAAATGACAAATATATCATACAATGGGCCAGGGGGTGCAAATTGAAAAAAAGGGTGCAAAAAGTAGGACTGACTCAGGCCCAGCCCAAGCCAGTCATCTTCAACCTCCAGACTTGTTTGAACAAACAAAAACGCGCGCTTCCTAACTCCTGATTCCTGGACTTTCAAGCAAAACTCATAGCACCAAAAATGTAGAGCATCAAGAGACGAATCCAGACATATAAAAAACTTGACTTAACTCTAAGAAACGAGGGAGAATTTCTTCATCCCCAATTTCTGACCTAAGTTTTTTCTAATGTTTAGGTTCCAAATTCTCTTAACACACACAATATAAATGAAAAGTGAGGATATAGGTAGCTTCAGGGCCATGAGTAGAGCATGTTTCATTCATAAACCTAAGCCTAACTCTTCCTAGATTGAGAGATAGAAGTCCAAACTTTTACCCGTTCAGCTTGAATCGTGTACAACAATGGAGCTTGCTTGAAGTTCAGGGATGCTTCTCCAACCTCTAGCTTACTTTGAAACTAACTGAAACGAGCTATGTGACTCAACCTGCACAACTGAAAAACTGAAAATTGTGAACTTGGTTAGAGGTGTTACAGTCTGTAGCTAGGGCTTGGGATAGCTTGTATGGATGTTATGGAGTTTGTATGAACAAGTTTTGGTCAAAACGCACGAGCAAACTGAGTTATGCAACTCAATCTGCAGGGATGCCCTATTTTGTGCAACAAAATGGTGGTTTGATGTTTGGGGAGGTATTAAAGGTGGTTAGGTCGTGCCTTAGGTCTGTTATGATATATGGAAAATTTTTACAAACTTTGCTTTGGCTAGTTGTTACAGGAATGAGAGTTGTCTTTTGTTTTGCAAAGTTTCTTCCTCGATAAGCAAAGTTTGTCAAGTTGGGTTATAGGCCAAGGCAGGTCCCTCAAGCATGCTGCATAATCTCTCCTTGATCAGTGGGATTAGTCCATAATATTGTGCCTAGAAGATATGCTTTGTACTTCTTAGATTTGTGTTTGACATAAAGTTGATCTTTACAAGAATAGATAAGTTACTTTTTCCAAATATGGCTTGATTTTGTGTGTATTGTCCAAATGCACAAAATAACACTCTAACACAAAGGATATGCATTTAATTATTGAGTGTAAGAAGGATTAGAGGCCTGTAATCTAGCTTGTACAAGCTGATTTCAAAAATGCCCATGTTATGAACATGCATTTGGTCAAGAACAAAAGTGACTTTTGCCCAACTTTGCCAATTCGATTCTCCCTAACCACAAGGGTGTTTGAGAAGTTCTTGGACAATTTTGAAATCTTGGAATGTGTACTACAATCCATCTTTGTAATGCAAGTTGAAATTCCAAGTGGAAGCATGTGAAAAGTGGCCACGAAGTTGGGCAAAAATCCTGCCTAAAATAGGTCAAAAAATTTCTAAGTTAAGAATGTTTTGCACCTCTATTCCAAAAATCATAACTTGAGCTACGAGCTTCTTTTGAGGAAACTTTATGAATCAAAGTTGTAGATTTTGAAATGGACTATAACTTTCATGTTTTGAGTTTTGCTTGAATCCAAATGTATCTTGATGAAAAAAGGTGACAAAGTTAGGAAAAAATAAGAAAGTTTCATAACTTAGAAAAATTCTAAGTTATGAAATTTTCTCATTCTAAACCCTAATTTGCAATTTTTAATTTCTTGATGAACAAGTTTCATAATTTGACATGTCTTGGTGAAAAATGAATCTTGACACTTGATTTTGACCAAAAAGTCAAAGTTTGACTTTTCAGTATACAGTCAAATTTTGCTCAGTTGACTGGAAAATTCATCTGCCAATCTTGTGCATTTGGGATTTTTTGAACTTGTTGAATGTGCCAAGACCATGTCATTGAGTCCTTGAGTCCATATGTGAGCTTGGTTTTCCATTGGTTAGGTTAAACAGTCAAAAATTGCCTTTGTGCAGTCAAAACCCTAAAAATGACCATTTTGCCCTTTTGGTGATCTGATCAAATTTCTTGTGGAATTGTGATCCAAACTTGATCAAATGGTCCATATGAGTTCATAATGTTGATGTGGGTCAAAAATCATGAAGTTTGACTGTCAATTGACCACAATTGACTTTTTCCCCAATACAGCTGATTTCTAGGTCAACTGTCCAATTGACTGGGCAAAGATTGGAATCAAGGCTTGAAACTTGGTATGGATAAACTTGTGAGTCCAACATGAAGCATAAAAGTCATCTTGGGCATTTTAGGTCAAAACATCTTTGTGCAAAGTCAAACCCTAATTTGGGTCAACAGTGCAAGAAGGAGTCTTGAGCAAAGCAAACCCTAACTTGATCTTGAGCTCCAAGGGTCTTGTAGTGAGAAAATATAGATGAAATGGGACGGAAAATTTTGGGGTACAACACATACTGAGGATCAGGGGCTTTTGATTCACTTCTTCCAGGATAGCCTATCTGGGGCATCTCTGGAGTGGTACATGAAGTTGGAGAAAACCCATATTTGTTGCTGGAATGATCTTGCTCGGGCTTTTGTCAAACATTATCAGTACAATGTGGATATGGTGCCTAATCACACTCAATTACATAATTTGTCACAAGGACCAAGAGAATCTTTCAAGGAATATGCTCAGAGGTGGAATGAGTTGGCTGCGAGGGTTCAACCTCCACTCATGGAGAGAGAACTCATTGATATGTTTATGAGTACCCTGCAAGGGCCATTCTATGAGCACATGATAGGAAGTACTTTGGTAGGATTTGTAGACTTGGTTATGGCTGGAGAAAGAATTGAGGTAGGTTTGAAATTGGGGAAAATTCAGATTGGAGGTTCTAGTGGCTCATTAGGGGGCAGTAAGAAACCATTCAACACTTACCCTAAGAAAAAGGAAGGCGACACAAGTGCGGTTTACTCTCATAGAGGAAGAAGAGACGATCATCAGCACCAACAAATCAATGTTGTTTCTATTCCTGTTAATGCTCCTCCGCAGCAGAGACCAAATACAGTGCCTCAACAGCAAAGACAACAAGATGCTCCCCGTCAGTATAATAATCAACAGCAGAGACAGTTGAGGAAATTTGATCCCTTGCCGGTATCTCTTACTGAAGCACTCCACCATTTGCTCGATTTGAAGTTGATCGGTTTGGGAAATATGCCACCACCACCCGCAAGACTTCCTCCTAACTATGATGCTAATGCAAGATGTGAATTCCATTCAGGCGGAGTTGGTCATTCTACTGACAATTTCTTTTCGTTGAAGTGCAAAATATAAGACTTGTTGGATGCTAAGGCAATTAAGTTTACTCCAGTGACTGGTCCGAATGTTACTCAGAACCCAATGCCTAGGCATGGAGGGGGTGTTGTTAATATGATTGATGATAATGGTGAAGTGTTGAATTTAATCATGGACGTGGAACAAGTAACTACTCCGTTGTGGTATGTCAAGAGGTATTTGCTTAACAATTCTATTTTCCCGGATTGTACTTCAGAGTGTGCCAAGTGTAGAGAGCAACCGAAGGGCTGTGATGATTTAAAACCGGTATCCAGTTGATGACAAAGGAGGGTTCCCTGCATTTCTATAGAAAGCCAAGCTACCATAAGGTTACCGAAGAAGATGTTGTTGTGGTATCTATTCCTTACACCCCTGTGCGCATTCCTACCCCATCTAAGGCACCTCCTTTGATGACTACGGTACCTGGTCCCATGTCGTATACCAGTGAGAAGGCCATCCCATGGCATTACGGTGCTGATATTTATTACCATGGGGTGAAGCAGGAAGTAAGTACCCGTTTGTCTGAGGAAGAACGTGTTAAAGATAATGAAGGGGAAGTTCATAATTTTTCTGGTGTGGGTCGAATGACTAGAAGCGGGAGAGTATTTGGTTCTTCCAATGTGTAAGATGCGGCAGATGCTTCTGCAAGAGAAAAAGGAAAACAACAGGCGATGATTGGTAATCTGAGGGTTACGCCAACGAATGTGACTCAACCAATTCCGATACCAGAAGCTTCTTCGGTTCCCGATGAGGTTGAAGAGTTAATGTGAATTATCAGAAAGAGTGATTATAGCATAATTGATCATCTGAGCCATACTCATTCTAAGATGTCTATCTTGTCTTTGTTGATTTATTCACAACCTCACAGAAATGCTTTGATGAAGTTGTTAAAGAATGCGTTCGTGCCACATGAGATAACAGTCAATCAGTTTGAGAATGTTTGTGCTAACATATTTGCCGGGAACAGTCTGGGCTTCACAGATTTGACCTTCCTCCGGAGGGGAGAGACCATAACAAAGCATTGCATATTTCAATGGAGTGCAGGGGCACCACTTTATCCTGGGTTTTGGTGGATACAGGATCGTCTTTGAATGTATTTCCAAAGTCAACATTGATGAAGATTGATTATTCTGGACTGGAGCTGCGCCCTAGTGATTTGATGGTGAAGGCGTTTGATGGGTCTCGAAGGTCAGTGTTTGGGGAGGTGGAGTTACCAATCAAGGTTGGTCCTTGCACCTTCACGGATACATTTGTTGTGATGGATATACAGCCAGCGTATTGTTGTTTATTGGGGAGGTCGTGGATTCATAAAGCAGGGGCAGTCACTTCTACTCTTCATCAGAAACTCAAATATCCTGCAGAGGGAAAGGTGATAACTGTGTGCGGCGAGGAAGAGTACATCGTGAGTCATTTGACATCATTCTGCTATGTTGAATTTGAAGGCAAGATACATGAGACCCCGTTTCAGGCATTTGAGATAGTTCATGCTGTCAATTTTCCTCCTCCAGAGCAGAAAACGAAACCTGAAACTATTATGTCTTCTCTCAAGGATGAGAGAGTTGTGGTGGAAAATGGTAACCCTGAAGGTTGGGGTCAGGTGCTGGACGTTACCCCAAAATTTAATAAATTTGGTCTTGGTTTTAGCCCGGGTCAACAGAGTTCAACTCCCAGAGCATCTAGTTTATCTACTCCTGTGAAGTTTTCCCGTCCTTGTGCTACACAAGAAGGAAACGTCAATGCAGTTGGTGACAATAGGGTTGATGGCTACTGTTGTACCCCAAAATTTTCCCTCTCATTTTATCAAGATTTCCCCTCACAAGACTCTTTGGACTCCAGACAAGATTGGGGTTTGCTCTGCTCAAGACATCTCCTTGCACTGTTAACCTGAAATTAGGGTTTGAGTTTGCACAAGGATTTTTGGACTTCCAATGCCTCATGTGATTTTCATACTTCATGTTGGACTTATAAGATTGCTCATACCAAGTTTCAAGCCTTGAATCAAATGTTTGCCCAGTCAATTGGACAGTTGACCTAGAAATCAGCTGTATTGGAGAAAAAGTCAAGGGTGGCCAATTTACAGTCAAACCTCATAATTTTTTATCCATAACAACATTATAGACTCATATGAACCATTTGATCAAGTTTGGACCACAACTCCTCAAGAAATTTGATCAGATCATCAAAAGGGCAAAATGGTCATTTTTAGGGTTTTGACTGCAGAAGGGAAATTTCTGATTTTTAATCTAGCCAATGGAAAATTGGGTTCAGGAATGGTTTCAAGGACTCAATGGCATCATATTGACCTAATCACAAGGTTCAAAAGATCTCAAATGCATTGGATTGACAAATGAATTTTCAAGTCAACTGATCAAAAATCAACTGAACACTGAAAAGTCAAACTTTGACTTCTTGGTCAAAATCAAGTGCCAAGGGTCATTTTTCATCAAGATGTGTCAAAACATGAAACTTGTTCAACAAGAAACCTAATTTTTAAAATTAGGGTTTAAAATGAAAATTTTCATAACTTTGAAATTTTCTAAGTTATGAAAATTTCTTATTTTTTCCCAACTTTTCCCAACTTTTTCTCCACGATGAAATTGGATTCAAACAAAGCTTCAAACATGAAAGTTGTAGTCCTCCACAAAATCTACAACTTTGATTCACAAAGTTCTCCCAAAATATTCTTGGATCTCAAGTTATGATTTTGTGAACAAGGGTCCATGAAACTTTTAACTTAGTGAAATTTTGCCCTAGTTTAGGCAGGATTTTGACCTATCTTCATGGAAATTTTTCACATAGTTCCAATTGGAATGTCAAAATTCATTTCAAAGATGGATTGTAGGTCATGTTACAAGATTTCCAAAATGTCGAAGAACTCTCCAAGATCATTTGTGGTTAGGGATAATCAAAAGTTTGAAAATGGCAAATTATCACTTTTGGCCAAGGCATTTTGCACATTGCTACAACTTGCAAATCTGTCCAAACCTTGCTTGTACTGTGTTTACATGTTCTAAACCTTTCTACACTCATAAATTAAATGCAAACACATTGGATTAAGGCTTTGTTCTGAGCTTTAGAACATTACACATTGAATTAATCCATTTTTGGCAAAAAGATAACAATGCCATTTCCATAAAGTTCACTTTATGCAATTTTGTTTCTCTTGAGTTGTGAACCCAATCTTTTGCAGAAAACCAACTCCACAAATATCAGGAAAAGTATACCAACCATGTTTAGACTTTGAGCTAGCAAGTACAGCATTTGGCATTGTCAACTTACCTTTTGCTTCAAAAACAAGAAAGCTTGCAAAAGTGAGATAACTTTGTAATCGGATATAACCAAGTCTTGTGCATATTTCAAACGACCTCAACACATTGCAAGAAGCCAGAAACACGATTCCATAAGCTCTCAAACACCCCAAAACACCAAAACACTAACTTCTGCCCAAAACAGGGCAAGTTCTGCAAATCAGAAGCCATCTTCACATTGCCTCGTGCATTTTGACCCAAACCACTTCAAACACTTTCTAAACAACCCACCTGAACTATCCAAGCCATTTTTCATCAACTGTAACTTCATTTTCTGAGTTTGCAGGTTGACTTCTACAAGGAGATTCAAGCTATTTCAAAGCAAGCTAAGCATTGGGAAAGGTCAAGGGAACATCAAGCAAGCTCAAAAGAACCTCAGACCTCACTGAAAGTTGCTGCATTGCCATACTCGAGCTTGACTGAAACAGGTAAATTTCAAACTTCTATCTCCTTATTTATGAATTATTAAGCTTAGGTTTGTGAAGCAAAAATATAGTCCTCATTGTCCTTGAACTGTACATATGCTTAGAATTCATTTATGTTAACTGAGCTAGGAGTATTTGATAGTTGAACTTACTGAAAAAATTAGGTTATAAATTAGGGGCACTGAAATTCTCCCTGGTTTCTTAGAGTTAGATCAAGTTTTTTACATGGTTAGAATCGTGTGATCAAAAGCTATAACTTTCATGTTGCAAGTTTTTATTTTTGAGCACGTATGCAGGAGTTCCAGATTTGAACATGGCGCGCGCGTTTTCTTTGTCTCAAGGTCAGGGAAGAAGGCAACTTGGGTTGGGCCTGGCCTGCCTTGCTTTTGACACCCTCCATTCTAATATTTGCACCCCCATGGCCCATTTCTCTTATTTATTATATTTTCTCATTTATTTTACATTTTCTGACTTTTATTATTTTTTCTAAATATAAAAAATCACCAAAAATATTTTCTTAAATTTTCACATTTTATTTTATTATTTTTTAGCATAAGAATAGTTATTAAATAATATATACTTTGATTTTCTTAAATAAATTTATAAATAATACAAAAATATTATATATTTTTATTTTTATTATTTATACACTTAAATAATATTATCTCACAGATTTTAATTTTTTAAGACTTTTGTATATATTTTATTTATTTTCTTGTACATAAATAAATAATATAATATTTATATTTTCTTTTAAAACCAAAACTAGGGTTTCTACCCTTTCAAAAATAATCACAATATTTTTCTTATTTTTTTGAAGACATTAAATAAATTTATTTTACATACATAAAATAAAATACAAAAAAACATCCTTTTGCATATTTATATTTATTTTCATATTTAAATATTTGTCCATTTATTTATTTGTGCAATATTTCAATTTGGTTGTAATAATAGTTTTAGGGTTTATTTTTTAGCAATATCCCCTTATTCAAACTTGTATCCCTCTCCCCATAATAATATTGTAATAGTCTTAGATTTACTTTTACGCATTTTATCGCTTTAATGCCATGATAGTAAAACTAGGGTTTGTATGGAAAAGACCAAAATCAAACAAATAGCTTGACTAATACAAGACATAAATGCATGAAAAATGACAACACAATACACACAAGCATCCCTAGAGTTTCATCCACTTGTTGCCTTAAAAATGGCCATGGTATGCATGCTAGGTATCTTGGCAAAACAAAACAAAACAAAAGATCATAGTCCCTCGATGACGCTATCTTGGTTGCCTATACAAAAATGATCTAGTCCCTCAAAAAACATGCTAAGATACTTAGCAACATTGCTATCATGGTGATACGATGACTCGTGCCTGTCCCGTTTAACATCCAAAGACAAGGTTGTTTACCAAATACAATGGTAAAACAACAATGTCAAAGGGTTAAAAATGTGTAGGAAAGATCTTTGAGTAGGGTAGACAACTCCTAGTTACTTGATCAAACTTGAAAAACATCCTTGCTATTTTCAAACATCACATACACAATTTCAAAACATTTCCTAACAAACTTTCAAACATTGAAACATTTTTCAAAAGACAAACACCTTTGTATACATTTAAACAAGAATCATTACAAAGGTTGCCTAGACAAAGGCCTCTTTTCAAAATACTTTCAAAACCACACACAAAGCACCATTTCAAACAATTGAAAAGCAAAAGCAAGTGATCTAAAACAAGTAACTAAGAGCCCATGGAAAACCATGGATAAAAGGGGTGCTAGCACCTTCCCTTTTCATAATCTATCCCCCGAACCCAAAAACAATCTCAAAGGTCTTTCCTGTGCTTTTTGACCTTTCCTTTGGATAAAATAAAAAATTCGGTGGCGACTCTTGCTAACCCGAAACATTTGCAAACACAAACGCAAAACCTCAAGTCATTTCTCCCACCGCATCACAGAACTGGCGACTCTGCTGGGGAGAATCTAAAAGTGGGGTTACCTTAGGGTTTTAGATCACCTTTACATGCTTATCTTGCTTGACTTGATTGCTTTACATTTGGTTCTTTTGTTTGGGTTTAAATCCTCTACCCGGATTTGGGAAACATTCATAGGTAAATAGCAATACGTTGTGGAAACTGTGCGGGGTATACCGACATGGTTGAAGCAATAGCTATATTAGTGCGACATATTTGTGGGTACCGGTAGCCTTTGAGTTAATCAAAGAGAGTACGGGGCCGCTGAGTGATGTCATAAAGCACTAATGGATTTTAGAACCTTTACTTAACCAACTTGGCCTTTTTTAGGGGTAGTGAGATGACCGGCTTTGGTGCAGTCCGAAGTTGGTAGATACTCGACACTACACTCGTTGAGGGTTGTTTTCTTGGAATATTTTGGTCGCCAGTAAAGTGGCTAAACTGAAACAATGAACACAGAAAATAATCCAGTGATATTGAGCTCCTTAGAACCCGGTTACTATTTATAGGACAGGTTGAGCCAACTAAACTTCAAGAGGGTACTTACCTATGAAACCCCATGCAAGCCTGAAACTAGGAACTTGTGTGATTTGTTTGTACATATATACTTGTGCATAACATCATAACATCATGAAGCATCATATGCATCTACTAACCATTTCAAGGATTTGGATCTTCATCTTTGTTCCTGTTTTGTAGGAAATGGAATCACTTCGCAAGAAAACCATCCAAGTCAACCTTGTGAGAATTCCTACTCAACTCAAGGAGCTAGCTTCAAGGATTCCTGAGAATTCTCCATTCACCGAGAGGCATGGTTGCCTTCTCAACTTAGTCAACACCAACACTGAGGAAGACATGGTGAAAGTCCTCTTCCATTTCTTTGACCCCCTACACCACTGCTTCACATTTCCTGATTACCAGCTTGTGCCTACTTTGGAGGAATTTCTCAACTCCTGAGGATTCCTATTCTCCATCAACTACCCTACAACGGTACGGAAAGAGATCCAAAGCCTGAAGATGTTTCTCAAGCCTTACACTTGCAACCATCTGATATCATAGGCCATTGGGAAACTAGAAGTGGTGTCAAAGGTTTCTTGTCAAAGTTTCTGTTTGAGAAGGCCCAAAGCTGCTGGAATTCATTGGACTTACAAGCTTTTGAGGAGATTGTAGCTCTTCTCATCTATGGTATGGTCTTGTTCCCTAACCCTGACTAACTTATAGATGTCAGTGTTGTCAAAATCTTCATGGCTTGCAACCCGGTGCCTACATTGCTTGGGGATATCCTCCACTCATTTCACACTCGAACAATGAGGAAAAGAGGTGTTCTCATGTGTTGTACTCCTCTACTGGCAAGATGGTTTATTTCTCATCTTCCCCAATCAGTCTTGAAGAATGAGCAAGGTTTGAGGTGGTCACAACGATTGATGACTCTTACATATTCAGATGTTCATTGGTGTTCTCGATCCCGATAAAATGTTATCATCATTGATTATTGTGGGGAATTCCCTAATGTCCCTCTACTTGGCATTAGGGGAAGCATTACCTACAACCCCTGCTTGGCTATGAGACAATTTGGGTATGCCCGAAGGGATGGCCCACATGACATGATGATTCCAGACTTGGTTTTTGACTTTGACAATGACGACTAAGGACTTCAACAAAGGTTTATCCGAGCTTGGAGGATGCCCAACAAGGTGGATAGTAAGACCTTGGGACACAAGAATTCCATCCCTCTTGAGCCTTACCTCAAGTGGGTACGAACCCGCGCCTAGAGTCTTATGATGCCTTACCCCTACATTCTTCCTGTGAGCAAAGAGCCTATTATGGAAGGAGAGGTTCCATACACCCTCCTACATCCCGACATGCCAACATCACTAGAAGATTTACAAAGGAGTTGGATACAGCTCAAGGGAGAATGTGATACTTTTGAAGCCCAATTCTACGCAAGTGAGAAAAAGGTTTTGGAACTTACTCGTCAACTTCACGAAGAGCAGACTCTCAACACCTACATCGCACCAAAGAGGATGTGCAACGTCTTTTTACATTAGAATTTTGTATTATTTTTTCCCATGGGGCATTTATGTACTAACAAATTCTATCTTATTAATATGACGTGTGTTCCTTTTTGTTTAAAACAAATTTGAATTTCTGAATCCTTGAATGCATTACATGAATACATATCATTCATCATATGCATAAGCATGTCTTCACACCAGGTTTCCTTATCTCTCTGTTGTTTATTTCAGCAAGATGGATATAGAGCAGACGGTCAAAGACTTGCAAGCGCAGAATTCACAGTTCCAACAGCTACTCATGACTTTGGCTAAAGGTTAGGAAGATCTCAAAACCTTGATGGAAAAGGAAAAAGAGAAAAAGAAAAAGAAGAGGGTTGGTGTGGCTACCATGGGTAAAAGATTCGAAGGTCAAGCTAGAAGGGTCTTGGATTTCCCCTTAACATCTGATGAAGGGGTAGGAAAGGGTAAAGGAACTGCAGTGCAATCTGAGTCTGAGGAAGAAGAGGGGGAGGAGGATGAAGACTATTCTGAACGGCAGTACCCTCCTGCAGACGACAAGTACAAGAATCTGGAAGAACGTCTGGCTGCCATGGAGGTGCAAAGAGTGCCTGGGCTGGACTTTCAAGAGCTAGGGTTGGTTGATGGGATTATGATTTCCCCTAAGTTTAAGGTGCCTATATTTGCTAAGTACGATGGTTTGTCTTGTCTAAAGATGCATCTACGTTCTTACGTCAGAAAAATTCAACCGCATTCTTCTGACAAGGATCTGTGGGTTCATTTCTTCTAGGATAGTCTTTCGGGGACGCAGTTAGATTGGTTTTACCAGCTAGAGAGGTCTGATTTGCACAATTGGGAGGATTTGGCTGCTGCCTTCTACAGACAATATCAATATAATGCGGATTTAGCACCAACCCGTACTCAACTATAGAGTATGGACATGGTCTCAAATGAAGGTTTCAAAGAGTATGCCCAGAAATGGAGAGACTTGGCGGGACGAGTGCAACCACCTCTATCTGAGAGGGAGCTGGTAGATATGTTCTTGGGTACATTGTTGAGCCCCTTTTTCAATCACCTAATTAGAAGTTCTTCTACGGGGTTCACCGAGTTAATTCTAACTGGTGAGAGAGTTGAAGCCGGAATCAAGAGCGGGAAAATTCAAAAGGATGCATCTGCTTCTGCTGCCCTCAAAAAGACCTTTCCAGCAAAGAAAGAAGTGTCAGCTGTTTACTCCCAGAGAAGTCAAGGAAGAGTTGAGCGCTGGCTAGCGGTGGGGGCTGTAATGATTCAGAAGTCTGCAGCTGATCAGCCTAGAAACAATCAACCCAGAACCAACCAAGTAAGGGTGGAAAGGCCTGCATGGCAATTCACCCGAATCAATATGACACATGCTCAGGTTTTACCCCATCTCTTAAAGTTAAACCTTTCCAGTTTGAAAGATGCACCGAATAATCCGAATACAACTTCTCCTTACTACCATGCAAACGCCAAGTGTGCTTATCACTCAGACAGCCTGGGGCACAACACCAACAATTTTTGGGCCCTCAAGAATAAAATTCAGGATTTGATAGATGCTAAAGAATTTGAATTCGACGTCCCTGAAAAGCCTAATGTGATCTTTGCTCTAATTCTAAAACATGGTCACAATGCCCATGCTGTTGAAGAAGATCTTTTTGTTGCTACTGTTGATGATTTGATGACTCCGCTACCGATAATTAAGTTGAATTTGCTGAAGGCTGGGATTTTCCCAGGTTGTGAAGAAGATTGTTGCCTTTGTTCATCCTTACCAATCGACTGTCTGTTGTTGAAGTTAGGCATCCAACGCCTAATGGATAATCAAGAAATCCTTTTTGAAAAGACTCCTGTTACACCGACTCCTGTTAATGATATTTCGATAATTACCATATCCGCCAATATTTCTAAGGTCTCCAAAAGACCTGTTAAGATTACATTTGATCCAAAGATTGTACCTTTGAAGATAACCATGCCGGGGCCTATCCCGTACAAGTCCAACAAATCAATACCGTGGAACTATAGGGGAGAGATCTTTTACCACGATATTAAACAAATTGAATCAACTGAAGAGAGTTCTGATGAAGAGACTTCCGACATTGGAAACATTGCCGGAACGAGTAAAATCACCCGCAGTGGAAGAATTTTCTCTCTGGAGATTGCGCCTCCAAGGGCAATCTTTGGACCCTCAGTTGCTCCTAAGGTCACTCCTGTACCGGTCAACATATCTGCGAGAACTCAGATTATTGAAGAAGTTGTGACTCATATGGTTGTCCCCTCTGTTGCTGCTGATGATAGAGGGAAATGGATCCAAGAAGAGCCCGTCAGGATGAGGGCTCAGCCGTTGATTATCCTTGAAACCTCTCAAAAAGAAATGGAAGAGATTTTGAAAATAATCAAGAAAAGCGATTATAATATTGTGGAGCAAATGGGGAAAACCCCCTCAAAAATCTCTATGCTGGCCTTGCTTCTTTGTTCAGAAGCTCATGCTAAAGCCCTGATCAAATTATTAAAGACGGCCCATGTGCCACATGAAACCTCTGCGGATCAGTTCCAAGAATGTGTAGCTAGCCTAACAGCAGACAATGGTCTAGGATTCTCCAATGCTGATCTAACAATCAAAGGGAGAAAACATAATGACGCTTTGCATGTCTCGGTGGAATGCAGAGGGACTACTCTAGCACATGTACTGGTGGACACTGGTTCATCGCTGAACGTCCTACCGAAGAAGGCATTGGACAGGCTAGATTGTGAAGGTTTAACTTTGAAGCCCAGCAATATCATTGTCAGAGCCTTTGATGGTTCTAAGAGGATGGTCCACGGGGAGGTGGACATCCTGATCAAAGTGGGAACTAAAACCTTCAACTCCACATTCTATGTCATGGACATCCGTCCTTCCTATTCTTGCTTGTTGGGAAGACCCTGGATTCATCATGTTGGAGTCGTTACTTCTACTCTGCATCAAAAGCTCAAGTACCCTATCCAGGGGAAAATTGTAACAGTTCACGGTGAAGATGAATACATGATAAGCCATCTAAATTCTTTCCGCTATGTAGAACTGGATGGTGAATTCATCGAAACCCCCTTTCAGCATTTTGAAGAGGTAGCTCAGGAGATTGCGGCAACCAAGACAGTGCCTTCTGTACCCATGATTACCAGGCCTACACCGTAAATGTTGTCTCTCAAAGATGCAAGGGCTGTGATTGAAGAAGGAGGAAGCACAATCTGGGGGCAGCTTTCCGACTTTCCCTTTAAATCTGATAAATTCGGCTTGGGTTTCACTGCTTCTGCTCAGAAGGTTGTGCGTCACTCCCGCGCTGGAGGGCCACCAATGAAGATCACCCATCATGGAGTTAATTCTTTGGATATTGGTGAAGAGGAGAGCAACCTAGAAGACTGGATTTTCCCTACTGTTGAAGGAGGACTATGCAATTGGGAGGCAAAGGACTTTGTTCCCATTACTTTCATCAATCAATAATTTATCTTTCAAACATTTTTTGTTGGTTTGTAATAATTCCTAAACAATTCGTACACTTTTAACCTTGTACCTTACCCGAGGTACATAGGTCCATTTGTAAGGGTTTGATTTTTCATCTTCATATGCCATTTTAATGAATCATGGACGTTTTCACATATAAACTTTTGTGTTCATTTTCTTTCTTTTTACATTTTATTTGTTTAAAGGTGGCTATCCCTTACACACACCCACAATCACCAATGCAGGTACCCTTCCATTCTGGACTCCATGGGTAACAATTATGCTATGGCCTTCAGTGACTTTGAAGATCTGGTCTACCATGCCGAATACGAAGGTGATGAAGACTGTGAAGTTCCTGGAGAATTGGCTAGACTGCTACAACATGAAGAAAGGGTTATTCTATCTCACGAGGAGTTGTTAGAGACAATCAACTTGGGAACTGAGGAAGACAGAAAAGAAGTTAGAGTGGGTGCCAACCTAGAGCCAAGTGTCAAAGAGCGCTTAGTTCAGCTGTTGAATGAATATGTTGAGATCTTCGCCTGGTCATACGAAGACATGTCGGGGCTTGATACAGATATTGTGGTTCACCGTCTCCCTACAAGAGAAGATTGTCCACCAATTAAACAGAAAGTCCGCCGCATGAGGCCTGACATGTCTGAAAAAATCAAAGCAGAAGTGATGAAGCAGTTCAATGCTGGATTTCTTGTTGTTACTTCCTATCCACAATGGGTTGCTAACATTGTGCCCGTTCCTAAGAAGGACAAAAGAGTGAGAATGTGCATGGATTACAGAGACTTAAAAAGGGCCAGCCCTAAAGATGACTTTCCACTACCGCACATTGACATCTTGGTTGATAGTATAGCTCAGCACAAGGTATTTTCTTTCATGGACGGATTTTCAGGTTACAACCAGATCAAAATGGCTCCTAAAGACATGGAGAAAACTACTTTTGTTACACAGTGGGGTACGTTCTGTTACAAACTGATGCCATTCGGACTGAAGAATGTCGGGGCAACCTATCAACGCGCCATGGTAGCTTTTTTTCATGATATGATACATCATGAGATAGAGGTCTACATAGACGACATGATAGCCCGTTCACAAACTGAAGAAGAACACCTCGACCATCTGCAAAAGTTGTTTGTCAGGTTGAAAGAGTACAAGCTCAGACTAAACCCTAACAAGTGCACTTTCGGAGTCAGGTCCGGTAAACTCTTGGGTTTCATCGTCAGCAACAAAGGCATCGAGGTTGATCCTGCCAAAGTCAAAGCTATACAAGAAATGCCGGCCCCTCGCACTGAGAAGGAGGTCAGAGGTTTCTTAGGACGCCTAAACTACATTGCAAGGTTCATTTCTCACCTAACATCTACCTGTGAACCAATCTTCAAGCTGTTGAAGAAAGATCAGGTGGTTAAATGGAATGACGACTGTCAAGTTGATTTCGATAAAATCAAGGAGTATTTGCTAGAACCTCCTATGTTGATGCCTCTCGTCGAAGGAAGACCGCTAATCATGTATCTGACTATCCTAGAGACTTCAATGGGGTGCGTACTGGACCAACATGACGAGTCTGGCTGAAAAGAGCATGCCATTTATTACCTTAGCAAAAAGTTTACGGACTGTGAGACCAGCTACTCACTGCTCGAGAAAACTTGATGCGCTTTGGTATGGGCTGCTCGCTGGCTAAGGCAGTATATGTTGACTCATACCACTTTGCTGATATCTAAGATGGATCCGATTAAGTACATCTTTAAGAAGCATGCTCTATCTGGAAGAGTCGCTAGATGGCAGATGATCCTCACAGAATACGATATACATTACACGACCCAAAAAGCTATAAAGGGGAGTGTGCTAGCCGATCATCTGGCCCATCAAGCTGTCGAAGATTACCAATCCATGAGGTTCGACTTCCCCGACGAGGATATCATGACATTGGACAACATTGAAGATTTCAGACCATATGACGGACCTGAACAAGGATCACGATGGACCCTGTACTTTGATGGTGCTTCTAATGCACTTGGCAACGGTATCGGCGCGGTACTCATCTCACCAAAAGGTTGCCATACACCTTTCACTGCCAGACTCTACTTCAGTTGCACCAACAACATGGCCGAGTATGAAGCTTGTATCTTTGGTCTCAAGGTTGCTATTGACTTGGGAATCAAATATTTGATTGTATTTGGGGACTCAACTTTGGTCATCAGTCAGATCAAAGGAGAGTGGGATACTAAACATCCAAACCTCATCCCTTACAAAGAACATGTCCTGACATTGTTACCACATTTCGAGAAGATTAGCTTTGAGCACTTTCCGCGAGAAGAAAATAAGCTAGCAGATGCTCTAGCTACAATGTCATCCATGTTTAAACTTAATTGGGATAATGAGGCTCCCCAAATCACCATTGAACGGATGGACGAACCCGTGCATTGTCACGAGATTAATACCGAAGAAGTAGTGAACCGATCGTGGTTTCATGACGTCAAAAGGTATCTCGAAGCACAAGAATACCCTGAAGAAGCATCCGTCAACGACAAAAAGTTCTTAAGGAGGTTCTCTGCTAAGTTCTTCCTAAGCAATGGTATCCTATACAAGCGCAATCATGATTGCATTCTACTCCATTGTGTTGACAAGGTTGAAGCTGAGCAGATCATGGCTGAACTGCACAATGGTACCTTTGGCACTCACTCTAGCGGACATACGATGGCTAAGAAGATTCTGCGGGAAGGCTATTATTGGTCTACCATGGAAGCTGATTGCCATCAACATTCTCGTACTTGTCACAAATGTCAAATCTATACGGACAAGGTACATATACCTCCAGTTCCTCTCAATGTCTTAACAGCTCCTTGGCCATTCGTGATGTGGGGAATCGACATGATTGGAGAGATCAAGCCTACAACATCTAATGGACACTATTTCATCTTGGTGGCCATTGATTACTTCACCAAGTGGGTCGAAGCAGCGTCCTTCGCATCCGTTACAAAGAATGTGGTTGCTCGCTTCATCAAGCAGAACCTCATTTGCCGGTACGGCATCCCCGAAAGGATCATCACTGACAACGGTACAAACCTGAACAATACTATGATCACTTCCTTGTGCGAGCAGTTCCAGATTCATCATCACAATTCATCTCCCTATCGGCCAAAGATGAACGGTGATGTCGAAGCTGCAAACAAAAATATCAAGAAGATCATACAAAAGATGACAGTCACTTACAAGGACTGGCATGAGATGTTACAGTTTGCTCTGCACGGGTACCGTACCACGGCACGTACATTAACTGGGGAAACACCTTATTCTCTGGTATACGACATGTAAGCTATTTTACCTATCGAGGTTCAGATTCCCTCCTTGAGAATTATGAAAGATGTTGGTTTGAGTGAAGACGATTGGATTCATACCCGGCTTGATCAACTTAACTTGATTTAAGAAAAGCGACTTACTACTGTTTGCCATGGTCAGGCGTATCAGAAACGAATGATCAATGCTTTCAACAAGAAAGTCAGACGCCAAGTATATCAAGTCGGGGACCTTGTAATCAAGCGGATCATCTTGCCGCAAAGTGATCCCAGGGGAAAATGGACTCCTACCTATGAAGGACAATTTGTGATCAAAAACATCTTTTCTGGTGGGGCAATGATCCTGACCACCATGGACGGCGATGACCTGCTGCACCCTGTGAACGCAGACATAGTAAAAAGATACTACGCATAAATGACCCGACAAGTTGAAAACTCAAAAGGGCGACTTGGGCAAAAATGGGCATCCCGGTGAATCGAAAACCCGAAAGGGCGGTTCAAGCAAAAATTAGGGATAAATAAAAAAATTTGTACACCCGGCAAGTTGAAAACCCGAAAGGGCGACTTGGGCAAAAAAGGGTTTCCTGGTGGATCGAAAACCCGAAAGGGCGGTTCAGGCAAAAGTTAGGGAATTAAATCGTATGACTATGTCTCGTCAGATCACTTTAAGGACAATCTCTTCACAGACAAGCTCCTGACTTCTGATCAATTCATTCATCATCAGACGAAGCAACGAAGGGACAAGATATCCAGAGTTACGAAGGCTATAGTAGAATGGGAACCCCATGTAATTTTTACACATAACCATCTTTCTTTGTATAAATTTTTCTCAATTTTTACGACAACATTCTCTTACTAGAACGTCTGTCTCCTTTGTACAAAATACTTACACAAAGTTAATACAAAGATACTTCAAAGTGCAGAAAACTATTTGCCTTTTCTTTTTCTTTACACTTGTGTTTTATTTGAAAACGTCCAATGGTTTATTAAATGAGCATATGCATTTGAATATAATCACTGTTTACAAATAAACAAAATGTGAAAGAATAATTACTGACAGGTTGAAAGGATAGGAAAATGTCTTTAGGCTATTCCAAAAGAAATCCCCTGTAGTACATCATCTAGATCCCCAGCGGAGCTAAAACCTTGAAATACATATCCCCAGTGGAATTAAATTTCAAAGTCCACACCAGAGTTAAAACTCCCAATCCCCGGCGGAGTTATATTTCAAACCCTTAATTCCCATCAGAGTTAAACTTCAAACTCCCAATCCTCAGCAGAGCAAAACTTTTAACTACAGATCCTCAACGGAGTTGAAACCTTCTTCCCCAATGGAGTCAAAATTCCAACTACCAATCCACAGCAGAAACCATCCAGTTTCTCATGATTCCCCAGCAGGTTGTCTTAAAGTCTGAGAATCAACCAGATAACAGTTAACTTTTGTCTTATCCCCAAACTAGGATAATTCCCCAGTAGAGTGGCATACAACCCAAACTCCTGAACTTTTTCCAAACAGGAATATACTTTTTCCCAAGAGAGTCTTGAACTTACTTTCCGGCAGGATAGCTACTCCCCAGCAGTATAGCTATTCCCCACAGAGTTTTTACTCCCAACAGAATGAAGATTCTCATTCTTAACTCCCCAGCTTGAAGTCCCCAAGGACTCAGTTTACCCTAGCAGATTAAAGATTCTCATTCCCCAGTGAAGTGGCCAGAGTCTTCATTACTCCCAGCATGAATTTTTCAGAATTCTTAATCCCCTGCAGATCGAAGATTCTCATTCTCACTTCTCCAGTGAATCCCCCAAGGGTTCAATTTCCCCAGGAGATCGAAGTTTCTCATTCTTAGTTCCCCACAGAAGCCATCAGAGTCTTCCTTATTCTCCAGCAGATTAAGGTTTTTTTCTTTTGTCTAATCCCCAATAGAGATCATCAGATTTTCCTTATTCCCCAGTCGAGTAAGGAGTCCCATGGTGTAATCCCTAACCATAGTCATCAAAGTTCTCAGGATTCCCCAAGCATGTTTCTCAAGCAGACTTGAAGGATCCTATATCCCCAGGAAAGTTGTGAAGGATTCTCACATCCCCACAGAAGTTGTCAAAGTTTTTGATAATCCCCACGAGTTGCCAAGGGTTTTCTACCCCCAACAGTTGGTCCAAGGATTTCTCATCTTCAGCAATCACATATTTTTAGTCTCCAGCAGCGGTCAAAGATTTATTTTCCCTGGCAGCAGTCAAGGATTTTATTATCTCCAACTATCAAGGATTTATTTTCCTCTGCAAGACAGCTAATCAGCTTACATGCGCATACATAACATTCATATATCATAAACATTGATAAAACACATTTTATTGCATCATACATTTCATGCAACATAACTTTGTGTTTCAGCTAACATTTTACCCTTTTCAGGATAAGATTAAAAACTATCTTTAACAAATATTCAAAGATTTCATATACAGTACGGATACACTCCAGACACGAAAGTCATTCTGTTACTCATTCAGATCTCTTATTCAGATACAATATGGATACACCCCAGGCATGGAGGTCATTCTATTACTCATTCAGACTTCAACAATCAGATACAGATTAGATACGCTCCAGACACGGAAGCCATTCTATTTCTCATTCATATTCAACTATCAGTTTCAAGTCCAGATACACTCCAGACACGGAAGTCATTCTGTCACTTATTCAGATCCCAGTTACAGTTCAGATACACTCCAGACACGGAAGTCATTCTACTACTCATACAAATCTCAACTTCAGATACAATCCAGATACGCTCCATACACGGTTGCCATTTTGTCACTTATTCTGAATTTTTCCCCAGCCCAGAGATGCTCCAGACTCGGAAGTCATTATGTCACTTATTCAGATCCCAGTTACAGTACGGATACACTCCAAGACATGGAAGTCATTCTGCTACTCATTCAGATCTCTTATTCAGATACAATATGGATACACCCCAGGCACGGAGGTCATTTTATTACTCATTCAGAATCTCAAGTCAAGATACAGTCCAGATACGCTCCAGACACGGTATTCGTTCTATTTCTCATTCAGATTCAACTATCAATTTCAATTTCAGATACACTCCAGACACGGAAGTCATTCTGTCACTTATTCAGATCCCAATTACAATATGGATACACTCCATACACGAAAGTTATTCTGCTACTCATACAGATCTCAACTTCAGATACAGTCCAGATACGCTCCAGACACGGTAGCCATTCTGTCACTCATTCAACCTTTTCCCCAACTCAGATACGTTCCAGATACGGATACCATTCTGATGTTCATTCTCCTGATTTTCAAAAAACAGTCTTGGATGGCATCTTTAAGCCCATCTCCAACAAGATTCTATCACATCTCCAAATGGCATCTTTAAGCCCATTCCCTCAACTACATTTTGACGAGTGCAAATTTACGGGCACTCTAGTGTCCAATCATCTTTTACCTTCGAGTCACGAACGAAAAACTCGCCAATCTAACTCTTCAGGTTCAAGAATATTGAACAGGGGCAGTTGTTGTACCCCAAATTTTTCCCTCTCATTTTATCAAGATTTCCCCTCACAAGACTCTTTGGGCTCCATACAGGATTAGGGTTTGCTCTGCTCAAGACATCTCCTTGCACTGTTAACCTGAAATTAGGGTTTGAGTTTGCACAAGGATTTTTGGACTTCCAATGCCTCATGTGATTTTCATACTTCCTGTTGGACTTATAAGATTGCTCATACCAAGTGTTGTACCCCAAAATTTGCCCTCCCATTTCCTCAACATTTTCTCATCACAATACTCTTAGAGCTCAAGATCCAGTTAGGGTTTCCTCTGCTCAAGACTCCTCCTTGCACTGTTGACCCAAATTTGGGTTTGTGTTTGCACAAAGATGTTTTGACCTAAAATGCCTAAGATGACTTTCATGCTTCATTTTGAACTCACAAGTTTATCCATACCAAGTTTCAAGTCTTGATTCCAAACTTTGCCCAATCAATTGGACAGTTGACCTAGAAACCAGCTGTATTAGGGAAAAAAGTCAACTATGGTCAAATTGACAGTCAAACCTCATGAAATTTGACCCACATCAACATTATGAACTCATTTGAACCATTTGGTCAAGTTTGGATCACAATTCCACAAGAAATTTGATCAGATCACCAAAACGGCAAAATGGTCATTTTTAGGGTTTTGACTGCACAAAGGCAATTTTTGACTGTTTGACCTAACCAATGGCAAACCAAACTCACATATGGACTCAAGGACCCCATGGAATTGTCTTAACATGTTCAACAAATTCAAAAGATCCCAAATGCACAAGATTGACAGATGAATTTCCCAGTCAATTGATCAATTTTTGACTGTATACTGAAAAGTCAAACTTTGACTTTTTTGGTCAAAATCAAGTGTCAAGATTCATTTCTCATCAAAACATGCCAACATTGGAAACATTGCCGGCACAAGCAAGATCACCCGAAGTGGGAGAATATTTTCTGCAGAGATTGCCCCCCCAAAAGCAATCTTTGGACCCTCATCTTCCGCCAAAGTTATTCTTGCACCAATAAAACTTTCCACTAGAACCCCATTGATTGAAGATGCTGCTGTTCCTGTTGTTGTCCCTCCAACTTCTGCTGATAAGGGTAAAGGGATCCAAGATGAGCTCGTCAGGACGAGGGCTCAACCTTTGGTCATCCCGGAAACCTCTAAGAAATAGATGGAGGAGATCTTGAAGATAATTAAAAAGAGTGATTATGACGTGGTAGAACAACTGGGGCAAACCCCCTCAAAAATCTCCATGTTAGCATTGCTACATTGTTCAGAGGCGCACGCCAAAGCATTGATAAAGTTCCTGAAGACGGCCCATGTACCCCAGGAAACCTCTGCCGACCAATTCCAAAACTGTGTAGCCAGTCTTACAGCAGACAACGGTTTAGGTTTCTCTGATGCTGACCTAACCTCAAAAGGAAGAAAACACAACGACGCATTACATGTGTCAGTAGAATGCCAGGGAACTACTCTGGCCCATGTTCTAGTGGACACTGGTTCTTCTCTGAACGTGCTGCCTAAGAAGGCCCTCGACCGTTTAGACTGTGAAGGCTTGGAGTTAAGGCCAAGTAATATCATTGTAAGGGCATTTGACGGGTCAAAGAGAATGGTACATGGGGAGGTAGACATTCCCATTAAGGTTGGCACAGAGGTTTTTCCCTCAACTTTCTATGTGATGGACATCCGTCCGTCATACTCATGCTTATTGGGGAGACCATGGATACACAATGCTGGGGCAGTCACCTCTTCCCTACATCAAATGCTGCAGTACCCTGTCAAGGGAAAGATAGTAACCGTCCACGGTGAAGAGGAATATATGATTAGCCACCTGAACTCTTTCCGGTATGTAGAGGTAGAAGGTGAATTCATTGAGACACCATTCCAGCACTTCGAGGAAGTCTCTCCTGAGGAGGAAGTAGCAAAAGTGGTAGCTGAGGTACCAAAGCAGATGGCCAGGATGGCATCTCTAAAAGACGCGAAGGCCGCAATGAAGGAAGGGAAGAACTCAACATGGGGGCAGTTGCCAGACATTCCTCATAAAACAGACAAGTTTGGTTTAGGATTCACTGCCGCGGGGAAGAAAGCTATGCGCCGCTCAAAGGTTGAAAGAGCACCCATCAAGATCTCTCCTTATGGGATCAATGCTTTGGAAGATGAAGACGAAGAGGCCAACATTGAAGATTGGATCTACCCAACCATCGAATGGGGACTACGCAACTGGGAGGCAAAGGACTTTGTCCCCATTACTTTTATTAATCAGTAATTATCTGTCAAACATTTCCTTTGGTCTGTAATAATTATTTTTGAACAATCCGTACACTACTTTTTCACCTCATGCCTTGCCCGGGGCATGTAGGTCCATTTGTAAGGGTCTTGATTATCTTCATATCCATATTCCATGTTTAATGATTCATTGGACGTTTTTCATCGATAAACTGTTGTGTTCATTTTCTTTCCTTTTGCATTTTTATTTAAAGATGGCTATCTCTTACACACACCCACGCTCACAAATGCAGGTACCCATCCACTCTGGATTCTATGGGTGACCATTCTGCTATGTCCTTCAATAACTCTGAAGATCTGGTCAATCAGGCTGAGTATGAAGATGATGAAGGTTGTGAAGTACCAGGAGAGCTAGCCAGACTTTTACAACAAGAGGAAAGGGCTATCTTACCTCACGAAGAGTCGTTGGAGACTGTCAATTTAGGAACAAAGGAAGACCGGAAGGAAGTGCAAGTGGGTGCCAATCTGGAACCAAGTGTCAAGGAGCGCCTGATACAGCTGTTAAATGAGTACGTTGAAATCTTCGCCTGGTCTTACGAAGACATGCCGGGTTTAGACACAAACATCGTGGTTCACTGTCTCCCTACCAGAGAGGATTGTCCACCAATCAAGCAAAAGGTCCACCGAATGAGGCCCGATATGTCTGAGAAGATTAAAGTAGAAGTGATGAAACAATTCAACACTGGCTTTCTGGCTGTTACATCCTATCCCTAATGGGTTGCTAACATCGTGCCAGTTCCTAAAAAAGATGGCAAGGTCAGGATGTGTGTAGACTACCGGGATTTGAATAGGGCCAGCCCCAAAGATGATTTTCCGCTACCGCACATTGACATTCTGATTGACAACACAGCTCAGCACAAAGTGTTTTCCTTCATGGATGGATTCTCGGGCTACAATCAAATTAAGATGGCCCCCGAGGACATGGAGAAAACAACCTTTGTTACACAATGGGGTACTTTCTGTTACAAGGTGATACCGTTCGAACTGAAGAACGCAGGGGCAACTTATCAACGCGCCATGGTAGCTTTATTTCATGATATGATACATCATGAGATCGAAGTTTACGTAGACGATATGATAGCTCGGTCACAAACAGAGGAGGAACACCTTGAGCATCTAGAAAAGCTGTTTGCCAGGTTGAAAGAGTACAAACTCAGGCTGAATCCAAGTAAGTGTACTTTTGGAGTTAGGTCTGGTAAGCTTCTAGGGTTTATTGTCAGCAACAAAGGCATTGAGGTCGATCCAGCAAAAGTGAAAGCAATACAAGAGATGCCGGCTCCCCGTACTGAAAAGGAGGTTAGAGGGTTCTTGGGGCGCTTGAACTATATTGCCAGATTCATCTCTCATCTGACTTCTACCTGTGAGCCAATTTTCAAATTATTAAAGAAGGATCAAGTAGTCGAATGGAACGACGATTTCCAGGCTGCTTTTGATAAGATCAAGGAGTATTTGCTAGAACCTCCTATTCTGATGCCTCCCATTGAAGGAACACCATTGATCATGTATCTGACCGTCTTGGATAACTCAATGGGGTGTGTTTTGGGCCAGCATGACGAGTCTGGTCGAAAAGAGCATGCTATTTATCACCTTAGCAAAAAGTTTACCGACTGTGAGACTCGCTACTCACTGCTCGAGAAAACTTGCTGCGCTTTGGTATGGGCTGCTCGCCGACTAAGGCAGTATATGCTGACTCATACCACCTTGTTGATTTCCAAAATGGATCCTATCAAGTATATCTTCGAGAAGCCTGCTCTATCTGGAAGAATAGCTAGATGGCAAATGATCCTAACTGAGTATGACATCCAGTACACCACTCAAAAAGCTACAAAGGGGAGTGTACTAGCTGATCATTTAGCTCATCAAGCTATTGAAGATTATCAAACCATGAGATTTGACTTCCCAGACGAGGATATCATGAATTTGGACAACATCGAAGGTAACGGACCGTATGACGGACCCGAAAAGGGATCCCGATGGACCCTGTACTTTGATGGTGCTTCAAATGCACTTGGAAACGGTATCGGTGCGGTACTCATTTCCCCGGAAGGTTGTCACACTCCTTTCACGGCTCGACTCTGCTTCAGCTGCACAAACAACATGGCGGAATATGAAGCTTGCATCTTCGGTCTCAAGGCTGCCATAGACTTGGGGATCAAATCTTTAATTGTATTTGGGGACTCGGCTTTGGTTATCAGCCAAATCAAAGGAGAGTGGGATACCAAACATCCTAATCTTATCCCATACAGAGAACATGTCCTGACATTGTTGCCTCATTTCGAGCAAATTACCTTCGAGCATTTCCCGCGAGAAGAGAATCAGCTAGCGGATGCTCTGGCCACAATGTCTTCTATGTTTAAACTCAACTGGGATAACGAGGCTCCCCAAATCACCATCGAGCGAATGGATGAACCTGCGCATTGTCATGAGATTAATACCGAAGAAGTAGTGGAACAACCCTGGTTTCACGAAATCAAAAGGTATCTCCAGACTAGAGAATATCCCGAAGGAGCTTCCGTAAATGACAAGAAGTTCCTAAGGAAATTTGCTGCCAAGTTCTTCCTGAGCAATGGCATCCTCTATAAGTGCAACCATGATTGTGTTTTACTCCGATGTGTTGACAAAGCTGAAGCGAAGTTAATCATGACAGAGATGCACAGCGGTACATTTGGCACCCATTTGAGCGGGCATACTATGGCTAAAAAGATCCTAAGGGCAGGCTACTACTGGTCTACCATGGAAGCAGATTGCCATCAGCACTCCCGAACTTGCCACAAGTGTCAAGTCTACGCTGATAAGATTCATATTCCCCCGGTTCCTCTCAACATGCTGACAGCTCATTGGCCATTCGCAATGTGGGGCATTGACATGATTGGAGAGATCAAGCCCACGACTTCCAACGGACATCGCTTCATCCTGGTTGACATTGACTACTTCACCAAATGGGTCGAAGCAGCTTCTTTAGCCTCTGTCACTAAAAATGTGGTTGCCCGCTTCATCAAGCAAAACCTCATATGCCGGTATGGTGTTCCAGACAGGATCATCACGGACAACGGTACAAATCTGAATAATACTATGATCACTGCATTGTGCGAACAATTCAAGATTTATCATCACAATTCATCTCCTTATCGGCCGAAGATGAACAGTGCTGTTGAAGCTACGAACAAAAACACTAAGAAGATCATTCAGAAAATGACAGTCACTTACAAGGACTGGCATGAGATGTTACCGTTTGCTCTGCATGGATACCGTACGACGACACGTACTTCAACCGGGGCAACCCCATTTTCTTTGGTATATGGCATGGTGGTTGTCCTGCCCATGGAAGTTCAGATTCCCTCTTTAAGGATTATGAAAGACTCTGGTTTAAGTGAAGATGATTGGATTCAGACTCGACTTGATCAACTCAATTTGATCGACGAGAAGCGACTCACTGCTGTGTGCCATGGTCAGACGTATCAAAAGCGGATGATCAAGGCCTTCAACAAGAAAGTCAGACGTCAGGTATATCAAGTCGGAGATCTCGTAATCAAGCAGATTATCCTGCCGCAAAGTGATCCCAGGGGCAAATGGACTCCTACATACGAAGGACCGTTTGTGATCAAGAGCATATTTTCTGGTGGTGCAATGATTCTGACCACCATGGACGACGACGATTTGCCGCACCCTGCAAACGCAGACATAGTCAAAAGATACTACGCATAAAATAACCCGACAAGTCGAAAACCCGAAAGGGCGGTTCAGGCAAAAATTAGGGATAAAACAAAAAAATCTGTACACCCGGCAAGCTGAAAACCCGAAAGGGCGGCTTGGGCAAAAAGGGGTTTCTCGGTGGATCGAAAACCCGAAAGGGCGATTCAGGCAAAAGTTAGGGAGTTAAAGCGTATGACTATGTCTCGTCGGATCACTTTAAGGACAATCTCTTCATCAACCAGCTCCAAGCTTCTAATCAACCCAGTCATCGGCAGACGAAACATTGAATGGACATATATTCATAGTTGTGGAGGCTATAGCAGAATGGAATCCCATGGAATTGTTTCACATAGCCATCTTTCTTTTGTATAAAATTTTTCAATTTTTACGACGGCATCCTCTTACTAGGATGACTGTCTCCTCTGTACAAATATACTTATAGAAAGTTAATACAAATACTTTTCCAAATACAGAAATTTGCGTTGTCTTCCTTTTCTCTTTTCTTTTGCACTTATGTTCTATCTGAGAAACGTCCAATGTATTGTTAAATAGGCATATGAATTTGAACATAATCATCTCCTTATGAATCAAGAAAAATGATTATTGATAGGTTAAAGGTACAAATAGATATCTTGATGCCCTTTCAGAAGGAATCCTCAGTAGAGTTATACTCCAAATTCCCCAGCCAGAGGGCCTTCCAGAACTCGATTCCCCTCAGAGTTAAGTTTCAGAATCCCCAGTGGAGCCTTAAAAATCTGAAAATCCAATCCCCAGTGGAGCCTTAAAAATCTGAAAATCCAATCCCCAACGGAGCTAAGATTTCCTGCCATCAATCCCCAACTGAACCAGGCTAGTGAAACTTCTCCCCACAGAGATACCTGCAACCAAACTGAAAATTCTCAATCATACCTCTCCAGCATGAGTCTAATCAAATTCTAAACTTCCCCAATAGAGATCTTCAGGAATTCTCATTCCCCGCAAGTCACCAAGGAATGCCAGTTCTCCAGCAGTGGCCCTAAGATCCCTCAACGATTGAAGATCTTGTATTCCCCAAGCAGAGTGAAGGCCCATTCTCAGTGCCTCACAGGATAATCAGATGTTCTCCAGTGAAGATCTCCTCAAGACAGGAATCCCCCGAAGATTGGTATACAACCCAAGCCCCTGTTTCTCCAGCAGTAGTCGGCAAGGATGTCTCATCCTCAGCAATCAAATTTTTGTCTTCCCCGGCAGCAGTCAAGGATTCATTTTCCCTGGCAGCAGTCAAGATTCTTTATCTCCAGGATTCATCTATCCTCAGCAAGACAGCTCTTCAACTTACATATGCATTCGTTTACATTCATATCATAAACATTGATATAACATATTTTGCATCATACATATCATGCAACATAACTTTGCGTTTTAGCTAACATTTCACCCTTTTCAGGATAAGATTAAAAGGCTATCATTAACAATTATTCAGATACAGTATAGATACACCCCAGATACGGCGGTCATTCCATTACTCATTCAGAATCTCAAGTCAGATACAGTATGGATACACCTCAGACACGACGGTTATTCTACTACTCATTCGGACTACAGCAATCAGATACGGACTAGATACGCTCCAGACACGGCAGCCATTCTATCTCTCATTCAGATTCTTTTATCCACCTCAAGGTTCAATGCATTCCAAACACGGATACCATTCTGAACCTTACAACAGCAGTTTGATTCTCTCCAGTGCGTTCACCACGGAAGTCATTTTGTCATTTATCTAGATCCCAGTTACAGTTTCAGATACACTTCAAACACAGAAGTCATTATATTACTCATACAGATCTCAATCCTGGTTACAGTTTCAAATACACTCCAGACACGGAAGTCATTATGCTACTCATACAACTTTCAACTTCAGATACAGTCCGGATACGCTCCAAACATGGTTGCCATTCTATCACTCATTCAGAATTTTTCCCCAGCACGCAGTTGCTCCATACAGATGTTTCTCTGTTACCCAGATACAATACAGATACACTCCATACACGGCAGTCATTCTGATATTCGTTCTACACTTCAAACACAGTTACAGCTCAGATACGCCCCAGACACGGAGGCCATTCTTCTGCTCATACAAACTCAGTCCTTAGATACAGTTCAAATACATTCCAGACACGGATACCCTTTTGATCCTCATTCTTCGGACCCGTCACACTGCAGTTCAACAAACCTTCCAGATGGCATCTTTAAGCCCATCTCCGACAAGGTTCTGTCACCCTTCAGATGGTATCTCTAAGCCCATCTCCAAATGGCATCTCTAAGCCCATTCCCATATCCATTATTCTGATGAGTGCAAATTTAAGGGCACTCTAGTGTCCAATCTCCTTTTACCTTCGAGACGCGAAAGGCAAACCTGCCAATCTAACTCTTCAGGTGCAAGAAGATTGAACAGGGGCAACTGCTGTACCCCAAAATTTGCCCTCCCATTTCCTCAACATTTTCTCATCACAATACTCTTAGAGCTCAAGATCCAGTTAGGGTTTCCTCTGCTCAAGACTCCTCCTTGCACTGTTGACCCAAATTAGGGTTTGTGTTTGCACAAAGATGTTTTGACCTAAAATGCCTAAGATGACTTTCATGCTTCATTTTGAACTCACAAGTTTATCCATACCAAGTTTCAAGTCTTGATTCCAAACTTTGCCCAGTCAATTGGACAGTTGACCTAGAAACCAACTGTATTAGGGAAAAAGTCAACTGTGGTCAAATTGACAGTCAAACCTCATGAAATTTGACCCACATCAACATTATGAACTCATTTGAACCATTTGTTCAAGTTTGGATCACAATTCTACAAGAAATTTGATCAGATCACCAAAAGGGCAAAATGGTCATTTTTAGGGTTTTGACTGCACAAAGGCAATTTTTGACTGTTTGACCTAAACAATCGCAAACCAAACTCAAATATGGACTCAAGGACCCCATGGAATTATCTTAACATGTTCAACAAATTCAAAAGATCCCAAATGCACAAGATTGACAGATGAATTTCCCAGTCAATTGATCAATTTTTGACTGTATACTGAAAAGTCAAACTTTGACTTTTTTGGTCAAAATCAAGTGTCAAGATTCATTTCTCATCAAAACATTCCAAATTATGAAACTTGTTCATCAAGAAATCAAAATTTTCAAATTAGGGTTTAAAATGAAGAATTTTCATAACTTAGAATTTTTCTAAATTATGAAATCCCTAATTTTTTCCTAACTTTGTCCCACTTTTTCATCAAGATGCATTTGGATTCAAGGAAAAGTCAAAACATGAAAGTTATAGTCCATTGTAAAATCTACAAATTTGATTCACAAAGTTTCCTCAAAAGAAGCTTGTAGCTCAAGTTATGATTTTTGGAACAAGGGTGCAAAACATTCTTAACTTAGAGAAATTTTGACCTATTCTAGGCAGGATTTTTGCCTCACTTCATGACCACTTTTCACATGCTTCCACTTGGAATTTCAATTTGCATTACGAAGATGGATTGTAGTACACATTCCAAGCTTTCCAAAATGTCCAAGAACTCATCAAACAGCCTCATGGTTAGGGAGAATCGAATTTGGCAATATGGGCAAAACTCACTTTGTTCATGGCCAATTTACATGTTCATAACCTTGCACTTTTGAACTCAGCATGCTCTAAGATGAATTACAGGTCCTTTATCTCATTCACACTCATAAATTTAATGCAAACCCCTTGTGTTCAAGCCTTACATTATGTGTTTAAGCATTGCATACAAGATTAAGCTATAATTAGAAAAAGCAATATATCCATTTTTGAAAAGTGGAACTTTATGTCAAGTTTGAAAATCAAGAAGTACAAGGCCATATCTTTGGGCACAAGTTCAGAAGCATATCACACTGATCAAGGGGGATGTTTGCAGCACATTAGAGGGGCCTGTACAAGTCTAGAGAACCAAGTTGATTTTTCTTGCTTAAGTGTGAAGTAAGTTGACATAACTGAAACCAACTCTCATTTCAGCAAGCACGAGCTTAAGCAAAGTTGTTGTACACCTTCCAAACATCAAACCTAAGCTAGAGCACGAGCCAAATACCTTCCAAACATCATCAAACCTCAAAACACCCTCCCACTACATAAAACAGAGTAACCTCTGCAGTTGGACTCCCATAAGCCAATCCATTCGTGCATTCTTGCTAAATCCAGTTCATACACATTCCATACCATATATGCAAGCTATCCCAGGAATTGGACACGACCTGTAACACCTCTAACCAACATCACCATTTTCATTTTTTATGTTTTGCGGGTGGATTGCTATAGCTTGATTCACTTGGTTTTAAAGCAAACTAAAGGTTAGAGAAGCATCCCTGACCTTCAAGCAAGTTGTACCAATACTCACTTTTCCTTGAAAGTACCTCCATTGTCAGACACGACCCAAGCTGAACAGGTAAGTTTGTGGACTTCTATCTCTCAATATAGGAAGAGTTAGCTCTAAGTTTGTGAATGAAAAATGTTCTACTCATGTCCCTGAAGCCATACATATCTTTACTTTCCATTTATATTGCATATGCTGAGAGTATTTTGAACCTGAACATTGACAAAAACTTAGGTTAAGAATTAGGGATGGAGAAATTCTCTCTCATTTCTGAGAGTTAGGTTAAGTTTTTTATATGTCTGGAATCGTGGCTTGATGCTTAACATTTTTCATGTTGTTAGTTTGTGCTAAAAGTCCAAGGATCTTGACATAGCAGAGGCACGCGTTTTGTTCAAAGAAGCTGGAGGTTGAAGAAGACAGAGTCTTGGGCTGGGCCTGAGATTTGTTTTTTTCTTTTCACACCACTATTTCACATTTGCACCTCCTTGGCCCATTGCATTTTATTTTCATTATTTTTTACTTTTGATTTTTGTTTCTGACTTATTTATTTTTGACAAAGCATAAAAAATATAAAATTATTTTTCCCATATTTTTTGCATTTATTTTGATATTTATTTGGCTTTATTTAGTTTTGTAAATAAATAAATAAGTATACTTTTATTTTAAAATATAAAAAAATAATACAAACATATTTTATTTCTGATTTTTTATTTTTTATGTTATCTCTTGAAAACATTTTATAATAAATATATTTTTTTATAATATTAAATATTTTATTTTTGTACATATAATACATATTTAATAAATAATGTAAAATACTTATATATTTATTAGTATATTTAGGGAAAATACAAAGAATTAATACATTTTATTTTTATTATTATTTTGACCTCAAAAATACTTTTTTTACAATATACCTTCTTTTATTTATTTTTTGTACATAATTAATAAATATTACATATATTAAATAATTAATACCTTTTATTGATGAAATTAGGGTTTTACCCTAAATGCATAAAAATACCAAAAATTAATTAATTTTATTTTTGTTTATTTGACACATAAAAAATACTTTTTTCATACATATAAAAAACATTTTTTGCATCTTGCATATTTATTATATTTTTATTTAATTGTTGTATATTAATTAATTTGTATAATTCAATTTGGATGTAATAGTTTAGGTTTAATTTCTTGCTAAAATATCCCCATTTGAATATTTGTACCCCCCATCCCATATATTGTGTTGTAATAACTTAGGACCTTTTATTTTTCGCTTTTAAAAGTTTTCTAATTATGCCATGTTAGAATTAGGGTTTTGTATGCAAAATTAACCAAAAATAGTTTGACCTAAATTCAAGATAAACAAGCATGAAAATGGATAACACTAATCACACTTGTACCCTTAGGGTTACTCCACTTGTTGCCTTCAAATAATAGGCCATATTGCATGTTAGGTATCTTTGGCAAAAACCAAACAATCAAATGATCATAGTCCCTCGATGACGCTTTCGAAAGTTGCCTAAAAATGATCAAGTCCCTTAAAGGAAAAATTGCCCAAAGACACTTGGCACCATTGCAATCATGGTCTAAACGATGACCCGCGCCCGTCTCGTTAACATCCTAACACAAGATTGTCCACCAAATTCAATGATGGAACAAAATTGTTAAAAGGGTTAAAACATAGCAAAGATCTTTGAGAAATTTAGGGTAGATAGCTCTTGGTTATTTGCCAACTTGCAAAACAAAACAAAAAACCTTGCCTATTTTTCAAAACCACACTCCACAACACATTTTCAAAAACAATTTCCAAAAACATTGAAAACCTTTTTAAAGGACATACACCTTTGTATACATCCCAACATGGATCATTACAAAGGTTGCCACAATAAATGGCCTCTCTTCAAAACATTTTCAAACCCACACACAAAGCACCATTTCAAACAATTGAAAGCACCATTTCAAACAATTGAAAATGCAAGGCAAGTGATCTAAGCAAGTAACTAAGAGCCCATGGATAACCATGGATAGAAAGGGTGCTAATACCTTCCCTTTCTATAATCTACTCCCCGAACCCTAGAAAACATCTCAAAGGTTTTTGCTGTGCTTTTTAACCTTTCCTTAGGATAAAATAAAAAGTCGGTGGCGACTCTTGCTCAACCGAAACATTTACGAAAACAAACACAAAACCTCTAGTCAGTTCTCCCACCGTATCACACCAAGTTTCAAGCCTTGAATCAAATTTTTGCCCAGTCAATTGGACAGTTGACCTAGAAATCAGTTGTATTGGGGAAAAAGTTAACTGTGGCCAATTTACAGTCAAACCTCATAATTTTTTATCCACAACAACATTATAGACTCATATGAACCATTTGATCAAGTTTGGACCACAACTCCTCAAGAAATTTGATCAGATCATCAAAAGGGCAAAATGGTCATTTTTAGGGTTTTGACTGCAGAAGGGCAATTTCTGATTTTTAACCTAGCCAATTGAAAATTGGGTTCAAGCATGGTTTCAAGGACTCAATGGCATCATCTTGACCTAATCACAAGGTTCAAAAGATCTCAAATGCATTGGATTGACAGATGAATTTTCCAATCAACTGATCAAAAATCAACTGTACACTAAAAAGTCAAACTTTGACTTCTTGGTCAAAATAAAGTGCCAAGGGTCATTTTTCATCAAGATGTGTCAAAACATGAAACTTGTTCACCAAGAAACCTAATTTTGAAAATTAGGGTTTAAAATGAAAATTTTCATAACTTAGAAATTTTCTAAGTTATGAATATTTCTTATTTTTTCCCAACTTTTCCCAACTTTTTCTCCATGATGCAATTGGATTCAAATAAAGCTTCCAACATGAAAGTTGTAGTCCTCCACAAAAACTAGAACTTTTATTCACAAAGTTTTCCCAAAATAATCTTGGATCTCAAGTTATGATTTTATGAACAAGGGTCCATGAAACTTTTAACTTAGTGAAATTTTGCCCTAGTTTAGGCAGGATTTTGACCTATCTTCATGGCAATTTTTCACATAGTTCCAATTGGAATTTCAAATGTGGATTGTAGGGCATGTTACAAGCTTTCCAAAATGTCTAAGAACTCTCCAAGATCATTTGTGGTTATGGAGAATCGAAAGTTTGAAAATGGCAAATTACCACTTTTGGCCAAGGCATTTTGCACATTGCTACAACTTGCAAATCTGTCCAAACCTTGCTTGTAGTTGGTTTACATGTTCTAAACCTTTCTACACTCATAAATTAAATTCAAACACATTGGATTAAGGATTTGTTCTGAGCTTTAGAACATTACACATTGAATTAATCCATTTTTGGCAAAAAGATAACAATGCCATTTCCATAAAGTTTACTTTATGCAATTTTGTTTCTCTTGAGTTGTGAACCCAATCTTTTGCAGCAAACCAACTCCACAAATATCAGGAAAAGTATACCAACCATGTTCAGACTTTGAGCTAGCAAGTACAGTATTTGGCATTGTCAACTCACCTTTTGCTTCAAAAACAAGAAAGCTTGCAAAAGTGAGATAACTTTGAAATCTGATATAACCAAGTCTTGTGCACATTTCAAACGACCTCAACACATTGCAAGACCCCAGAAACACGATTCCATAAGCTCTCAAACACCCCAAAACACCAAAACACTAACTTCTGCCCAAAACAGGGCAAGTTCTGCAAATCAGAAGCCATCTTCACATTGCCTCGTGCGTTTTGACCCAAACCACTTCAAACACTTTCTAAACAATCCACTGGAACTATCCAAGCCATTGTTCATCAACTGTAACTTCATTTTCAAGCTTCACCATTTTTGAATTCTGAGTTTGCAGGTTGACTTCTACAAGGAGATTCAAGCTATTTCAAAGCAAGCTAAGCATTGGGAAAGGTCAAGGGAACATCAAGTAAGCTCAAAAGAACCTTAGACCTCACTGAAAGTTGCTGCATTGCTATAATCGAGCTTGACTGAAACAGGTAAATTTCAAACTTCTATCTCCTTATTTAGGAATCATTAGGCTTAGGTTTGTGAAGCAAAAATGTAGTCCTCGTTGTCCTTGAACTATACATATGCTTAGAATTCATTTATGTTAACTGAGCTAGGATTATTTCATAGTCGAACTTACTGAAAAAAATTAGGTTATAAATTAGGGGCACTGAAAATTCTCCCTGGTTTCTTAGAGTTAGATCAAGTTTTTTACATGGTTAGAATCGTGTGATCAAGAGTTATGTCTTTTATGTTGCAAGTTTTTGTTTTTGAGCATGTATGCAAGAGTTCCAGATTTGAACATGGCGCGCGCGTTTTCTTTGTCTCAAGGTCAGGGACGAAGGCAACTTGGGTTGGGCCTAGCCTGCCTTTCTTTTGAAACCCTCCATTCTAATATTTGCACCCCCCCTGGCCCATTTCTCTTATTTTTTATATTTTCTCATTTATTTTACATTTTCTGACTTTTATTATTTTTTCTAAATATAAAAAATCACCAAAAATATTTTCTTAAATTTTCACATTTTATTTTATTATTTTTTTAGCTTAAGAATAGTTATTAAATAATATATACTTTGATTTTCTTGAATAAATTTATAAATAATACAAAAATATTATATATTTTTATTTTTATTATTTATACACTTAAATAATATTTTCTCACACATTTTAATTTTTTAAGACTTTTATATATATTTTATTTATTTTCTTGTACATAAATAAATAATATAATATTTATATTTTCTTTTAAAACCAAAACTATGGTTTCTACCCTTTCAAAAATAATCACAATATTTTTCTTATTTTTTTGAAGACATTAAATAAATTTATTTTACATACATAAAATAAAATACAAAAAAGCATCCTTTTGCATATTTATATTTATTTGCATATTTAAATATTTGTCCATTTATTTATTTGTACAATATTTCAATTTGGTTGAAATAATAGTTTTAGGATTTATTTTTTAGCAATATCCCCTTATTCAAACTTGTATCCCTCTCCCCATAATAATGTTGTAATAGTCTATGATTTACTTTTACGCATTTTATCGCTTTAATGCCATGATAGTAAAACTAGGGTTTGTATGCAAAAGACTAAAATCAAACAAATAGCTTGACTAATACAAGACAAAAATGCATGAAAAATGACAACACAATGTGTGATCGGTGGAAATAGAATTGACTGTTTTTGAAATGCTAGTTCGCGAAATGTCGCGGTAAGCAAGAGTCGCCACCGTCTTTTATGTTCTCCAACATGGAAAGGACAAAAGCACATCAAAATTCCTTCTTTGAGATGTCTCTCGGTTCGGGACGTAGATTTATAGAAAGGGAAGGTGTTAGCACCCTTTCTATCAGTGGTTATCCACGGGCTCTCAGGTACTTGCTCTTATGTTTTCAAAAGATGTTTGCTTTTCAAGTGTGTGTGGATTTTGAAAAAGTTTCGTTTTGAAAATTTTCTAAGTAACTCTTGTATCTGTCCTCAAGAATGTATGAAAAATTTGTTGGAAAACTTTTAGAAAGTGTCAGTGTGAAAAGATGTTTTTGTTTGTTTGAAAAGAGCAAGTACCCATGAGATCTACCTACCCTAAGGAATTAGGCTGTGTAAGAGTCCTTTAGATAGTGCTATCCCACTATTGAGAAGTAGGTAGCACCGTCGTTGGAGGTATTCGGGTCAATTTGATTATGAGGGACATGTGTGGTCACCGAAGCAATAGTAGGACACCTTAGAAGTAACCCTAATGTCCTAAATCTTTTTTTATCCGAGGCAACCGTTTCGAGGCAACTGGATCTTAGACAGGAGGGCGACCTCTAAAACACCCTATACTTGACGACCACGTTCGAGGCAACCAGTGAGGCGTACCCTAGGAGTGGCATGTGCTTGTGTGTTGTTTTCATGTTATGTTTATCTTTGAACATGTTATTTGTGAGCTACGGATTGATTTTATTTGTCATTCAGTCTTGCATGCATTTTAACAGTTAAGAGTGCGGAAAATAAAGTGCGGAAATATGAATCTACGCTATTACAAGGCGCGGGTCTATACATCGCCAAAAACATAACCCGTTTTGAAAATAAATGCAGAAAAATAAATAAAGCGGTAAAATCCTAATTAACTATTACATCCTTGGAAACAGATACATAAAATAGAATCAAAAAATAATAGTGCACGAAAGAAATTAAATCGGGACGTCCTTAGGGTTTTGACCCTTTTTGAGAAAATATGAGTTTTTGTCCTTTTTTGCAAGAAAGTGATTTTTTTGGTTATTTTAGAATTAAATGGAATTAAATTAAATGAACAATTAAATTAAATTAAATAATGAAAATATTTTTGGATTTTTGAGTTTTTAAAGAAATAAAATAAATTGAATTAATGCTAATAAAAACCTAATATTCTAAATTGATTTTAAATATTACAAAAAATATTAAAAGTTAAATCTAATTAAAGCTAAATTGATTAAATTAATTTATTTACAAAAATAAAAGTGATGAAGTTAATTTTAATAAATAAAATATTTTTTTGTGTTTTTGATTTTATTAGGAAAAAATGTTAATCGGTTAGTGATTAATAAAAATAATAACGATTAATTAATTAAAGGAACATAATACAAATAGAGAGAGAGTTTAGGAGTATACGAGCCTGATTGGAGGGGTGAAACAGTTATTGGCGTCAAGTGTAAACTATTTTGTTTTGGCCATTTGTGTTTTGGCTTTTGGTCATTTTTGTTCTGGCCTCAACGTTCCTTAACCTTCTCAAGATGTCTGCCTCGCCATGTATTGGTGTCATGTGTAAGCTGTTCTGTTTTGGCCATTTGGCTTTTGGCTTTTGGCCATTTGTATTTTGGCCTCAACGTTCCTTAATGAACCTGCAAGGGATCCTGTCTAAATCTGCAGTGTTGAATCTCATGAACACATTAAATAAAATCATAAAATGAAAATAAAGCCAATATATGAAGAAATTTAATGTTTAGGCACAATATGGCATGTATGAATGATTATACCCTTTTGATCATGGAGATCAAATCAATCTTACCCTTACTGGAAAAGTAGTGACATGAATGCTTTTATGCCCTTTTGATCATGGAGATCAAGCCAGCCTTACCCTTACTGAAGAAGTAGTAAGATGTTGGTTTATAACTGAGATGACTTGTTTGTAGTGAGAGAGGGATTTGTAATAAGGATTTCAAGGTTTTAGGGATCTTGAAAGAATTTGATATTCTAACAGTGTTGTGGCAAAGTTTTTTTTCTCTTTTTTCTCCTCTTGTTTGTGTGAAAAGAATGTGATTATATAATGGAAATTAGGGTAAAGAAAACGGGCTTTGAATGTGCAATTGGGCCTCCAATGTTCACTTGAGTTCGTCACTTTCCAGGCTAAATAGCAGGGACTTAAGTGCAATTTTTAAAGTTGAAATGTGAAAACAAAATGTAGCCGATATCGAGAACTAACTCCTGTCCGAAAATCGGCTCAATCGGATAAACGGTGAATTAGTTATGAATTTTTGAAGTTTCAGCTCAGACAAACTTATTTTGGGCTCCAGTGTCGACTTTGACACGTTCTTCAATAAAAAACTGGTATTGATCGGTTCATAATTTGGTCTCGACTTTTGAAGAAAAGTTGTAGATCTCTGAGTCAGTGACCTTGTGTAAAAATATGAGCTCAATCTGATAAAAATTGACCGAGTTATGAATTTTCGAAGTTTCGGCCCAGATGAAATAATATTCAGCATTCAGGATTTTTGGCGTGTCATGCACTCTGAGCAAAAAACGAAGGCATTTTGAATACCGTTTGAACTCAATACCTTCTGTGAAAATGTAGCCAACTCAATTTGTGAAATTTTGGCGCCGGAACCAGCTCGATACGATGAAAATCGACCAAGTTATGATTTTTTGAACATGACGCAAATAAACTTGTCACAAATTTTCTGTACGAAAATACTTGATAAATCCATATTTTTGAAGACCTTTTGATCGAAATTGGCTTCCAGTCGTGAGATATGAAAACGCAGATAATGTCAAGACGGAATTTTGGCCACCGGAACGGGTTTAAAACGAGCCACGATCTTCAAGTTATGAATTTTTTAGCGCGTAAAAACTGCACTTTCAGCACACTTTTTCACCATATTTCTTCGAGAAAACTCACACATTCGGATACCTTCTTTAAAGAATTGACTCTTGAGCCGAACCTGAATTTGAGAATACGTTATCAGAGATATCTTGGCGAAAGAACACTTGAATATGACGCGCCGGGTTGGACTTGTGAATTTTTCTTGAAATGTTTTGAGAAATATGGGAGGGCAAATTTTGGGGTACAACAGTTGCCCCTGTTCAATCTTCTTAAACCTGAGGATGTAGATTGGCTTGCTTGCCTTTCGTGATTCGAAGGTGGAAGATGATTGAACACTAAAGTGCCCAGAAATTTGCACTCGCATAGTGGAGTACCAGCAATGTGATGTCGGGAATGGGCTTATAGATGCCATTTGGAAGTGTAATGGATAGGAGGATGGGCTTATAGATGCCATCTGGAGATGTGACAGAACCTTGTTGGGAATGGGCTTATAGATGCCATTTGGAAATGTCATGGATAGTTGAATCTGAATAAGAAATAGAATGGCCTCCGTGTCCAGAGCATATCTAGTCTATATCTAATTGCTGACGTCTGAATGAGTAGTAGAATGACCGCTGTGTCTGGGGTATATCTATATTGCATCTGAATGAGTGACAGAATGTCATCCGAATCTGGATCGTATCTGGAATGTCTTTTGAATGAATCTGGACTAAACAATAGAATAGCATCCGGGTCTGGAGCATCTCTAAGTTGTCTTTAGCAGTTTGAATCTGAATAAGCAGTAGAATAACATCCAGGTCAGGAGCATCTCTAGGCTATAAAGGAACTCTGGAATATGTATCGGAATGTCGCCAAATCTGGGTTGCATCTGAACTATCTCTGAATAAGCAATAGAATAGCATTCGGATCTGGAGCATCTCTAGGCCATCTCTTGAGAGAAATCTGAATAAGTAGTAGAATAACATCCGTGTTTGGAGCATCTCTAAGCTATATCTGAAAGGAAACTCTGAATAAGTAAAAGAACAACATCCATATCTAGAGCATTTCTAAGCTATCTCTGAGAAGGAAGTCTGAATAAGCAATAGAATAACATCCGCATCGGGAGCATTTCCAAGCTATCTCTGAAAGGGAATCTGGAATAAGTATCAGAATGTAGCCATATCGGGGTCGCATCTGAACCATCTCTAGAAGGGAATCTGAATAAGAAATAGAACAACATCCGTGTCCGGAGCATCTCTAAGCTATCTCTAGAAGGAAGTTTGAATAAGCAAAAGAACAGCGTCCATATCTGGAGCATTTCCAAGCCATTTCTGGGAAGAAACTCTGAATAGGCGATAGAATAGCATCCGGGTCCGGAGCATCTCTAAGCCATCTCTGGAAGAAACTTTGAATAAGCAAAAGAATAGCATCCATGTCTGGAGCATTTCCAAGCTATTTCTGAATAAGCAACTTTGAATAAGCAACAGAATAGCATCCGGTTCTGGAGCATATCTGAACTATCTCTGAGAAGAAACTTTGAATAAGCAAAAGAATAGCATCCATATCTGGAGCATTTCCAAGCTATCTCTGAATAAGTAACTCTGAATAAGTAACTCTGAATAAGCAACAGAATAGCATCCAGTTCTGGAGCATATCTGAACTATCTCTGAGAAGAAACTTTGAATAAGCAAAAGAATAGCATCCATATCTGGAGCATTTCCAAGCTATCTCCGAAAAGAAACTCTTGAATAAGCAGAAGAATAGCATCCATGCCAGGAGCATCTCTAAGCTATCTCTGAAGAGAAAATCTGAATAAGCAAAAGAACAGCATCCATATCTGGAGCATTTCCAAGCTATCTCCGAAAAGAAACTCTTGAATAAGCAGAAGAATAGCATCCATGCCTGGAGCATCTCTAAGCTATCTCTGAAGAGAAAATCTGAATAAGCAAAAGAACAACATCCATATCTGGAGCATCTCTAAGCCATTTCTGGGAAGAAACTCTGAATAAGCGATAGAATAGCATCCAGGTCTGGAGCATCTCTAAGCTATCTCTGAATAAGCAACTCTGAATAAGCAACAGAATAGCATCCGGTTCTGGAGCATATTTGAACTATCTCTGAGAAGAAACTTTGAATAAGCAAAAGAATAGCATCCATATCTGGAGCATTTCCCAGCTATCTCTGAATAAGTAACTCTGGCGAGATACAAGTATCGAATCCATAATCAATCGCTCACAGATATGCCCTGGCTAGATACAGGTATCGAATTTGGAATTACGACAGTTGATAGTAATCATCTTTGGATTGACCTTTTTTTCTGAAAAGGCAAAACGTTAGCTGTATGCAGTGTCATGATGCATGAACTGCATGATATTAAGATGTTCTCAAAAATAAATGAGATTTGTGTTGTATGATGCGTATGCATGCTATAATGTATGAAGATGTGATGTTTATGAATGTATTTTTGTCTAGGAAAATAAATCCTTGACGGATGCCGGGAAGTCAAATCCTGGGCTGATGTTGAAGAGTAGAGTTCTTCGTCTCCGCTGGGGATGATGGTTGCGAGAATAAACCTATAGGAGAAGATGACTCCGTTGAGGAATAAACTTTGCTGGAGAGATTACTCTGTGGGGAATACTCTGTGGGGAGAGATACTTCGCTGAGGTCTGATGATAACTCCGCTGGGGATGCTGTTGATATGTTTTGTTGAGGGAATTGATGAACTCCGCTGGGGGATAGGAAGAACTTTGCCGAGGACGATCTTTCCATGGTAATTAGCTGAGGATAACCCAGTTATAGGCTTTGGTGGGGAATAACCTCCTGAATAAAGCCGGGGACACATTCGTACTCTGCAGGGGATAAGCTTCCAGAATCTACTGGGGATAAGCTTCCAGAATCTATTGGGGAGATTGATTCAACTCTCCTGGGGAAACCTTTTGGACTGTATTGGGGGAATGGCTCCAATGGGGTGTCTGTATTCCGCCGGGGAACAATCTTATATTAATACTGCCGGGGATGCTTGCTTAGGAACATCTGTATACTCCGTTGGGGAATATTGAGATCTTCTGGGGATACCCAACTTCCTTAAGGCTGACAGTAGACTAACTCTGCTTTGGGGAGAGTATCGCTGACTTGCTAGGGATACTGTGCCCTTTCGGGGCTGATGGGAGACCAATCTGCTTGGGGAGAATTGTTGAATCTTGTCTTACTCTGCGAGGAGTGGAGGTAACTTGGTCATGTTCTTCAGCTGAACCTACCTTGGTACCCTGGTGGACAAAGCAGCTTGTATAGTTCAGACAATTCTTATCACCCCAGTTTCTGCGGGAGAAGGTACCTGTGGAGGCCTTGATAACTGCCGGTTGACAATTCTTCTTCTGGTAGGCAAGTGATGAGATACCGGGACATAATCGTACGCTTAAATCCCTAATTTTTGCCTGGACCACCCTTTCGGGTTTTTAGTCCACCGGGATACCCTTTTTTACCCAAGCCGCCTTTTCAGGTTTTCGACTTGCCGGGTGTACAGATTTTTTCATTTTCATCCCTTATTTTGCCCGAACCCTTTTGGTTCGCCGGGAAGCCCTTATTTTTGTCTAGGTGTGTCAACCTAGCGGGTCTTTGATTGCGCGTAGTATTTTTTCGACTATGTCCGTGCTCTCAGAATGTAGGGAGTTGTCACTATCAGTAGTGTGGTGTTGCCATACCACCAGAAGATCTTCGTTTGATCGTCCAATACCCCAAGTGATTCAGGCGGAGATTTGCCCCCAGGCTGGTTGGCCTTTTGAGAGATTCTCCGAATCTTGACTTAACTGCCCCAGATGATGGACAATGATCATGCCATGCCCCTTGGTTGGAAGTGTTTTTGTTCATCAGATATTCTTCGTGCGAATTTCTTTGCTTTTCGAACAAAAAGTCATATGCAAACAATGTTATTTAAAAATGCAAAGCTTATGTCTGTCTTGGAGTTTTTCGAAAATGCATTTTTTAGTAAAACCAGTGAATTTTGTAAAATGCGATGTCAACTCGTTATTTTACCGCAAGCCTTAAGGAGTCAGGATACCTTTTGTAACAGTATACTTTCGAACTAACCCATGCTTCAGCTAGGACTTTTAAGGGTTGTAGCGTGGCCTGGTTCACGGTTTAAGAAACAAAGGATAAAGGCTCAAATTTTATTTGTACCCACCCGCTCTTCGTGATGTTCTTCAATCCTAAACTCAGTTGATCGTACATTAGACCTTGTTTGAGTCTTTGCTCTGATGTACCAGTGATGGTTCTGATGTTGACAATTTATTTTGAATAGGCAGTCATTTTTTGTCGAGGGTTTGTAGGACCTCTTTCTTTTTGATTTTGTTATCCCTATTTTTGCCTGAACTGTTTCTTTTGTGATTACAGTCAGCGGGATGCCCCAGTTTTTGTAAGTCTCCTTCATAGGTTTTGACTTAATGGGCTTTAGTTTTTTTTTTGGTAATGACTACCTGTCTTTATGATTATTCGGAACCATCACTGTCTTTTGCTTTGGAAGGACTTCTTTGGTTCCATTCGTTGTGCACTTGGATCAGCTGGGAGAACTACCCTGCCCCAGGTTATGATTAAGGGTTTTAATTTTCGAAAATAAAAACTCCTACTTCTTTGGCTCGAAGGGGTTGACGAGGGATTATCTTCCTTATAACTCCAGTGTTTAGGAATGGAAACAATGCCTGTACCTCATCAGCGGGGTCTGTTTGAAAGCATATTGTAAATATCGTGGTATCATTTTCGTCATCCTCCCTCAAGAGGCTTAGAATTATTAACCGAGCGTTGATCATCAAAAAATATGAAAGCAATTTGAATATAGTGAATATAATTGGATTAATTCAAAACAGACATATGCGATGCATTAATGGAATAAAAGAGTTTGCTATGACATTAATTGTTTGTGTAAGCAAAGAAAAATACAACTCAGAAATTCAAATAAAACAAAAGCCTTCAGTGATTTGGCAAAGGAGCAGTGATTATGTTTGGAGTCTCTGGTGCTTCAAACTGGATTTCCTTGGCGTCAATCATGTCTTGGACCTTGTTCTTCAGGGCCCAACAGTTGTCCGTAGTATGCCCCGGGCTATCAGAATGGTATGCGCACCTATCGTTGGGATGATAATTAGGAGCAGAAGCGTTTGGATTCCGGAGAGGAGCCCTTAAGGTAATCAGCCATGCCTTCAACATTTTTTGTAGCGCTTGATCCAGTGACATGTTGATCTTAGTGAATTGTCGTTTGAGTGCGACCTCCTTACGTTGTTTCCCCTGTCTTTACTGAGCAGGCATAGGATTGGAGATCTGGGTTGCCCCTACATGTTGATCACGACGGCTCTTTTTACCATGCACAGCATTGGACTCCTTTTTCCCATGGTAAGGCTTTTTATGAGCATCAGAAGGCGTAGCTTCCTGAATCTTCCCGCTTTTAATGCCAGCTTCAATTCTCTCCCCAGTCAAGATCAAATCTGTAAACCCAGCAGAAGAATTTCCAATCAGATGGTTGAAGAATGGACCGGTCAGGGTTCCCAGAAACATGTCCACGAGCTCACGGTCAGTTAAAGGTGGCTGCACCCTTCCAGCCAGGTCTCTCCACTTTTGCGCATATTCCTTGAATCCTTCACCCGTCCCTAGTGACATACCCTGGAGTTGGGTACGCGTAGGAGCGAGGTCGGAATTATATTGATACTGCTTATAGAACGCAATAGCCAAGTCTTCCCAGGTACGGATACTGGCTCCATCCAGCTGATAGAACCACTCGAGTTGAGTCCCTGCCAGACTATCCTGAAAGAAGTGAATCCACAATTTCTTGTCGGCCGTGTAGGGCTAGATCTTCCTTATGTATGAACGGAGGTGAAGCTTAGGACAGGAGGCTCCGTCGTACTTTGCAAAGGCATGTGCCTTGAACTTGTGCAGGATCACCACCCCGGAGGATAGACCTAGATCTTCGAAGTCTAGGCCGGGCACTTTCTGTATCTCCATAGCACTTAGCCGGTCTTCTAGCTGTTTGTACCTGTCCTCAGCTGGAGGGTATTGTTCATCCTTGAAATCTGTCTCGTTGTCGGAGACCACGGGACTAGGAACCTTCCTCTCTTGGGGACTGTCTTTACCCACAGATGAGGTAGTCAGCTCAGCCTCATTCGGTAATCCATTCCCAGATCTGCGTATAGGGTTGAATAGCACAGTCCTCTTCTTCTTCTTCTTCATTTTCAGAAGCAGAGTCTTTAAATCCTGTTGACCCTGGGCTAGACTCATGACCATCTCTTGGAACTGGGCATTCTGGGCCTGGAGGGCCTTGATAGCTTGTTCATTGGATGATTCAGGATTCATGATGATTGCTGAAATAAACAGCGAAGAAGGTAAGTGACCTGTAAGAAGGGTACCTGTTATGCAATGATGTGTATGATATGCGTGCAATGTTTTCAAGGACCCCGCGGGGTAAACAAGAAAATTGTTAGAATTTGAATCTGGTAGCTTGATTGAAGGAACTTCATGTTGTTGAGAGTCCTTCTTCAAGAGTCAAGGCTCACCATATCGAGTGGGTCATAGCCCCTGACTCAAGTTATCAACCTTGGCTAGAGGAAAATAAATCCCCTTTGCCCCTTGCTAGACGTTTGGTTCATCATGACCTGCATCACAAACCCTTGAGATCCTTGAAATGGATTAGTCCTTATGTAGAATGTATGCAATGGTATGATGGTATGATGTTATGCTATGCGTGGAGTGAGGTAAGTAAACCCTGTTATAAGCCCAGATTAAGGACTGTAAACGAAACCTGCAAGGAACTCATGTTTCAGATAACAAGTACATGCAAGTAATTCAAGTTGGAAGGCACACAAGTCACACAGAGAGCCCTTAGAGTTTAGGCCAGCATGAAGTTTAGGTACTACCCTCTTTCAGTTTCGTTGGTTAAGACCTGTCCTAGAAAATAGTAATCGGGTTCTAGAGGATCTCAATATCATCGACTACCCTCAATCGGTCATAACTCCAGCGTCGCAATCTTTTCTTGCGGCCAGAACCATCGCGAGAGTTTAGCCTCAATGAGTGTAGCATACTGCTACTATTCTATGGCCAAGTTGGGTCAATTTAGGGTTCTAAGGTCGGTTGGTGCTTAACGACTCCTCAGAAGACCCATATTCTCCTCGTTGCAACACAAGGGATATCGGTACAGACCAAGGTGTCACACCAATGTAGCCACTGCTTCACCCGTGTCGGTCTACGCCGGACAGGTCCCTCACAGCTTATGCTACCTAAAAGGGTATCCCCAGATCCGGGTTAGGATCCATGAAACTCCAAGACAATGCCCACAAATATAAAGCAATCAAAGCAAGCAATTGAAAACATAAGTATGATCTAATCCTAAGGTACACCTCACTTTATTAAGTCCCCAGCAGAGTCGCCAGTTCTGTGATCGGTGGAAATAGAACTGACTGTTTTTGAAATGCTAGTTCGCGAAATGTCGCGGTAAGTAAGAGTCGCCACCGTCTTTTATGTTCTCCAACATGGAAAGGACAAAAGCACAGCAAAATTCCTTCTTTGAGATGTCTCTCAGTTCGGGAGGTAGATTTATAGAAATGGAAGGTGTTAGCACCCTTTCTATCCGTGGTTATCCACTGGCTCTTAGGTACTTGCTCTTATGTTTTCAAAAGATGTTTGCTTTTCAAGTGTGTGTGGGTTTTGAAAAAGTTTCATTTTGAAAAATTTCTAAGTAACTCTTGTATCTGTCCTCAAGAGTGTATGAAAAATTTGTTGGAAAACTTTTAGAAAGTGTCAGTGTGAAAAGATATTTTTGTTTGTTTGAAAAGAGCAAGTAACCATGAGATCTACCTACCCTAAGGAATTAGGCTGTGTAAGAGTCCTTTAGATAGTGCTATCCCACTATTGAGAAGTAGGTAGCACCGTCGTTGGAGGTATTCGGGTCAATTCGATTATGAGGGACATGTGTGGTCACCGAAGCAATAGTAGGACACCTTAGAAGTAACCCTAATGTCCTAGATCCTTTTTTATCCGAGGCAACCGTTTCGAGGCAACTGGATCTTAGACAGGAGGGCGACCTCTAAATCACCCTATACTTGACGACCACGTTCGAGGCAACCAGTGAGGCGTACCCTAGGAGTGACATGTGCTTGTGTGTTGTTTTCATGTTATGTTTATCTTTGAACATGTTATTTGTGAGCTACAGATTGATTTTATTTGTCATTCAGTCTTGCATGCATTTTAACAGTTAAGAGTGCGGAAATATGAATCTACGCTATTACAAGGCGCGGGTCTATACATCGCCAAAAACATAACCCGTTTTGAAAATAAATGCAGAAAAATAAATAAAGCGGTAAAATCCTAATTAACTATTACATCCTTGGAAACAGATACATAAAATAGAGTCAAAAAATAATAGTGCGCGAAAGAAATTAAATCGGGACGTCCTTAGGGTTTTGACCCTTTTTGAGAAAATATGAGTTTTGGTCCTTTTTTGCAAGAAAGTGATTTTTTTGGTTATTTTTTAATTAAATGGAATTAAATTAAATGAACAATTAAATTAAATTAAATAATGAAAATATTTTTGAATTTTTGAGTTTTTAAAGAAATAAAATAAATTGAATTAATGCTAATAAAAACCTAATATTCTAAATTGATTTTAAATATTGCAAAAAATATTAAAAGTTAAATCTAATTAAAGCTAAATTGATTAAATTAATTTATTTACAAAATAAAAGTGATGAAGTTAATTTTAATAAATAAAATATTTTTTTGTGTTTTTGATTTTATTAGGAAAAAATGTTAATTGGTTAGTGATTAATAAAAATAATAACGATTAATTAATTAAAGGAACATAATACAAATAGAGAGAGAGTTTAGGAGTATACGAGCCTGATTGGATGGGTGAAACAGTTATTGGCGTCAAGTGTAAACTGTTTTGTTTTGGCCATTTGTGTTTTGGCTTTTGCCCATTTGTGTTCTGGCCTCAACGTTCCTTAACCTTCTCAAGATGTCTGCCTCGCCATGTATTGGTGTCATGTGTAAGCTGTTTTGTTTTGGCCATTTGGCTTTTGGCTTTTGGCCATTTGTATTTTGGCCTCAACGTTCCTTAATGAACCTGCAAGGGATTCTGTCTAAATCTGCAGTGTTGAATTTCATGAACACATTAAATAAAATCATAAAATGCAAATAAAGCCAATATATGAAGAAATTTAATGTTTAGGCACAATATGGCATGTATGTATGATTATACCCTTTTGATCATGGAGATCAAATCAATCTTACCCTTACTGGAAAAGTAGTGACATGAATGCTTTTATGCCCTTTTGATCATGGAGATCAAGCCAGCCTTACCCTTACTGAAGAAGTAGTGAGATGTTGGTTTGTAACTGAGATGACTTGTTTGTAGTGAGAGAGGGATTTGTAATAAGGATTTCAAGGTTTTAGGGATCTTGAAAGAATTTGATATTCTAACAGTGTTGTGGCAAAGTTTTTTTCCTCTTTTTTCTCCTCTTGTTTGTGTGAAAAGAATGTGATTATATAATGGAAATTAGGGTAAAGAAAACGGGCTTTGAATGTGCAATTGGGCCTCCAATGTTCACTTGAGTTCGTCACTTTCCAGGCTAAATCGCAGGGACTTAAGTGCAATTTTTGAAGTTGAAATGTGAAAACAAAATGTAGCCGATATCGAGAACTAACTCCTGTCCGAAAATCGGCTCAATCCGATAAACGGTGAATTAGTTATGAATTTTTGAAGTTTCAGCTCAGACAAACTTATTTTGGGCTCCAGTATCGACTCTGACACGTTCTTCAATAAAAAACTGGTATTGATCGGTGCATAATTTGGTCTCTACTTTTGAAGAAAAGTTGTAGATCTCTGAGTCAGTGACCTTGTGTAAAAATATGAGCCCAATCTGATAAAAATTGACCGAGTTATGAATTTTCGAAGTTTCGGCCCAGATGAAATAATATTCAGCATTCAGGATTTTTGGCGTGTCATGCACTCTGAGCAAACAACGAAGGCCTTTTGAATACCGTTTGAACTCAATACCTTCTGTGAAAATGTAGCCAACTCAATTTGTAAATTTTTGGCGTCAGAACCAGCTCGAGACGATGAAAATCGACCAAGTTATAATTTTTTGAACATGACGCAAATAAACTTCTGTCACAAATTTTCTGTACGAAAATACTTGATAAATCCACATTTTTGAAGACCTTGTGATCGAAATTGGCTTCCAGTCATGAGATATGAAAACGCAGATTATGTCAAGACGGAATTTTGGCCACCGGAACGGGTTCAAAACGAGCCACGATCTTCAAGTTATGAATTTTTTAGCGCGTAAAAACTGCACTTTCAGCACACTTTTTCACCATATTTCTTCGAGAAAACTCACACATTCGGATACCTTCTTTAAAGAATTGACTCTTGAGCCGAACCTGACTTTGAGAATACGTTATCAGAGATATCTTGGCGAAAGAACACTTGAATATGACGCGCCGGGTTGGACTTGTGAATTTTTCTTGAAATGTTTTGAGAAATATGGGAGGGCAAATTTTGGGGTACAACACAATGCACACAAGCATCCCTAGGGTTTCATCCACTTGTTGCCTTAAAAATGGCCATGGTATACATGCTAGGTATCTTGGCAAAACAAAACAAAACAAAAGATCATAGTCCCTCGATGACGCTATCTTGGTTGCCTATACAAAAATGATCTAGTCCCTCAAAAAACTTGCTAAGATACTTGGCAACATTGCTTTCATGGTCATACGATGACCCGCGTCTGTCCCGTTTAACATCCAAAGACAAGGTTGTTTACCAAATACAATGGTAAAACAACAATGTCAAAGGGTTAAAAATGTGTAGGAAAGATCTTTGAGTATGGTAGACAACTCCTAGTTACTTGATTAAACTTGTAAAACATCCTTGCTATTTTCAAACATCACATACACAATTTCAAAACATTTCCTAACAAACTTTCAAACATTGAAACATTTTTGAAAAGACAAACACCTTTGTATACATTCAAACAAGAATCATTACAAAGGTTGCCTAGACAAAGGCCTCTTTTCAAAATACTTTCAAAACCACACACAAAGCACCATTTCAAACAATTGAAAAGTAAAATCAAGTGATCTAAAACAAGTAACTAAGAGCCCATGGAAAACCATGGATAAAAAGGGTGCTAGCACCTTCCCTTTTCATAATCTACCCCCCGAACCCAAAAACAATCTCAAAGGTCTTTCCTGTGCTTTTTGACCTTTCCTTTGGATAAAATAAAAAAGTCGGTGGCGACTCTTGCTAAACTGAAACATTTGCGAACACAAACGCAAAACCTCAAGTCAGTTCTCCCACCGTATCACAGCTACAATATCGAAGATTGGATTCGTCCGAGTATTCCAGGCCAGACACTCAACAATTGGATTTCTGTGGATGTTATCCAAGTTTCAAGCACTGAGGAGTAATTTTCTTGTTTTCTTTTATTATCATATCATAATTCCTACGCTCTGCCCAAGGCGTGGTGGATCATTTGTGTAGGGCCACCATGTTTATTTTTAAAAGTTTATCATGAAGTAAAGGACGTTTTTGCATTCAAAATTTTGCTCCATTTATTTTTTTATTTGAATGGCAATGTTTCTCTTTTCACACACTGTTACTAAAAAACGCCAAAATGTCGTTCATGCAGATGCACTTCCACTACCGATTATATTGATAACGACTCTGCTATGGCTCATTATGATTTTGATACTCCTATTTATCAAGCTGAAGAAGAAGCATATGAGGATTGTGATCTTCCTGAGGAATTAGCAAGATTGTTAAAACAAGAGGAAAAGGTTATTCAGCCGAATCAGGATTCGATTGAGGTGGTGAATATTGGCACAAAAGAGGTAAGAGAAGTCAAGATAGGAGCAGATCTCGAAGAAAGTATAAAGGTCAGATTGATTGAGCTACTCCGTGAGTATTCTGATATCTTCGCTTGGTCTTATGAGGATATGCCTGGTGTTGTACCCCAAAATTTGCCCTCCCATTTCCTCAACATTTTCTCATCACAAAAACCTTGAAGATCAAGATCCAATTAGGGTTTCCTCTGCTCAAGACTTCTCCTTGCACTGTGGACTCAAATTAGGGTTTGTGTTTGAACAAAGATGTTTTGACCTAAAATGCCTAAGATGACTTTCATGCTTCATATTGTACTCCCAAGTTTACCCATACCAAGTTTCAAGTCTTGATTCCAAGTTTTGCCCAGTCAATTGGACAGATGACCTAGAAATCAGCTGTATTGGGGAAAAAGTCAACTGTTGCCAATTGACAGTCAAATCTCATGAAAATTGACCCACATCAACATTATGAACTCATATGGACCATTTGATCAAGTTTGGATCACAATTCCACAAGAAATTTGATCAGATCACCAAAAGGGCAAAATGGTCATTTTTAGGGTTTTGATTGCATAAAGGCAATTTTTGACTGTTTGACCTAGCCAATGGCAAACCAAGCTCACATATGGACTCAAGAATCCCATGGAATTATCTTGACATGATCAACAAACTCAAAAGATCCCAAATACACAAGATTGACAGTTAAATTTCCCAATCAATTGATCAATTTTGACTGTATACTGAAAAGTCAAACTTTGACTTTTTGGTCAAAATCAAGAGTCAAGATTCATTTTTCATCAAAACATGCCAAATCATGAAACTTGTTCACCAAGAAACCAAGAAATGCAAATTAGGGTTTGAAATGGAATTTTTCATAACTTAGAATTTTTCTAAGTTATGGAAAACCCTAATTTTTTCCCAACTTTGCCCCACTTTTTCACCATGATTCATTTGGATTCAAACAAAAGTCAAAACATGAAAGTTGTATCTTGTTGCATAACCTACAACTTTGATTCACAAAGTTTTCTCATTTGAAGCTTGTATCTCAAGTTACAAATTTTTGAATAAGGGCACTAAACCATTCTTAACTTAGTGAATTTTTGACCTATTTTGACAAGTTTTTCTACCCCACTTCAAGACCATTTTCCATACACTTCCACTTGGAATTTCAAATTGCACTTCAAAGGTGGATTGTAGTACACATTCCAATCTTTCCAAAATGTCTAAGAACTTCTCAAACAACCTCATGGTTAGGGAGAATCGAATTTCATAATATAGCAAAAACTCACTTTTGAATTGGCCATTTTTCATGTTCATAAGTTATGCAAACTTCTCAAAACCAGCATGCCTTTGATTACAGGTCCTTAAACCAAGTTACACTCAATAATTTAATGCTTGTTCATTGTGTCAAATAGTTATTCTATGAGTTCAAGTATTATATACAAGTTTGATCCATTTTTAGATAAAGTAAACTATCCATTTTTGCAAAAGTTCACTTTATGTCCAATTACAAATCCAACAAGTACATTGCAAATCTGATTGGCACAAGATTATGAACAAATTACTCTGATCAAGAGAAGCTTTGCAGCAGGATTAGAGGTCCCCTACTGACCTAAAAGACCAAGTTGCCTTTGTTTGCTTAAGAGTGAAGAAACATTGCATAACCAATACCAACTCTCATATCAGCTACCCTACACAAGAACAAAGTTATCAAACAGATTCCACACAACATAACCAAGCTAATACACGACCCTTGCACCTCTAAAACACTCTCATTGCCATAATCACTCTCAAACTGCACAAACAGGGTAAAGCCTGCAGTTTGAGTGCTATCTTCCATTTCCCTCGAGCTCTTTTGTCAAAACCAGTTCACACACATTCCCTAGCACCTATGCAAGATAACCATGCCTTGAAATACGACCTGTAACTCCTCTAACAAGTTCCACCATTTTCACTTTTCCATTTTGCAGTTGAAGTTCTACAGCTCAGTTCAAGGTGTCTCAAGGCAAAGTAGATATTGGAACAGCATCACCACACCTCAAGGAAGCTATACCAACCAGTATCTTGCACTGTAAACTCCCCATTTGCCAGTTAGAACTTCAGCTGAACAGGTATTTTGGTGAACTCGTATCTCTCTGATTATGCATCATTAGCCTTAAGTTTGTGAATAAACAATGTCCTACTCATGCCACTGAACATGTACATTCTTTTACTTTTCATTTCTTTTGCCTGAGTTGAGAGAATTTAAGGTTTAAAAATGGCAGAAAACTTAGGTTAGGATTTGGGATTGTTAAAATTCTCTCTCATTTCTGAGAGTTAGGAGATGTTCTTTATATATTTGGAATCGTGGTTTCATGCTTAACATCTTTTGTGTTGGAAGTTTGTTCAAAAAATCAAAGAATCAGGATATTCAAAGGAAGCTTGCTTGCGCGCGTTTTTTGAACAAACTTTGTTCAGAGGTTGAAGAAGGTGACTTCTTGGGCTGGGCCTGAGCAATTTTCTTATTCACACCACTTTTTCTGTTTTGCACCCCTGAGCCCATTTGCTTCATTTTCAATATTTTTGACTTTTGCCTTTTTTTGATTGGTTCATTTATTTTTTCTCAGCATGTTAAAAACATAAAAATATTTTTCTCATCATTTTTTGAATTTATTGAATATTTGTTTGATTAATTCTTTTGTTTGTACATAAATAAATAAATATATATATATATATATACTTTTTTGTTTAAAACATTAAGATAATACAAAATATATTTTTATACATATTTTTACCTTATTTTTACTTCCTGAAAATATTTTATAAAAATAAAATACTTTTTATTTTAATATTGAATATTATTAATTAATGTGTATAAAACATAGTTTTTATAAATAACATAAATAAATAGATATATTAATATACTTAGGAGAAAAATATCAAAAAAATGTACATATTTTATTTTTTTAACATTTAATATTAAAAAATACATTTTGACAAATACTTCACTTTATTTTATTTTTGTACATTCTAAATAAATACTTGTATTAAATGAAATAAAAATACACTTTATTTAATAGAATTAGGGTTTTGGCCTTAAATATGAAAAACTCCAAAAAATAATACCTTTTTTTATTTTTTTATTTTACATAAATAATTCCTTTTTCATACATATAAAAAAAAACCATTTTGGCATCTTGCATATTTATTCTTATTTTATTTAATTTATGCAATTAATCATCTTGTAAAATATTTCAATATTGATGTAATAGTTTTAGGTTTACATTACTTGTCAAAATCCCCATTTGAACATTTGTACCCCCCTTCCCATATTTGGTTTTGTAATAGCTTAGTAAATTTATTTTCGCGCTTTATTGCTTTCTAATTATGCCATGTTAGAATTAGGGTTTGTATGCGAAAAAACGACAAAATAGCTATGACCTAATCTCAAGACCAACAAGCATGAAAATGGACACACAAATCACACTTGCACCCCCTAGGGTACTCCACTTGTTGCCTTTCAAAAATGGGCCATATTGCATGTTAGATCTCTTTGGGCAAAACAAACAAATTGAATGATCATGGTCCCTCGATAACACTTTTTTCAAAATATTGCCAAACAAATGATCAAGTCCCTTAAAGGAAAATGCCCAAAGATACTTGGCACCATTGCAATTATGGTCTAGACGATGACCCGCGCCCGTCCCTTTCACATCCTAACATGAGATTGTCCACCAAATACAATGGTGGAACAAACTTATGAAAAGGGTTAAAACATAGCAATAGTCTTTTGAGAAATTTAGGAGTAGATAACCACTTAGTTACTTGAATCAAACTTGAAAAAACAAAACACTTGCCTATTTTCTAAATCACACACTTTCAAAACAACTTTCAAAAAAACAAATGAAAACCTTTTCAAAAGACACACATCTTTGTATACATCCCCACATGGATCATTACAAAGGTTGCCACCACATTGGCTTCTTTTCAAAACATTTTCAAACCCACACACACAAGCACCATTTAAAACAATTGAAAACAAAAGGCAAGTGATCTAAGCAAGTAACTAAGAGCCCATGGATAACCATCGATAGAAAGGGTGCTAATACCTTCCCTTTCTATAATCTACTCCCCGAACCCAAGAAAACATCTCAAAAGGTTTTTGCTGTGCTTTTTTAACCTTTCCTTAAGATAAAATAAAAAGTCGGTGGAGACTCTTGCTCAACCGAAACATTTGCGAAAACAAACGCGAAACTTCAAGTCAGTTCTCCCACCGTATCACAGAACTGGCGACTCTGCTGGGGAGAATTTTTAAAGTGGAGTAACCTTAGGGCTTAGATCACATTTGTTTTCAATTGTTTGCTTTGTTTGCTTTTATATTTGTGGGCTTTGCATCGGAGTTTCATAGATCCTAACCCGGATCTGGGAAATACCCTTTTTAGGTAGCATGATCTGTGAGGGACCTGTCCGGCGTAGACCGACATGGGTGAAGCAGTGGCTACATTGGTGTGGCATCTTAGTCTGTACCTATATCCCTTGTGTTGCAACGGGGAGAATATAGGTCTTCTAAGGAGTCATTAAGCACCAACCAACCTTAGAACCCTAAATTGACCAACTTGGCTATTAGGACAGTAGCAGTATGCTACACTCATTGAGGCTAAACTCTCGAGATGGTTCTGGCCGCGAGAAAAGATTGCGATGCTGGAGTTATGACCGATTGAGGGTAGCCAATGATCTGAGATCCTCTAGAACCCGGTTACTTTTGATAGGACAGGTTTTAACCAACAAAACCAAAAAGAGGGTAATACCTGAAATTCATGCTGGCCTGAAACCTAAGGGTGTCTTGTATGACTTGTGTGCCTTATCATGTTTGCCTGTGTGAATACTTGTGGTGTGCTTCATCATAGCATCATGCCATCATACCATTGCATGCATCCTGTATAAAGGACTAACCCATTTCAAAGACAAAAAGGTTTCATCTTTGCTCTGTTTTGTAGGACATCATGATGCCCGTATGTAGGAATACCATCCGGCTCAACTTTGTTCAACCACCAGTTTTACTCAAGGATTTGGTTGAAAGGATTCCAAACACTTCTTCCTTCATCAACAGACATGGTTCTCTCCTTGGCTTGATCACTGCAAAATGGGACCAACAACTGATAAGTGTTCTGACCCAGTTTTATGACCCTCTGTATCATTGTTTCACCTTTCAAGACTTCCAGCTGGTTCCTACCCTGGAAGAATTCTCTTATCTGCTTGGGATCCCTGTTTTGGAACAAACTCCCTTCACTGGTTTGGAAAAGACTCCTAGGCCTGAAGAGATTGCTGCAATTCTCCCCTTGACCAAAGAAGAGGTATTAGCTAATTGGGAAACTAGAAATGGGGTCAAGGGCTTTTTGGTCAAATTTCTGGTTAGCAAGGCTAATGATTCCTGGAATGACTTGGACTTCAGGGCATACGAAGATATTCTGGCTCTTTTGATCTATGGTCTGGTATTGTTTCCCAACCCTGACACCTTTATCAGTACCCATGTCATAAGGATCTTCATGTCTCGGAATCCTGTACCCACTCTTTTGGGTGACATTCTACAACAACTCTATGCTCGTACTGCTCGAAAACGGGGAACTCTGTGGTGTTGTGCTCCTTTGCTAGTAAGGTGGTTTATTTCGCACCTTCCTAAGTTCGTGCTGAAGAATGAAGAAGGAAAAGGTTGGGCTCGGAGGTTAATGTCTCTCACTGATAATGACATCACCTGGACTCTCAGAGGTTTGGATGAGGTAGCTGTTATTGACCGTTGCGGAGAATACCCTAATGTTTCGTTGATTGGTATCCAAGGAGGAATCTCTTACAATCCATGCTTAGCTCTCCGTCAGTTTGGAAGAGCCAGAGGAGATAGGCCTCATGAAATGCTGGTTCCTCACTTCCATTTTGAGTTTCAGGCAGACAGTGACAAACTACGCCATGGATTCATTAGAGCTTGGGACAGAATTCACAAAGCTGACCCACATGAGTTGGGACCAAAGACTTCCCTACCAATGGAGCCCTATTGCAAATGGGTCCGCATCCGTGCTTAGAGGTTAGGTATGCCATACGAAGCTGTTAGACCTCTCATTCTTGAATCTCCTGATGAAGATGGGGTTCCTCCAACTGTCCTCCCTCCTCAGATACCCACTGATTTTGACACGATGAAGAGATCTTGGGCACAGCTAAAGGAAGAACGGGATTTCTATCGGGAGAAGTTCAACGAGCAGGAACGGAAGATCCAGAGGCTGACTAAGCAATTGGAGGAAGAACGGGTCCTGAACAACTACATCAGCACTGAAAAGAGGAGGCCATGGGAGCATCGATGAGCTTTGGATATTTCCTTTTATAGTTTTATTTCCTTTCCAGTATTTTTCATTCCTGTAATGCCTAAGGGCAAATTGTTGAACAATTGAAAACTTAATCTAATAAAGTGTGTTTCCTTTTTGCCTACAAAGTTGAATCTTGTTTGTCTTTGAAAACATAAAACATACGCATTCCATTGCACCATATGCATAGCAGGTACCCTATTTCACAGGTTGCTTAATCTCCATCGCTGTTTATTTTGAACAGTCATCATGAATCCAGACTCCTCCAGTGAGCAAGCAATCAAGGCCCTTCAGGCCCAAAGTGCACAGTTTCAAGAGATGGTCCTAAGCCTAGCCCAAGGTCAGCAAGAGTTGAAGACTCTACTCCTGAAGAAGAAGAAGAAAAAGAGGACTGCGTTGTTCAACGCCGGACGCAGATTTGGGAACACACTCCATAATGAAGCTGAACCAACTACTTCCTCTGCTGAGAAAAACAGTCCCCAAGGGGGAGGAGCTCCTAGTCCCGCAGTCTCCGACAACGAGACGGACTATAATGACGAACAATACCCACCTGCTGCTGACAGATACAAGCAACTGGAGGACCGCTTGAGCGCCATGGAAATTCAGAATGTGCCGGGACTGGATTTCGGAGATCTGGGGTTATCTTCTGGGGTAGTAATTCCTCACAAGTTTAAGGCGCCTGCTTTCGCCAAGTATGATGGGGTCTCCTTCCCAAAGCTGCATCTGAGGTCGTACGTAAGGAAGATCCAACCTTACACGGCGGATAAGAACCTCTGGATTCACTTCTTCCAAGATAGCCTCTCGGGGTCACAGCTTGAATGGTTCTATCAATTAGATGGAACTAGCGTCCGACACTGGGAAGACTTGGCAACCGCATTCTACAGACAATACCAATACAATTCTGATCTCGCTTCTACGCGTACCCAACTTCAGGGTATGTCTCTAGGAACGGGTGAAGGGTTCAAAGAGTACGCACAAAAATGGAGAGATCTGGTTGGCAGGGTGCAGCCTCCATTGACTGATCGTGAGCTGGTTGATATGTTCCTAGGGACTTTGTCTGGTCCATTTTTCAATCATTTGGTTGGTAACTCCTCCGCTGGGTTTACGGATTTGATTCTAACGGGAGAAAGAATTGAAGCTGGCATCAGGTCAGGCAAGATACAAAAGGCTGCCTCTACAAGTACTGAGAAGAGGTCGTTTAAGAAAGAAGCAAGTGTCGTCTATGGTCCTAGAAGACAAGTCAAGCCCGAAAATCGCCAAGCCGTCAACGCTTTGGTCATCTCAAAGCCTGTTGCTGCTCCTCAGCAGTACAATCAACAAAGAAGTGAAAGGCCCAAGAGGCAGTATACTCGGCTGAGTATGACCTTATCTCAAATTTTACCCCAACTGTTATCAACCAACTTGGTGACCCTCAAAGAAGCTCCTAAGGTCGTCGACACTGTGTCTCCTAAGTATAACCCAAATGCCCGGTATGCTTATCATTCTGATAGTCCCGGGCACACTACTGATGATTGCTGGGCCTTGAGAAACAAAGTGCAAGATCTTATCGATGCAAAGGAAATTCAGTTTGAAGCACCTGAGAGACCGAATGTTGTAACTGCTCCTATGCCCCAGCATAGAGTAAATGCCATTGAAGAAGAGTTGTATGCTGTTTCGGTGAATGAAGTTGTTACCCCTCTTTTGACTGTTAAGAGGAACTTGCTACTAGCCGGTTTATTTCCGGGTTGTAGTAAGGGTTGCCTCCTGTGTGCCGTTATCCCTACCGGTTGTCCACTGCTAAAATCAGGCATCCAAGGCCTGATGGATAGCAAGGAAATTCTATTCAAGAAAACTGCTGTTCCGTCTGTTTCCATTGAAGAAATATCTGTTGTCACAATTTATAATCCTGCCAAAGCTCCCGTAAAGAAACCAGTCCAGATTATGTCTGTTGCACCCATCATTATTACTGTCCCGGGGCCTCTCCCGTATGAGTCTGATAAAGCGGTCCCATGGCATTATGGAGCCGACGTGTATGTGCTTGGGGTGAAGCAGGAGTTCAACACAAATACCAGTATCAGTAGCATCACTGGTCCCGCAAAGATTACCCGCAGTGGCAGGCTCTTCTCGCCTGACATTGCACCGCCAGTTATCCGAAAACCTCTCACCATCACACCCGCAAGTGTGCATGTTCCAATTCAAGTTCCTGTGTCTACTACTGCCGCCGAGTCCTCTGATACTCGGGGCAAAGAAGTTGCTACCGATTCGCCTGCCAGGACGGAGGCACCACCAAAGAAGACTGCTGTGGAAGCCTCCCAACAAGAAATGGAGGAAATTCTTAAAATTATCAAGAAAAGTGACTTTAACGTTGTTGAACAGTTGGGGCATACTCCCTCCAAAATCTCTATGTTATCATTGCTGCTATGCTCGGAGGCCCATGCAAAAGCCCTGATTTCATTTCTGAAAACGGCCCATGTGCCGCAAGAGACCTCCGCGGATCAATTCACCGACTGTGTGGCTAATTTGACGGCTGACAATGGCTTAGGGTTCTCGGATGCTGACCTTACCGCCAAAGGGAAAAATCACAATGATGCCCTGCATGTTTCCATAGAATGCAGGGGCACTACTCTCGCACACGTGTTAGTAGATACCGGCTCCTCCCTGAATGTCTTGCCAAAGAAAGCATTGGATCGCCTGGATTGTGAGGGCCTGGAGTTGAAACCCAGCAACATCATTGTTAGAGCCTTCGACGGTTCTAAGAGGATGGTGCACGGTGAAGTAGACATCCCCATTCGTGTGGGTTCCCAAGTTTTCAACTCAACGTTCTATGTAATGGATATTCGTCCATCTTACTCCTGCTTGTTGGGTCGACCCTGGATTCACAAAGTTGGGGCAGTAACATCCACTCTACACCAAAAGCTCAAATACCCTGTCAAAGGGAAGATTGTTACTGTGCAGGGTGAGGAGGAATACATGGTGAGTCACTTGAATTCATTCCGGTATATCGAGATGGACGGGGAGTTTATTGAAACTCCCTTTCAACATTTTGAGGAAGTACCTCCAGTGTTGGCATCAGCTGAGGCAGTAGTTGAAGAAGATTTTCCGTTGAAGATGGCATCTTTGAAAGATGCCCGGGCTGTAATCGAGAAAGGCAATTGTGCAAACTGGGGTCAGCTTCCTGACTTCACTCAAAAGAACGACAAGTTTGGACTGGGCTTTACTGCAGAGACTCAGAGGGCTGTGCGCAAGGAAAAGATCAGAAAGGCTCCGGTGTTTATCTCTAACCCAAGGGTGAATGCTATCGAGGAGGATGTAGAAGAAGCAGAGTTTGACAGTTGGATCTACCCGACTGCCGGCAACGGACCGAGCAACTGGACGGCAAAGGATTTTACACCTATCACATTTGTCACGCAGTAATTAATTTCTTTTGATTTCCAATTTGTAACAAACAGTATGTTAAAACTTTGTTGGCTCGGTGTCCTACCCGGGGCATCGTAGCTCCATTTGTGAGGGCTTTTTGTATGACATTTCCATATATCATCAATCAAAACATTGGACGTTTGTTGCATTTCAAATCTTGTGCTCTTTTTCTTTCTGTGTTATATATATTGCAAAACAGCTATATTTACACACACTCACTTATACAGGTTTCAATCCACTCTGGATCTCACTGGTAACAGCTCTACTACCGCCAGTTATGAATTCGAGAATCTGATCAACTTGGCCGAAGACGAAGGTGAAGATGATTGCGAAGTGCCTGGTGAACTTGCAAGACTGCTACTCCAGGAAGAGAGGGCTATTCATCCACATGAAGAGCCGGTAGAGACGATTAATCTGGGTACTGAGACAGATAGGAAAGAGGTCAAGATTGGGGCTAATCTAGAGCTCAGCGTGAAGCAACGATTGATCCAGATGCTACAGGATTACATGGAGATATTTGCTTGGTCCTATGAAGACATGCCTGGTTTGGATGCCGACATTGTAGTTCATCACCTGCCAACCAAGGAAGATTGCCCTCCGGTAAAGCAAAAGGTCCGACGTATGCGCCCAGAGATGTCCGAAAAGATCAAGGCTGAGGTTATGAAGCAATTCGATGTCGGGTTTCTTGCAGTGACTTCTTACCCTCAGTGGGTTGCCAATGTGGTGCCAGTGCCAAAGAAGGATGGAAAAGTCAGGATGTGTGTCGACTACAGAGATCTGAACAGAGCAAGCCCCAAAGATGATTTCCCCTTACCTCACATCGATGTTCTTGTTGACAATACTGCACAACACAAGGTGTTCTCCTTCATGGATCGTTTTTCAGGGTATAATCAGATCAAGATGGCTCCGGAGGATATGGAAAAGACTACCTTTGTGACTCAGTGGGGCACCTTCTGTTATAAGGTCATGCCATTCGGATTGAAAAATGCCGGGGCAACCTATCAACGTGCCATGGTTGCTTTATTTCATGATATGATCCATCATGAGATTGAGGTATACGTTGATGACATGATTGCAAGGTCTCAAACTGAGGAGGAGCACCTTGACCATCTGAGGAAGTTGTTTGACCGACTCAAGTTATACAAGCTGAGGTTGAATCCCAACAAATGCACCTTTGGGGTGAGGTCCGGAAAATTGCTAGGTTTCATTGTAAGTGATAAAGGTATCCAGGTGGACCCTGCCAAGGTTAAAGCCATTCAAGAGATGCCGACTCCAAAGACAGAGAAAGAAGTCAGAGGCTTCCTGGGACGACTGAATTACATTTCCTGATTCATCTCACATCTGACTGCTACTTGTGAGCCAATCTTCAAATTACTGAAGAAAGATCAAGTAGTACGCTGGAACGATGAATGTCAGGCCGCCTTTGAAAAGATAAAGGAATATCTCCAAGAGCCACCCATTCTTATGCCACCGGTGGAAGGAAGACCTCTGATACTATACTTGACAGTACTTGACAATTCAATGGGGTGTGTGCTGGGGCAGCATGACGAGTCTGGCCGAAAAGAGCACGCTATTTATTACTTGAGCAAAAAGTTTACCGACTGTGAGTCTCGTTACTCACTGCTTGAGAAAACTTGTTGCGCTCTTGTATGGGATGCTCGCCGGCTGAGACAGTATATGCTGACTCACACTACCTTGTTGATTTCAAAGATGGATCCCATCAAGTATATATTTGAAAAGCCTGCTCTGTCTGGGAGAATAGCGAGATGGAAAATGATCTTGACAGAGTATGATATCCAGTATACAACTCAGAAAGCTATTAAGGGAAGTGTACTGGCAGATCATTTGGCACACCAACCTGTGGACGATTACCAATCATTGAACTTTGATTTTCCAGACGAAGACATCATGGTGGTAACTGACTGTGAAGTACCTGGACCGGATGAAGGACCTGAGGAAGGATCCCGATGGTCTATGCATTTTGATGGAGCCTCCAATGCTTTGGGTAACGGTGTCGGCGCTGTAATCATATCTCCCAAAGGAACTCATACTCCGCTCACCGCCCGATTATGTTTCAGCTGCACCAACAACATGGCAGAATATGAGGCATGTATCATGGGTCTGCAAGCTACAATCGACTTAAGGATCAAATTTCTGAGTGTCTTCGGAGATTCTGCTCTCGTGATCAATCAGATCAAAGGCGAGTGGGATACGAAACACCCAAATCTTATTCCTTACAAGGAGTATGTGTCAACCTTGCTTCCCCACTTTGAAGAAATAACTTTTGAGCACTTCCCAAGAGAGGAGAATCAGCTAGCGGACGCACTAGCCACGATGTCTTCAATGTTCAAAGTTAAATGGGACAATGAGGCTCCCCGGATCATTATCTGGAAGTTGGATGAACCGGCATACTGCTGCGAGCTTGAGGCTGAAAAGGTGACTGAGAAACCCTGGTATCATGAGGTGAAGAGGTACTTGGAAACTCAGGAATACCCTGAAGGTGCATCTATCAATGACAAGAAGTTCATGAGAAGGTTTGCGGCGAAATTCTTCCTCAGCAACGGCATTCTCTACAAACGGAATCATGATTCAACTCTACTACGTTGTGTGGATAAGGCTGAAGCAGAGAAGATCATGATAGAACTGCATGAAGGTACATTCGGAACGCATTCCAGTGGGCACACCATGGCTAAGAAAATCCTTCGGGCAGGATATTTCTGGTCCACAATGGAAGCTGATTGTTACCAACACTCTCGAACTTGTCACAAATGCCAGATCTATGCTGACAAGGTGCATATTCCGCCGGTTCCTCTGAACGTCCTGACGGCACCTTGGCCTTTTGCAATGTGGGGCATTGATATGATCGGTGAGATCCGACCAACGGCATCCAATGGGCATCGCTTCATCTTGGTGGCGATCGATTACTTCATGAAGTGGGTTGAGGCAGCTTCCTACGCCACAGTAACCAAGAGCGTCGTGGCACGTTTCATTCGGCATAATCTGATCTGTCGATATGGCGTCCCGGAAAGAATCATTACGGACAATGGTACCAATCTCAATAACAAGATGGTCACTGAACTCTGCGAGCAATTCAAAATACAGCACCACAATTCTTCTCCCTACCGGCCGAAGATGAATGGGGCTGTGGAAGCGGCTAATAAGAATATCAAGAAAATTGTGCAGAAGATGACAGTGACCTATAAAGATTGGCACGAAATGTTACCGTTTGCTCTTCATGGGTACCGTACCTCAGCAAGGACGTCAACCGGGGCAACTCCTTTCTCCTTGGTCTATGGCATGGAGGCAGTCTTGCCGATTGAAGTCCAGATCCCCTCTCTCCGGATAATGAAGGATGCAGACTTGAGTGAAGATGACTGGATCCAGACTCGACTTGATCAATTAAATCTGATTGACGAAAAGAGACTCACCGCTATCTGTCATGGTCAGACGTATCAAAAACGGATGATCAGGGCATTTAACAAGAAAGTCAGACTACAAGAGTATCAAGTTGGGGACCTGGTAATCAAGCGCATCATCCTTCCTCAAAGTGATCCCCGGGGCAAATGGACCCCTACATACGAAGGGCCATTTGTGGTTAAACATGTGTTCTCAGGAGGAGCCATGATCCTAACCACCATGGATGGTGACGACCTTCCTCACCCCGCCAATGCAGACATAGTGAAAAAATACTACGCATAAATAAAAGACCCGCTAGGTTGACATACCTAGGCAAAAATTAGGGCTTCCCGGCGAACCAAAAGGGTTCGGGCAAAAATAAGGGATGAAATGGAAAAATCTGTACACCCGGCAAGTCGAAAACCTGAAAGGGCGGCTTGGGCAAAAATGGGTATCCCGGTGGACTGAAAACCCGAAAGGGCGGTCCAGGCAAAAGTTAGGGATAAAGCGTAACACTATGTCTCATTGGATCACTTCGCATCCGGAATTTGGCATCAACTATCTGGCTCAGATCTCGGCATCGATCAATCAGCTTCATCTTCAATCAAGCAGCAAAGTGATGAGACGCTTGAAGACATAAAGGCGATAGCGGAGTTGGAACCCAGTGGGATTGTTCACATAGCTGTTTGTTTCCTTTTCAAAACTGTAAACTCTATGTTATTTGGCGGTGTCCTCTTACTAGGATGTCAGCCTCTTGTACAAAAACACCTATTCACAGGCAAAACTCAAATCAATACAAATTCACTTGTCTATACAAATTGCCATTGTTTTTCTCTTTTCTGTTTTGTGTTGTGAAAAACGTCCAATGTTCATTTTTGATATATGCATTTGACATTAAATTGCTGATTCATAAATATTTGCATATAAAACAAGAGATTAATTACAGGTGACATCAGATACAGGGGCAATGTAAAGTTGTCTGATGCAGTCTGGTTGCTTTGTCCACCAAGGTACCCAGGTAGATTCGACTGAAGAATGTGACCAAATCATCTCAACTCCCCGCTGAGTAAAACAAGATTCAGCAGTACTTTCCCCAAGCAGAGTTGGTTCCCCGTCAGTCCTGAAAAGGCACAACATTCCCCGGCAGGTCTTAAAGCTCATCCCCAGTAGACTCTGGAAGCTTGTTCCCTGTAGAATACGGACGTCTCTCCCGAGCTTTATTCAGAGTTATTCCTCGCAAGGGCTTATAACTGGGTTATCCTCAGCTAATTGCCACGGAAGATCGCCCTCGGCAAAGTTCCTTCAATCCCCGGCGGAGTTTATCTTTAGTGTTCCCCATTCTAAATCACACACTTTCAAAACAACTTTCAAAAAAACAAATGAAAACCTTTTCAAAAGACACACATCTTTGTATACATCCCCACATGGATCATTACAAAGGTTGCCACCACATTGGCTTCTTTTCAAAACATTTTCAAACCCACACACACAAGCACCATTTAAAACAATTGAAAACAAAAGGCAAGTGATCTAAGCAAGTAACTAAGAGCCCATGGATAACCATGGATAGAAAGGGTGCTAATACCTTCCCTTTCTATAATCTACTCCCCGAACCCAAGAAAACATCTCAAAAGGTTTTTGCTGTGCTTTTTTAACCTTTCCTTAGGATCAAATAAAAAGTCGGTGGCGACTCTTGCTCAACCGAAACATTTGCAAAAACAAACGCAAAACTTCAAGTCAGTTCTCCCACCGTATCACACCTGGGTTGGTGTCATACCCCAATTTTTGACCTAAGATCCCATTTTTATTTTTGCATTTTTATACAAAAGTCAAGGTCACTAGATACAGTCGGTTTTAACCTCTCACCTTCGAGCATTGATTATGCAGAAATTGTCAAGTGTTTTGAACATTCTTAGCCTATGTATCACTAACTTCTAATCAAGCACGAAATGTGTGTTTTTTGTTTCTTTGATTTCATGTGCTGACAGGTCTCCTTCGATTCAGCATTTCGATTGGACAAGTTTACTGCCTGCAAGCCTGCTTCGACTAAACAAGTTTGTTTCCTGCAAGCCTGCTTCGACTGGACAAGTTTGCTGCCTGCAAGCCTGCTTCGACTGGACAAGTTTACTGCCTGCAAACATGCTTCGATTGGGCAACATTGCTTCCTTCAAACACGAGCTTTCGATTGGGCAATATGTTTGTTTCGATCCACATGCTTCGATTGGGCAACATTGCTTCCTTCGAACACGGGCTTTCGATTGGGCAATATGTTTGTTTCGATCCACATGCTTCGATTGGGCAACATTGCTTCCTTCGAACACGGGCTTTCAATTGGGCAATATATTTGTTTCGATCCAAGATTCGTTTGGGCATGTGGCTCCCTTCGTGCAAGTCTTTGTTTGAGCATTGACCTTTTTGTGTGCTGGCTTGGATTCACAAAGTTTAGACCTCCTCCATGCAGGCTTCGACAAAACATTAACTACGTTTGTACTAGCTTCGATTGGACAACATTTCTCTTTAGTCTGCTGCATTTCCATCCTTGACAAGCTTCAGCTCATGGTTGATGGCCACTTCAAAAGACATATAGTGGTGGACTTGAGGGGCATACATATGAGTCCCTGTCGAAGGGTACACCTTACTAGTCCATTCGAAGGACACATTTGGCCCCTTCAAACGATGCACAAAGGTGATTCATTCGAAAGACACTTGTTGGAGGAAATTCAAACAATATGTTTGGAAGGAGAATCTGGTCGAAGGAGAGTCAAAATGAAAGGATGAAATATTCAATGATGCTTGCTGCCAAGTTCAGACATGGTACACTGGCCAAAACTGCTGCGCAGCAGTCCTGAAACACTGCCCCATTCTTGCACCGAAATAGCATACAACCACTGTCCCTCGAAGGCTGCAAAGAGCAGTTTACCCAAATTGTTCAAATTATTTTGTTTTCCCTCCAAAAGCTTCAGCCAACTTTGCCTATAAATAAGAGGCTCCAACACATATTTTTGAGAGGATCTTTGGACCAGAGGAACGAATCCCCCAAATTTTCTCAAACACAAAAAATCTCTCAAGTCCCTTCAACACTTGTGGGAAAAAAACCAGAATCACATAATTACTTCCTTCGATTCTGAAGAACAAATACTCTTCAGTATCCTTCGAATCCAGTTTGGAAAGAAACATCAGACTTGTTTCTTTCCTTCCTTCGAATCCAGCATTCCCAACGCAACTGTTGGCCCTCTCTTTCAAATCCAGAACCTTGGGCCTCCACTCAAGGTCCCACACCTATTCAAAGCCTCCATCAAGGTAAGTCACTCTTACCCTCGAACCTTTCATTTCATGCCATAACATGTAAATAATCTTTTGTTCGTTTCAAGCATGTACATACCATTGTTCCTTTCGTTTCCACCCTGTTAACATGTTTTTAAAAGTTAACCCTTTTGTTTTGCTTTCTGTTTACCTGAACTAGCTTTAATTATTAAACTGTTTGAAAGATAAATACTAGAATGGCCTCAGGCCATGTTGTCATTTAATGCTTGAAATGAAAGAAACAGGAAACAGGAAATAGGGAACGAAGCTTCTGGCTTCTACCCTCTTTCTCCAGGTCAAACGAAAGAGACAACCAGGAGGAAAACCATGTTAACTTCTAGGCCCAAACGAAAAGTATGCCTTCACTGACTTCCAGGCTCAGTCGAAAGGCATTCCCTCATTGCTTTCAACCCCCAGTCGAAGGATACAACTTGCTGCTGCCTTTGCCCAATCGAAGGACAGGACCGCGCCCCTGCCAAGGCCCAATCGAAAGACGTGACTTTGCTGTTTCCAGCCCCAATCGAAGGAGGCCAACAGAATGCAAATCGAAGGGTGCTGCTACCTGGGTCGAAAGACACTCATTTTTCTTACTTTTATCTTATTTTTTCCTTCATATTTTTTATGCCTTTCGATACGGTTGTAATAGCGTAGGATTTTATCTTTCTGCATTTTATTTACTTTGTACAAATGCTAGTAATTAGGCGTGTATGGCAAGATAAAATCAACAAGTAAACAAACCAAAAAATCCAAAAACACTCTTTAATCCTTACTTGAATATATCTTAAAACCCGCAAAACACTCAACAAATCAAAACTCCCCCCAAGGGCATGTTATTTCCGTTCTACCGCGATACCGGCCGTGCCTATTGCTAGAATGCGTGCGTTAATGTCGTCCACTAAAAAACACAAACAAATCAACTTTTTTTTCTAGAGGAACTACGGTATTTTGATTCCTTCATTGGATACGTAGGAAAAGGGTCGTGAAACGCTCACGAACGCAATAATAAAAACTCATTTCTTTCCCCTTAAGCAAACATAGTGGTAGATAAATACACCCTTTTATATAACAAACAATTTTAACCAAAAACAGATATTTCAAAAGGTTCATGTGGAGTACCGCAGATGCATTGGGTGCTAATACCTTCCCATTGTATAACCAACCCCCGAACTCTTGATCTCTTTCAAAAACGCTTTGTATTTTCATTACTTTTAAGTATTATTTTACATTGCATGTTTTAGGGTTTTATTTCTCTTTTTTCCCTTTTCCCTTGGAAATAATAAAGCGCGGTGGCGACTCTTGCTTTTGCGAGTCGAGTTAATTAATAGCTCGATCTCCGATTTTCACCGCTACAGAATTGGCGACTCCGCTGGGGAAACATTGACCTTTTGCTGGTCCATCCCTAAGTGGGTTAAGCCTAGTTTGTCTTATCTATTTTATTGCTATTTGATTGTTTGATTATATGTATATATTGTGATTATTTGGGTGTTGATAATACTTACAAAGGACAAGTCCTATACCCGGACTAAGTTACACTTAGGAATAGGACGGGCGGTATATTCATGTTAACTTTGAGGGAGTAATCCCGAAGAAGGAGGCATGAAATCCCCCACTCAGTGGAAGCCCCTTTGAACGTAGTATTTGTTTACCGAGTAATCAGAAAGACGTTATTGCTTTCGACCTGGGAGCCAGAGAAGCTTAGAACCGTAGAACCCTTAACCCATCTTGGCCTTTTAGGTGTAGCGCGGAGACTATAACAGAGTAATCCGGAAGTAGTTGTCACGCGATGCTGCACTCAGACGAGTTTCTCTTGAAAATATTGCTGATTACCGAGTAATTGGGACATTGGAAATATCCGAAGGAGGAATGTAGACTCTGGGTACTTTTAGAACCATGTTTTATAGGTGTGATTAAACCTTTAGTACATACCTTGGGGATGTTTTTTACCTTTGACTCCATGCTCGTGACGTTGAACCTTTCGACTTTGTTTGTGACCTTGCTTGTGGTTGTTGCATAGCCATGCCTTCATGCATCCATGAAACCCTTTTCACTTGATTTTCAAGGAATTTGGAGGTCTTTCTTTGTAAACATCACAAGTTTCGTCAAGCTCAATGGATCTTGGGTGTTGATGGGGTGAAAACCCTAATCCACCAAAATGGATGATTGATCTTGATGATAACTTGATCAATGCTTTGATCCAATTTAAAATTCATCTTCTATCTTCATACTTTGATGTTTACAACTTAATATCTTGAGTTCCTTGAAATTCAAATAAAAACTCTCTTTTGCATATCATGCATCATTCTACATTTTTGGTTTCACTTTCAAAGGTCTTTTTCCAAGTCTTATTTTTCCTTTGGTCTCACCAGTACAACACTCACGCTAAGAGAACAATGGAGAATATCAAACAAGCGGTTTATGAACTCCGCGGAGAGATGACTAATTTGAAAGCTAGTGTGGAGCCCTTAACTGGTTTGGTCTTGAAATTTAGGAGAGGTTTCCTTCAGCACAAGTCCAGATGGAAAGCCTTCCTAGATTATTAACTTATTCATGCTTTTTGTAATTTTTCTTGTTTATCAAAACATTGTTTGCATGTAAGAACTCGTTTGCATCTGAATGATTATCTTAATACAATGAGTATGTTTGTCTTGAAGAAATTCATTCGTTTCACTCATATTTGTTTTCAAATTTTAAATTGCTTTTGCATTATGATACCAACTTGTTTCTCATTCTCTTGCCTAGGAAGAGATTGAAGGGAGGATGATGATCTAAAAAAACACAAAATCTCTGGTTGTATGCTTTTGAATAAAATCTTGCTGACGATGTACAGGCATTGTTTCAAATCCCTAAACATCGGATATATAAGGAAGATAATCCCTTGCTAACCCCTTTTGAGCCTTTGAAGTAGAAGTTTCTTTTCTATACAAAAAACCTCGAATTTTAACCTAGGGCAGGGTAGTTTTTCAGTTAGTCCGATTGAGTGTTCAAAATTCATAAGGAAGATATTTCTGAAGAGAAACTACGAGGGCTATCCTTCATGTATAATGAAGCCATAAGATGTGGAATCACAATGTTATCCCTCATTCATCAAGAAACGAGGAAGTCACAATCCTCTCAACAAGCAAATACAAGCTAATGTCACACTTTTGTTCAAAAAATAAAAAAAATCAAGAAGAAAAAAAAAAGCCTGCTAAGTCGAAAACTTGAAAACGAGCGGCTTAGGCAAAAATTAGGGCATCCCACTGGACTATCAATTCAAAAGAATTAGTTCAGGCAAAATTTAGGGAAAATAAAAATTACAAAGAAAGGAATACAAATAAAATTCCTCAGCAAAGAACAAATTGGTGACTACAAACACGAAGACATAAAGGTGGTTGCTACTCTGAAAGCCTCGTCGTTTCCTTAACTGTCACAAAATCCTTTTGAGAGATGAACACTCATGTTGAATTAACTGAACATAGGGTTGGAGAACATCATGAAGAATTGGTGGGCACCTATAAATTTTGAGCCTTAAAAATCTTTTTTCTAAAAAACATGAACCAGGCCACGTTACAACCTTCAAAAGTCCTAATTGAAGCAAGGTTATTTTGAAAGCATACTTCAATGAGATAGTGTTCCTGACTCCCATGAATGTTCTAAATAGTTATGTTGGTATCATATGTTTTTCCTATACAAAAATAAATGGTGCTCTAAGTCGCAAAATTTGTGCAATATCTTTTCAAAACCTTCAAGACTTACATAACTGTTGCATTAGAATTTTCATTCTCATAATAAACTTTTCTAACTGCAAAACATTTGTTTGATATCAAGGAAGCTCACATATAAGCACTAGTGATGAGTTTATTCTTTTAAGGCCTGAAGCTCTGTTGAGTAATTGGCGAATCATTTCAAGAAAAATCATATCCAGGGGCATGTCACATGAAGACCTTAAGCACAGACATGTTGCTTCTCCTAGTTAATGCTTTCCCAACTTGTTTACTCTTTTGGGGAAAAATTTGAAGACTTTGTTGTGCCAACTACAGTCAATCTGGGGCAATCACGTCGAGATTTGATGAATCTCTCTAAGAGTTTGAAGACACCAGAGCATGGTGAATGCCAGGTCTTTTGTAAAATCCTCTTGAGACGATTTCTCCTCATCAACCATATAGCTTAGGGCATTTTAGAAGTGAAGTTATTCGCAAGAATTGTCGTGCAACATGCAGCTTATCAGCAGTAAACTTGGGGCATCCAAAATTAGTCCCAGGGGCAATCCAGATTTGTTAAGATATGTGATATGTTTTGCACACATTATCAGAGGGTGGTGTTCCCAGTATCTCCATCTAAGCATGACTTTTTTCCAACTAAAACATTGTTTGTGTTGTTATCCTTTCAATGGATTGTTTGCGATAGAAGACTGGACTTTGGGTTTTCTACCTGAAAATATCTTCCTCTCCAAAGAGATTTAAGCCTTGTAAAAGGACTTTGCTTCAATGATGGCCTGTTTTCTATCTCCAGTAATGTTCCCATCATGTTGAGATTAGCTGAGTGTCAGGTTGTGCTGTGATGTCTTATCATCTTCTGTCTATCTCCTCTATTTGTTTTGTCAGCATATACATGACATTCATTTATTCATTCACACTTGCATCATGCATACACATTGATATTTGTTGATGTTCTTGATCCGTATACCTTGGTTATGTCTATTCAAAGAGCGTATTTGATCTTTCCAAATAGAGTGTCAACTTAAGCAAAAAGTGCGCCTCCTTTCTAATTCCCCACTGAGTTAACTCTCGTGGAAGAATCTTGCTTTAGCTTTCCTTTTCCATCTCTGGATAGGATAAATCCCCATTTGAGTTGTTTCCTCATTTGGTGGAGTCTTGTTTGACTATTTTCTCTCCAGTTTATTCCTGGATTGAGCTTTGTCTCTTGTGAACAATACCCTGTGGATCTCTCTAAACTGTGAAACCTAGATAAAGAGTGCATTGATCTTGTGTATGTAAATACTTGGTCTCCTCAGGAAGGATTTATTCATGGTTCCCCATTGAATATGAACTTTATTCTCTAGTAGTGTTATCATAACCTTCTTCTGGAATATCGACGTGACAACAAGCGACTGACTCTTTATTTGAGCAGTTTGATTATTTCTGAATTTCATGTTATGACAAGCGGCGGTCTCTTCATGAGCAGTTTGTCTATCCCCGATGAAATTATTGATTCTCACCTCCAGCAATATCTTTACAATATTTTATGGGTATCCTTGGAAAAAAACAGCAAGCGGCGGTCTCTTCATGAGCAAATTGTATGTTATTGATACCTTTGAAAAAAACAGCAAGCGACGGTCTCTTCATGAGCAACTTGTATGTTATTGATACCTTTGAGAAAACAGCAAGCGACGGTCTCTTCATGAGCAACTTGTGTGTTATTGTCACCTTGGAAAAAACAGCAAGCGGCGGTCTCTTCATGAGCAACTTGTATGTTATTGACATGTTTGAAAAAAACAGCAAGCGGCGGTCTCTTCATGAGCGACTTGTATGTTATTGACACCTTTGAGAAAACAGCAAGCGGCGGTCTCTTCATGAGCAACTTGTGTGTTATTGTTCTCTTGAAAAACAGCAAGCGGCGGTCTCTTCATGAGCAACTTGTATGTTATTGTCACCTTTGAAAACAGCAAGCGGCGGTCTCTTCATGAGCAACTTGTATGTTATTGATACCTTTGGAAAACAGCAAGCGACGGTATCTTCATGAGCAACTTGTGTGTTTATTGATACCTTTGAAAAAACAGCAAGCGGCGGTCTCTTCATGAGCAACTTGTGTGTTATTGTTCTCTTGAAAAACAGCAAGCGGCGGTCTCTTCATTAGCAACTTGTGTGTTATTTTTCTCTTGAAAAACAAAAAGCGGCGGTCTCTTCATGAGAAACTTGTGTGTTATTGTTCTCTTGAAAAACAGCAAGCGGCGGTCTCTTCATGAGCAACTTGTGTGTTATTGTTCTCTTGAAAAACAGCAAGCGGCGGTCTCTTCATGAGCAACTTGTATGTTATTGATACCTTTGAGAAAACAGCAAGCGGCGGTCTCTTCATGAGCAACTTGTATGTTATTGATACCTTTGAAAAACAGCAAGCAGTGGTCTCTTCGTGAGCAACTTGTATGTTATTGATACCTTAGAGAAAACAGAAAGTGGCGGTCTCTTCATGAGCAACTTATATGTTATTGTCACCTTTGAAAACAACAAGCGGCGGTCTCTTCATGAGCAACTTGTGTGTTATTGTTATCTTTGAAAAAACGACAAGCAGCGGTCTCTTCATGAGCAACTTGTATGATATTGACACCTTTGAAAGGAAGCAAGTGGCGGCCTCTTTATTTGAGCAGCTTGTGTATCCCCAACAATAATGAAAACGACACCTCTTCGGAAAAGTTCCGTGGGGAAATTTTATTTTATCCTTTTCAAGCGATATCTTGGTAAAATTCAGAAGTCAGAAATGTTTATTTCCAGTCTCAGTACTGATGTCAATCATTTTCCAGTCTCAGTACTGATGTCAATCATTTTCCAGTCTCAGTACTGACGCTAATCATTTTCCAGTCTCAGTACTGATGCCAATCATTTTCCAGTCTCAGTACTGATGCCAATCATTTGCCAATCTCAGTGCTGATGTCAATCATCATCTTCCAGCCTTAGTGTTGATGTCAATCATTTCTTTTCCAGTCTCCGTACTGATGTAAATAATTCCTTTTCCAGTCTCAATACTGATGTAAAACATTCAAGAGTCTCTCATTTGAAGCTTATGACTCTTGTTTCCCCAGTTGAGTTATAATCTCTTCCCCTATGTGATTACTGTGCTTGGTTTCTCCAGTAGTAGTTTGTCTCATACGGCATCATTCCTCATTAAATTCAAAATATTACATTCATATCATATCATAAACATAATTGCGGTATCTTAAGGCCAAAAATTGTGTATTCTATATTTAAGTCCCTTCAATCTCATCGAAATGAAGATCCCAATCTTCATATCTCCAAATAGAAGAAACTTAAATAGGGGCAGCTGTCATACCCCAATTTTTGACCTAAGATCCCATTTTTATTTTTGAATTTTTATACAAAAGTCAAGGTCACTAAATACAGTCGGTTTTAACCTCTCACCTTCGAGCATTGATTATGCAGAAATTGTCAAGTGTTTTGAACATTCTTAGCCTATGTATCACTAACTTCTAATCAAGCACGAAATGTGTGTTTTTTGTTTCTTTGATTTCATGTGCTGATAGGTCTCCTTCGATTCAGCCTTTCGATTGGACAAGTTTACTGCCTGCAAGCCTGCTTCGACTGGACAAGTTTGCTGCCTGCAAGCCTGCTTCGATTGGACAAGTTTACTGCCTGCAAACATGCTTCAATTGGGCAACATTGCTTCCTTTGAACACGAGCTTTCGATTGGGCAATATGTTTGTTTCGATCCACATGCTTCGATTGGGCAACATTGCTTCCTTCGAACACGGACTTTCGATTGGGCAATATGTTTGTTTCGATCCACATGCTTCGATTGGGCAACATTGCTTCCTTCGAACACGGGCTTTTGATTGGGCAATATATTTGTTTCGATCCAAGATTCGTTGGGGCATGTGGCTCCCTTCGACAAAACATTAACTACGTTTGTACTAGCTTCGACTGCACAACATTTCTCTTTAGTCTGCTGCATTTCCATCCTTGACAAACTTCAGCACATGGTTGATGGCCACTTCAAAAGACATATAGTGGTGGACTTGAGGGGCATACATATGAGTCCCTGTCGAAGGGTACACCTTACTAGTCCATTCGAAGGACACATTTGGCCCCTTCAAACGATGCACAAAGGTGATTCGTTCGAAAGACATTGTTGGAGGAAAGTCAAATAATATGTTTGGAAGGAGAATCTGGTCGAAGGAGAGTCAAAATCAAAGGATGAAATATTCAAAGATGCTTGCTGCCAAGTTCAGACATGGTACACTGGCTAAAACTGCTGCACAGCAGTCCTGAAACACTGCCCCATTCTTGCTCCGAAATAGCATACAACCACTGTCCCTCGAAGGCTGCAAAGAGCAGTTTACCCAAATTGTTCAAATTATTTTGTTTTCCCTCCAAAAGCTTCAGCCAACTTTGCCTATAAATAAGAGGCTCCAACACATATTTTTGAGAGGATCTTTGGACCAGAGGAACGAATCCCCCAAATTTTCTCAAACACAAAAAATCTCTCAAGTCCCTTCAACACTTGTGGAAAAAAAAACCAGAATCACATAATTACTTCCTTCGATTCTGAAGAACAAATACTCTTCAGTATCCTTCGAATCCAGTTTGGAAAGAAACATCAGACTTGTTTCTTTCCTTCCTTCGAATCCAGCATTCCCAACGCAACTGTTGGCCCTCTCTTTCAAATCCAGAACCTTGGGCCTCCACTCAAGGTCCCACACCTATTCAAAGCCTCCATCAAGGTAAGTCACTCTTACCCTCGAACCTTTCATTTCATGCCATAACATGTAAATGATCTTTTTGTTCGTTTCAAGCATGTACATACCATTGTTCCTTTCGTTTCCACCCTGTTAACATGTTTTTAAAAGTTAACCCTTTCGTTTTGCTTTCTGTTTACCTGAACTAGCTTTATTTATTAAACTGTTTGAAAGATAAATATTAGCATGGCCTCAGGCCATGTTGTCATTTAATGCTTGAAATGAAAGAAACAGGAAACAGGAAATAGGGAATGAAGCTTCTGGCTTCTACCCTCTTTCTCCAGGTCAAACGAAAGAGACAACCAGGAGGAAAACCGTGTTAACTTCTAGGCCCAAACGAAAAGTATGCCTTCACTGACTTCCGGGCTCAGTCGAAAGGCATTCCCTCGTTACTTTCAACCCCCAGTCGAAGGATACAACTTGCTGCTGCCTTTGCCCAATCGAAGGACAGGACCTCGCCCCTCCCAAGGCCCAATCGAAAGACGTGACTTTGCTGTTGCCAGCCCCAATCGAAGGAGGCCAACAGAATGCAAATCGAAGGGTGTTGCTGCCTGGGTCAAAAGACACTCATTTTTCTTACTTTTATCTTATTGTTTCCTTTATATTTTTTATGCCTTTCGATACGGTTGTAATAGCGTAGGATTTTATCTTTCTGCATTTTATTTACTTTGTACAAATGCTAGTAATTAGGCGTGTATGGCAAGATAAAATCAACAAGTAAACAAACCAAAAAATCCAAAAACACTCTTTAATCCTTACTTGAATATATCTTAAAACCCGCAAAACACTCAACAAATCAAAACTACCCCCAAGGGCATGTTATCTCCATTCTACCGCGATACCGGCCGTGCCTATTGCTAGAATGCGTGCGTTAATGTCGCCCACTAAAAAACACAAACAAATCAACTTTTTTTTCTAGAGGAACTACGGTGTTTTGATTCCTTCATTGGATACGTAGGCAAAGGGTCGCGAAACCCTCACGAACGCAATAATAAAAACTCATTTATTTCCCCTTAATCAAACATAGTTGTAGATAAATACACCCTTGTATATAACAAACAATTTTAACCAAAAACAGATATTTCAAAAGGTTCCTGTGGAGTACTGCAGATGCATTAGGTGCTAATACCTTCCCATTGTATAACCAACCCCCGAACTCTTGATCTCTTTCAAAAACGCTTTGTATTTTCATTACTTTTAAGTATTATTTTACATTGCATGTTTTAGGGTTTTATTTCACTCTTTTCCCTTTTCCCTTGGAAATAATAAAGCGCGATGGCGACTCTTGCTTTTGCGATTCGAGTTAATTAATAGCTCGATCTCCGATTTTCACCGCTACAGTTGGATACAGACATAGTGGTGCATCGACTACTGCTCAAAGAATGTTATTCTCCTGTCAAGCAAAAGCTCCAAAGAACTCATCATGAGATTTCCAAGAAGATCAAGGAGGAGGTCCAGAAGCAGTTGGACGCGAATTTCTTATAAGTCATCAATTATCCGCCATGGATTGCAAATATTGTGTCTGTTCCCAAGAAGGATGGTAAGGTCAGGATGTGCGTGGATTATAGGGATTTGAACAGGGCCATCCCTAAAGATGACTTCCCTCTTCCGCATATTGATGTGTTGGTCGATAGTACTGCTTATTCCAAAGTGTTTTCGTTCATGGATGGTTTTTTGGGTTACAATCAAATTAAGATGGCTCCAAAGGATATGGAGAAGACAACATTTATCACGCCTTGGGGAACTTTTGCTATAAAGTGATGTCGTTTGGTTTGAAAAATGTCGGGGCAATATACCAGTGCGCCATGGTCACTCTCTTTCATGATTTGATTCACAAAGAGATTGAGGTTTATGTGGATGATATGATTGCTAAGTCTGATACAGAAGAGGAACATCTTGTTCATTTGGAAAAATTGTTCGTGAGACTGAGGCAGTTCTTGCTGAGGTTGAATCCGAATAAGTGCACCTTCGAGGTGAGATCCGGCAAGCTGTTGGGTTTTATTGTAAGTGAAAAAGGTATCGAGGTGGACCCGGCCAAGGTAAAAGCAATACAGGAAATGCCTGAGCCAAGGACAGAGAAGGAAGTATGTGGTTTCTTGGGAAGGTTAAACTACATTTCTAGATTTATTTCTCATCTCACAGTCACCTGTGAACCTTTATTCAAATTGTTGAAGAAAAGTCAGACAGTGAAATGGAATGAGGATTGTTAGAAGGCCTTTGACAAAATAAAGGAGTATTTGCAGGAACCTCTGATACTCATGCCGCCAGTGGAAGGAAGGCCACTAATCATGTATCTAACTGTGTTTGAGAGCTCAATGGGTTGCGTCCTCGGTCAGCACGACGAGACAGGGAAGAAAGAGCAGGTTATTTACTACTTGAGTAATAAGTTTATGGAATGTGAGTTGAGGTACTCATTGCTGGAAAAGACTTGTTGTGCGCTTGCCTAGGCCGCCAAACGTTTGAGGCAGTACATGTTAACTCACACCACCTACTTGATATCCAAAATGGATCCAATCAAGTACATTTTTGAGAAGCCGACTCTTACAGGCAAGGTAGCCCATTGGCAGATGATACTCACCGAATATGATATCTGTTGTACCCCAAAATTTGCCCTCTCATTTATCAAGATTTTCCTCACAAGACTTCTTGGACTCCAGACAGGATTAGGGTTTGCTCAGCTCAAGACCTCATCTTGCACTGATGACCTGAAATTAGGGTTTGAGTTTGCACAAGGATTTTTGGACCATCAATGCTTCATGTGACTTTCATACACCATATTGGACCCCTAAGATTTCTCATGACAAGTTTCAAGCCTTGAATCACATTTTTGCCCAGTCAATTGGACAGTTGACCTAAAAATCAATTGTATTGGGGAAAAAGTCAACCATGGCCAATTTACAGTCAAACTTCATAATTTTTGATCCACAACAACATTCTAGGATCCTATGTACCATTTGATCAAGTTTGGATCACAGCTCCTCAAGAAATTTGATCAGATCATCAAAAGGGCAAAATGGTCAAAATTAGGGTTTTTACTGAGAAAGGGAAATTTCTGATTTTTAACCTAGCCAATGACCAATTGGGTTCAATAATGATTTCAAGGAATCAATAGAATCATCTTGACCTAATCACATGGTTCAAAAGATCTCAAATGCATAGGATTGACAGATGATTTTTGCAGTCAACTGATCAAAAGTCAACTGTACACTAAAAAGTCAAACTTTGACTTTTTGGTCAAAATCAAGTGCCAAGGGTCATAATTCATCAAGATATGTCAAAATGTGAAACTTTTTGATCAAGAAACCTAAAATTGCAAATTAGGGTTTTAATTTGGAATTTTTCATAACTTAGAATTTTTCTAAGTATGGAAAATTTCTTATTTTTTCCCAACTTTCCACAACTTGTTCACCATGATGCAATTGGATTCAAAGAAAACTTCCAACATGAAAGTTGTATTCCTCCATGAAATCTACAACTTTGATTCACAAATTTTTGCCAAAAGATGCATGTATCTCAAGATATGAATTTGTGAATAGGGGTCCATGAACTTTTTAACTTAGTGAAATTTTGCCCTAATTTAGGCCGGATTTTGACCTAACTTCACGGAAATTTTTCACCTAGTTACAAGAGGTATCTCAAAATGCATTTCAAATATGGATTGTAGAGCATGTTACAAGCTTTCCAAAATATCCAATAACTCTCCAAGATCATTTGTGGTTATGGAGAATCGAAGAAGAGAAAATGGCAATTTGTCACTTTTGTACAAGCCATGTTTACAATGCTTCAAGTTGCAAATCAGTTCCTAGCATGCTTGTACCTTGCATTACAAGTCCTAATCCCTTATACACTCCATAATTGAATGCTAACTCAATGAATAATGGCTTTATTTTGATCTTTGGAGCATTGTACAAAAGATTAATCCATAAATGGCATAAAGTTCACAATACCATTTTGATAAAGCAAGCTTTTTACAACTTTGCTATCCTTGAGCATTGGACCTGTTTCTTTTTCACAAGAAAGTTCCACAGTTATCAAGCATGTTTACCAACTTTCATCAGCTAAGGAACTATCAAGTACAAGCTTTTGGCTTAAGTCACTTCAACTTTCTTCAAAAGCAAGAAAGGTGGCAAAAGTCAAGATAACTTGTCCATCTGATAAAGAGAAGACTTGGCTTCATTCTAAAAAACTTCACAAACTTGTTGTAAGCCAATACACTAATTCATAGCATTTGGAACTCTCCCAAACACAAAAAACACATGTTTCTGCCCAAACAGGGCATCTTCTGCAGAACTCTTGCCAAATCAATATTGGCTCGTGCGTTTCTCACTTTAAGACTTCAAAAACTTTACGTACATCCTACCTAAACTATCCAAGCCCTTGTCCTAGTTCTGTAAGCCCTATTTCAGACATTACCATTTTCATTTTGGAAGGTTGCAGGTTGACTTCTACAGGGAGTTTCAAGCATTCTCAAGGCAAGCTGAGCATTGGAAAAGCTTGAGGGAACTTCAAGGAAGCTCACACGATCTTCAGGCCTCACTCAAAGTCCCCACATTGCCATATCCAAACTCAGCTGAACAAGGTATTTTTCAAATCTTTATCTCCTTATTTAGGCATCCTTAGGTCACGATTTGTGAAGCAAAGATGTAGTCCTTAACTTGCTGAAACTGTACATATGCATAGTTGTTATTTATATTAACTGAGTAGTGAGAATTTGAAGCTTGAACTTCATGAAAAATTTAGGTCAGAAATTAGGGGTGATAAAATTCTCTTTGATCTTTGAGTGTTAGGTCACAAATTTTATATCACTGAAATCGTGAGATCATGAGCTACATTTTTCATGTTACAAGTTTTTGATTTTATGCAAAGAATAGTAAGTTACAGGTTTGAGCTCAGAACACACAAAAGAGAGGGAGCCAAGGACAGGGACGAAGCTGTTGTCTTGGGATTTTTTGTTTCTGGCCTTTTTCGGTTTTGCTATTGGCACCCCCTGAATTCTTTTTGCACCCCCTGACTTATTTCTTATATTTTCATATTTTTCTTGCATATTTTTATTTTATTGCTTGCATTTATTTTTTCCAATGATAAAAAATCCCCAAAAATAATTTATTTATTTTTATATTTTATTTTATTTTTTTATTTATTTTTTGCATGAAAATAGCTTATTTTGACAAGTGGTTTCTATTTTCTTAAAGAAACTTGTAAATAATAAAAAAATACCTAATATTTTATTTCATTATTTTTAAACAAATTAAATATTTATTTTTCATACATATTTAATTTTTAATATTGGTACATAATATTATTATTATTTTTCTTAAATAAAAAATGAATAAAATAAATATAGAACATGTTTTCTTTTAAATCAAAAAATTAGGGTTTCCCCTTTCAAAAAATAATAATATTATTTTTTTCTTATTTTTAGGACTTAAATAATTTATTTTTCTCATACATAAAATAAATACAAAACATTTTGCATAAATACATTTTATTTGCAAATTTAAATAATTGTATGTTTATTTATTTATTGTGCAATAATTCAATTGGGTTGTAATAATTTCTAGGGTTTTATTTTGAGCAATATCCCCTATTCAAAACTTGTATCCCCCCTCCCATAATATTGTTGTAATAGCTTAGATTTATTTTACGCAATTTGTCGCATTATATACATGTTAGTAAACTAGGGTTTTTTATGATAAGACAAAAAAGCAAACAAATAGCATGACCTAATGCAAGACAAAAATGCATGTAAAATGACAACACATTACACACAAGCACCCCTAGGGTTTCATCCACTTTGTTGCCTAAAAAATGGCCATGCTATGCATGTTAGGTATCTTGGCAAAACAATACAAACAAATAAGATCATAGTCCCTCGATGACGCTATCAAAAGGTTGCCTAAAAACAAAAATGATCTTGGTCCCTCAAACAAGCTAAGATACTTGGAAATATTGCTATCATGGTCACACAATGACCCATGCCCGTCCCATTTAACATCCAAAGATAGGGTTGTCTACTAAAACAATAGTAGGTCAACAATGTCAAAGGAATAAAAATGTACAAGAAAGACTTTTGAGTAGGTAGAATGCTTCTAGTTACTTGATCAATTTTCAAACAATCCTTGCTATTTTCAACCAAACATACACACATTTCAAAACATTTCCAAACAACTTTCAAAACATTGAAACATTTTTCAAAAGACAAACATCTTTGTATACATTCTTACGAACGAGAATCATTACAAAGATTGCCTAAATAAAGGCCTCTTTTCAAAATACTTTCAAAACCACACAAAACACCATTTCAAACAATTTCAAAAGCAAAGAAAGTGATCTAAACAAGTAACTAAGAGCCCATGGAAAACCATGGATGAAAAGGGTGCTAGCACCTTCCCTTTTTATAATATACCCCCCGAACTCAAGAAAACATCTCAAAGGTCTTTCCTGTGCTTTTTTACCTTTCCTTTTGGATAAAATAAAAGCCGGTGGCGACTCTTGCTAACCGCGACATTTGCAAACACAAACGCAAAACCTCAAGTCAGTTCTCCCACCGCATCACAGAACTGGCGACTCTGCTGGGGATAATTATAAAAGTGGGGTTACCTTAGGGTTTTAGATCACCTTTACATGCTTATCTTGTTTGACTTGTATGCTTTACACTTTGGTTCTATTTTTTGGGTTTGAATCCTCCACCCGAATTTTGGAAACATTCATAGGTAAATAGCAATACGTTATGGAAACTGTGCGGGGTATACCGACATGGTCTAAGCAATAGCTATATTAGTGCGACATATTTGTGGGTACCAGTAGACTTTGAGTCAATTAAAGAGAATACGGAGCCGCTGAGTGATGTCATGAAGCACTAATGGACTTTTAGAACTTTTACTTGACCAACTTGGCCTTTTAGGATGTAGTGAGATGACCGGCTTTGGTGCAGTCCGAAGTTGGTAGATACTCGATACTACACTCATTGAGGGTTGGTTCCTTGGAATATTTCGGTCGCCAGTAAAGAGGCTGAATTGAAACAATGAACAAGGAAACAATCCAGTGATATTGAGCTCCTTAGAACCCGGTTACTATTTCTAGGATAGGTTAAGCCGACTAAACTTCAAGAGGGTACTTACCTATGAAACCCCATGCAAGCCTAAACTAGGAACTTGTTTGATTTGCTTGTACATATATACTTGTGCATAACATTATGGACACCATGAAGCATCATATGCATCAACTAACCATTTCAAGGATTTTGGAGATTCATCTTTGTTCCTATTTTGTAGGTCATGGATTCACTTCGTAGGAAAACTATCCAGATCAACCTTGTAAGAATTCCTCCACAGCTCAAGGATCTAGCTTCAAGGATTCCTGAGAATTCTTCATTCACTGAGAGACATGGTCATCTACTCAACTTAGTCACCACCAACACTGAGGAGGATATGCTGAAAGTTCTCTTCCAGTTCTTTGACCTTTTGCATCATTGCTTCACATTTCCTGACTACCAACTTGTGCCTACTTTGGAGGAATTTTCTCAACTCTTGAGGATTCCTATTCTCAATCAAATACCTTTCAACGGTACGGAAATAGATCCAAAGCCATAAGAGATTGCTCAAGCCTTGCACTTGCACTCATTTGATGTCACAACACATTAGGAAACTAGAAGTGGTGTCAAAGGCTTCTTGTCAAAGTTCTTGTTTGAGAAGGCCCAAAGCTGCTGGAATTCTTTGGACTTATAAGCTTTTGAAGAGATTGTAGCTCTTCTCATCTATGGGATTGTCTTGTTCCCTAACTCTGACCAACTCATAGATGTGAGTGCTATCAAAATTTTCATATCTCGCAACCCGGTGCCTACTTTGCTTGGGGATATCCTCCACTCTTTTCACACTCGAACAATGAGGAAAAGAGGTGTTCTCATGTGTTGCACTCCTCTCCTGGAAAGATGGTTTATTTCTCATCTTCCCCAATCAGTCTTGAAGAATGATCAAGGCTTGAGGTGGTCACAACGGTTAATGACACTTAACCATTCAGATATTCATTGGTGTTCTCGATCAAAAGAGAATGTTATTATCATTGACCGTTGTGGAGAATTCCCTAATGTCCATCTACTTGGCCTTAGGGGAGGCATCACTTACAACCCTTGCTTGGCTCTGAGACAGTTTAGTTATACCCGAAGGGATGGCCCACATGATATGCTGATTCAAGGTTTGGTTTTCGACTTTGACAACGACGACCAAGGACTCCGTCAGAGATTCATCAGAGTTTGGAGAATGCCCAACAAGATAGACAGTAAGACCTTGGGACACAAAAATTCCATCCCTCTTGAGCCTTACCTCAAGTGGGTACGAACCCACGCCCAAAGTCTTATGATGCCTTACCCCTTCATTCTCCCTGTGATTATAGAGCCTGTTATGGAAGGAGAGGTTCCATACATCCTGACATGCCAACATCACTCGAAGATCTACAAAGGAGTTGGATAAAACTCAAGGGAGAGTGCGATACTTTCGAAGCCCAATTCTACGCAAACGAGAAGAAGGTTTTGGAACTCACTCGGCTACTTCATGAAGAGCAGACTCTCAACACCTACATTGCACCAAAGAGGATGTGCAACGTCTTTTTACCTTAGTTTTTTTTTGCCCAAGGGGCATTGATGAACTAGCAATTCTACCTTATTAATATAACGTGTGTTTCTTTGTTGTTTAAAACAAATTTGAATTTCTGAATTCTTGAAAGAATTACACGAATACATATCATTCATCATATGTATAAACAGGTCTTCATACCAAGTTTCCTCATCTCTCTGCTGTTTATTTCAGCAAGATGGATATTGAACAAACGGTTAAAGATTTGCAAGCTCAGAATTCACAATTTCAACAGCTACTCTTGACCTTGGCCAAGGGGCAGGAGGAGCTCAAAACTCTACTAGAGAAGGAAAAAGAGAAAAAGGACAAGAAGCGAGCCGGTGTGGTTATTATGGGCAGAAGGTTTGAGGGACAAGCCAGACGAACTTTGGAATTCCCATCAACATCTGAAGAGGGGGAAGGAAAAGGAAAGGGAGTTGCAGTGCCATCGGATTCTGAAGCAGAAGAAGAGGAAGATGAGGACTATTCTGAACAGCAGTACCCTCTGGCCGATGACAAATACAAAAACTTGGAAGAACGTCTAGTTGCCATGGAGATACAGAGAGTACCTGGGCTAGACTTTGAGGAGTTAGGGTTGGTTTCTAGAATTGTAATCCCTCCTAAGTTTAAAGTGCCACTGTTTGCTAAGTATGATAGGGTGTCTTTCCCTAAGATGCACCTACGATCTTATGTCAAGAAAATTCAACCACATTCTTCTGACAAAGACCTATGGGTCCACTTTTTCCAGGACAATCTATCAAGAACACAGCTTGATTGGTTCTACCAGTTAGAGAGAGCAGATGTCCATAACTGGGAGGATTTGTCAGCTGCATTCTATAAACAGTACCAATACAACGCCGACTTGGCGCCAACCCGTACTCAGCTACAGAGCATGGTTATGGCTACTAATGAGGGCTTTAAAGACTACGCCAAAAAGTGGAGGGATCTGGCCGGAATGGTGCAACCACCTTTATCTGAAAGAGAGATAGTGGACATGTTCTTGGGGACTCTGTCAGGTCCTTTCTTTAATCACCTGATTGGAAACTCCTCTGCAGGTTTCACTGATTTGATTTTAACTAGCGAAAGGGTGGAAGCCGGTATTAGAAGCGGGAAAATTCAGAAAGATGCATCTACCTCTGCTGCTGTAAAAAAGCCCTTCACCGGAAAGAAGGAAGTGTCTGCTGTCTATGCCCAAAGGAATCAGGGAAGAATTGAAAGACGACTAACAGTGGGGGCCGTCATGATTCAAAAGTCTGCATCAAACCAGCCGAGAAACAACCAGTCGAGAAATGATCAGTCGAGGAATAACCAGCAAAGGGTGGAAAGGCCTGTAACACAATTCACCAAGATAAACATGACTCCAGCTCAAGTCCTACCCCATATCCTGAAGTTGAATCTTGCCATGCTGAAAGAGGCCCCTAAAAATCCTAACACTTCATCTCCGCACTACCATCCCAATGCCAGATGCACGTACCATTCAGAAAGTCCAGGGCACGACACCAATAACTGTTGGGCCCTGAAGAATAAAATTCAAGATCTGATTGACGCTAAGGAAGTTGAATTTGAAGCTCCTGAAAAGCTGAATGTTATCACTGCTCCAATGCCTAGGCATGGACACAATGTCAGTGTTGTGGAAGAAGATCTGTTTGTTTCTACTGTGGATAAATTGTTAACTCCTCTCTTAACCATCAAGTTAAATTTGTTGAAGGCTGGGGTGTTCCTAGGTTGTGACCAAGATTTCCATGCTTGCTTATCCTCCCTATTTGACTGTCCTCTGTTGAAGAAAGGAATCCAACAATTGATTGATAACCGAGAAGTCTTGTTTGAGAAAGCTCTCATTTCACCCATTCCAGTTCTAAAAGTTTCAATAATAACCATATACGCCAATCCTTCCAGGGTTCCTAAAAAACCCATTAGGATTACATCTGCTCCTGTGACTACTCCGTTAAAGATAACAATGCCCGGGCCTGCCCCATACCAATCAGGTAAAATGGTACCATGGAACTATGGTGGAGAAATCTACTACCATGGTATCAAACAGATTGAACAGACCACTGAAGAAGAAAGCTCTGAGGAGGATAATCCCGACATCAGTAACATTGTCGGAACAAGCAAAATTACTCGTAGTGGGAGAATCTTTTCTCCAGAGATTGCTCCTCCAACAGCAGTCTTTGGACCCGCGGCCATTCCGAAGATTACACCTATACCAGTAATTGTACCTGCAAGTGTACCCGCCAACAATGACAATGCAATTCCCATCCCTGTTTCCGCTGCTGAGAAAAAAGGAAAGAATGTTCGAGAAGAGCCTGTCTTGACGAAGGCTCAATCACTTGTTATTCTTGAGACATCCCAGAAAGAGATGGAAGAAATTCTGAGGATTATCAAGAAAAGTGATTATGATGTAGTTGAGCAACTGGGGCAGACCCCCTCCAAAATCTCTATGTTAGCCCTGTTGATATGCTCTGAGGCACATGCTAAAGCTTTGGTCAAGTTTCTGAAGACAGCGCATGTACCACAAGAGACTTCGGCTGATCAATTCCAAGAGTGTGTAGCCAGTTTGACAGCTGACAATGGCCTGGGTTTCTCCGATGCCGACTTGACCTCCAAAGGGAGAAAACATAACGACACACTACATGTCTCGGTGGAGTGTAGGGGAACCACCTTAGCTCATGTTTTGGTTGATATTAGATCATCTCTAAATGTCTTGCCAAAGAAAGCCTTGGATAGATTGGACTGTGAGGGGCTGACCCTAAAACTTAGCAACATCATAGTGAGAGCATTTAACGGCTCTAAGAGGATGGTCCATAGGGAGGTGGACATCCCGATCAAGGTGGGTACTCAGACCTTCAACTCGACATTCTATGTGATGGACATCCGTCCTTCTTACTCTTGCCTGTTGGGACGACCTTGGATCCACCATGTTAGAGCTGTCACTTCTACTCTGCATCAAATGCTCAAGTACCCTGTCCAGGGGAAAATCATAACAGTCCATGGTGAAGAGGAATACATGATTAGTCATCTAAATTCTTTTTGATGTGTAGAATTGGATGGCGAATTCATTGAGACCCCTTTCCAACACTTAGAAGAAGTCTCTGAAGAAATATCGGCGACCAAAGTGGTGTCCTCAACTCCTGTGATCACAAGACCTCCACCTCGGATGTCATCTCTCAAGGATGCTAGGGCAGTAGTAGAAGAAGGCGGATCCACTATCTGGGGGAAGCTTCCCGACTTTCTTTCAAATCAGACAAATTCGTCTTGGGATTTACTTCGGCTGGTCAAAAGGCTGTGCGCTTTCCCGCACAGGGGGGCCACTTGTGAAAATCAGCCACCGAGGGGTTAATGCACTAGAGGACAGTGAAGAAGAGGGCAGCATGGAAGACTGGATTTTTCCTACTGTTGACGAAGGACTGTTGTTGTACCCCAAAATTTTCCCTCTCATTTTAGCAAGATTTCTCCTCACAAGACTCTTTGGACTCCAGACAGGATTAGGGTTTGCTCTGCTCAAGACATCTCCTTGCACTGATGACCTGAAATTAGGGTTTGAGTTTGCACAGGGATTTTTGGACTTCCAATGCCCCATGTGAATTTCATACTTCATTTTGGACTTATAATATTTCCCATACCAAGTTTCAAGCTTTGAATCAAATTTTTGCCCAGTCAATTGGACAATTGACCTTAAAAATCAGTTGTATTGGGGAAAAACTCAACTATGGCCAATTTACAGTCAAACCTCATAATTGTTTATCCACATCAACATTATAGACTCATATGAACCATTTGATCAAGTTTGGACCACAACTCCTCAAGAAATTTGATCAGATCATCAAAAGGGCAAAATGGTCATTTTTAGGGTTTTGACTGCAGAAGGGCAATTTTTGATTTTTCACCTAGACAATGGCAAATTTGGTTCAAGAATGGTTTCATGGACTCAATGGCATCATCTTGACCTAATCACAAGGTTCAAAAGATCTCAATTGCATTGGATTGACAGATGAATTTTCCAGTCAACTAATCAAAAATCAACTATATACTGAAAAGTCAAACTTTGACTTTTTGGTCAAAATCAAGTGCCAAGGGTCATTTTTCATCAAGATGTGTCAAAATATGAAACTTGTTCATCAAGAAACCTAATTTTGAAAATTAGGGTTTAAAATGGAAAATTTTCATAACTTAGAAATTTTCTAAGTTATGAAAATTTCTTTTTTTTTCCCAACTTTTCCCAACTTTTTCACCATGATGCAATTAGATTCAAAGAAAACTTCCAACATGAAATTTGTATTCCTCCACAAATTCTACAACTTTTATTCACAAATTTTTCCCAAAAGATGCTTGGATCTCAAGTTATGATTTTATGAACAAGGGTCCAAAAACTTTCTAACTTAGTGAAATTTTGCCCTAGTTTAGGCAGGATTTTGACCTATCTTCATGGAAATTTTTGACATAGTTCCAAGTGGAATCTCAAAATTCATTTGAAAGATGGATTGTAGAGCATGTTACAAGATTTCCAAAATGTCCAAGAACTCTCCAAAATCATTTATGGTTAGGGAGAATCGAAAGTTTGAAAATGGGAAATTATCACTTTTGGCCAAGGCATTTTGCACATTGCTACAAGTTGCAAAATTTGTCCAAACCTTGTTTGTACTTTGTTTACAGGTTCTAATCCTTTCTACACTCATAAATTAAATTCAAACGCATTGGATTAAGGCTTTGTTCTGATCTATGAAGCATTATACAAAGGTTTAATCCATTTTTGGCAAAAAGTTAACAATGCCATTTACATAAAGCATGCTTTTGGCAATTTTGTTTGTCTTGAGCCATGGACCTGATTTATTTATGCAAACAAAGTTCACTAATATAAGGAAAGGTGTACCAACTATGGACATGCTTGGAAATAGCAAGTACAGCCTTTGAGCATTGTCAATTCAACCTTTACTTCAAAAACAAGTCATTGTGCAAAAAGTCCATAACTTTGAAATCTGATAAAACCAAACTTTGTGCACATTTCAAACAAGTTAAACACAATATACCAAGTCCAAAACACGAGCTTCCGGCCTCTAAAACACCCATAAGCACAAAATCACAAGTTCTTGCAAAAACAGGGCAGGTTCTGTAGATTCACTTCCAAAACAAAATCCACTCGTGCGTTTTGCTTGAAACCGGTTCCAACACACTCCATACAACATACCTAAGCTATCCCAACCATTCTCAAGCAACTGTAACTTCATTTTCAAGCTTCACCATTTCCAAATTCTGAGTTTGCAGGTTGACTTCTACAAAGAGATTCAAGCTATTTCAAAGCAAGCTAAGCATTGGGAAAGGTCAAGGGAACATCAAGCAAGCTCAAAAGAATCTCAGGCCTCACTGAAAGTTGTTGCATTTCCATACTCGAGCTTGACTGAAACAGGTAAATTTCAAACTTCTATCTCCTTATTTAGGAATCATTAGGCTTAGGTTTGTGAAGTAAAAATGTAGTCCTCATTGTCCATGAGCTGTACATATGCATAGAATTCATTTATGTTAATTGAGTTAGGAGTATTTGATAGTTGAACTTTCTGAAAAAACTAGGTCAAGATTTAGGGCCAATGAAAATCTCTCTGGTCTTTGAGAGTTAGATTATGTTTTTTACATGCTTAGAATCGTGTGATCAAGATCTATAACTTTCATGTTGCAAGTTTTTGTTTTTGAGCACGTATGCAGGAGTTCCAGATTTGAACATGGCGCGTGTTTTGCTTCTGTCTCAAGGACATGGATGAAGGAACCTTGGGTTGGGCTTGGTTGTTCTCACTATTGACACCCCCCTGCTTGCTCTTTGCACCCCCTTTGGCCCATTTGATTATTTTTGTATTTTTTTTATTTCTTTTGCATTTGACTTTTTATTTATTTTTATAAATATTTAAAATTACCAAAAATATTTTCTTAAATTTTCACATTTTATTTTATTATTTTTATTATTTTTATGACAAAAAATAGTTTATTAGGTTAAATACTTTTATTTTCTTAAATAAATTGGTAAATAAAATTAAAATACTTACATATTTTTATTTTTATTATTTATACACTTAAAAATAATATTGTCATACATATTTTATTTTTTAATATTTTTTTCATACATTTTTATTTATTTCTTGTACATAAAAATGAATAAATAAACAATAAAATATATATATTTTCTAAAAACAAAAACTAGGGTTTCCACCCTTTCAAAAAAATATTCATTTTTATTTTCCCTTATTTTTAGGGCATTAAATAATTTATTTTGCATACATAAAATAAAATACAAAAACATCCTTTTGCATATTTATATTTATTTGCATATTTAAATATTTGTCCATTTATTTATTTGTGCAATATTTCAATTTGGTTGTAATAATAGTTTTAGGGTTTATTTTTGGAGCAATATCCCCCTTTATTCAAACTTGTACCCCTCTCCCATTATCATGTTATAATAGTCTTAGATTTACTTTTACGCATTTTATCGCTTTGATATGTATGATAGTAAAAATTAGGGTTTGTATGATAACCAAAAAAATCAAACAAATAGCATGACTAAACACAAGACAAAAATGCATGAAAATGACAACACAATGCACACAAGCACCCCTAGGGTTTCAACCACTTGTTGCCTTAAAAATGGTCATGGTATGCATGCTAGGTATCTTGGAAAAACAAAACAAAAACAAAAGATCATAGTCCCTCGATGACGATATCTTGGTTGCCTATACAAAAATGATCTAGTCCCTCAAAAAAACTTGCTAAAGATACTTGGCACAATTTCTATCATGGTCATACGATGACCCGCGCCTGTCCCGTTTGACATCCAAAGACAAGGTTGTTTACCAAATGCAATGGTAAAACAACAATGTCAAAGGGTTAAAAATGTGTAGGAAAGATCTTTGAGTAGGGTATACAACTCCTAGTTACTTGATCAAACTTGCAAACCATCCTTGCTAATTTCAAAACACACAACACAAATTTCAAAACATTTCCCAAAACAAACTTTCAAACATTGAAACAATTTTCAAAAGACAAAACACCTTTGTATACATTCAAACAAGAATCATTACAAAGGTTGCCTAGACAAAGGCCTCTTTTCAAAAGATTTTCAAAACCACACACGAATCACCATTTCAAAAAATTGGAAAAGTAAAGCAAGTGATCTAAAACAAGTAACTAAGAGCCCATGGAAAACCATGGATGAAAAGGGTGCTAGCACCTTCCCTTTTCATAATCTACCCTCTGAACCCAAAAACAATCTCAAAGATCTTTCCTGTGCTTTTTGACCTTTCCTTTGGATAAAATAAAAAGTCGGTGGCGACTCTTGCTAAACCGAAACATTTGCAAATACAAACGCAAAATCTCAAGTCAGTTCTCCCACTGCATCACAGAACAAGCGACTCTGCTGGGGAAAATTTTAAAGTGGGGTCACCTTAGGGTTTTAGATCACCTTTACATGCTTATCTTGCTTGACTTGATTGCTTTACACTTTGGTTCTATTGTTTGGGTTTGAATCCTCTACCTGGATTTGGGAAACATTCATAGGTAAATAGCAATACATTGTGGAAACTGTGTGGGGTATACCGACATGGTTGAAGCAATATCTATATTAGTGTGACATATTTGTGGGTACCGGTAGCCTTTGAGTTAATCAAAGAGAATATGGGGCCTCTGAGTGATGTCATGAAGCACTAATGGACTTTTAGAACCTTTACTTGACCATCTTGGCCTTTTTTAGGAGTAGTGAGATGACCGGCTTTGGTGCAGTCCGAAGTTGGTAGATACTCGATACTACACTCATTGAGGGTTGTTTTCTTGGAATATTTTGGTCGCCAGTAAAGTGGCTAAATTGAAACAATGAACACAAAATAATCCAATGATATTGAGCTCCTTAGAACCCGGTTACTATTTATAGGACAGGTTGAGCCAACTAAACTTCAAGAGGGTACTTACCTATGAAACCCCATGCAAGCCTGAAACTAGGAACTTGTGTGACTTGTTTGTATGTATATACTTGTGCATAACATGATGGACATCATGAAGCATCATATGCATCCACTAACCATTTCAAGGATTTGGATCTTCATCTTTGTTCCTGTTTTGTAGGTAATGGATTCACTTCGCAGGAAAACAATTAAAGTCAACCTTGTAAGAATTCCTCCTCAACTCAAGGAGCTAGCTTCAAGGATTCCTGAGAATTCCCCATTCACCGAGAGGCATGGTCGTCTTCTCAACTTAGTCAACACCAACACTGAGGAAGACATGGTGAAAGTTCTCTTCCAGTTCTTTGACCCCCTACCCCACTGTTTCACATTTCCAGATTACCAGCTTGTGCCTACTTTGGAGGAATTTTCTCAGCTCCTGAGGATTCTTATTCTCCATCAACTACCCTACAATGGTACGGAAAGAGATCCAAAGCCTGAAGATGTTGCTCAAGCCCTACACTTGCAACCATCTGATATCATAGGCCATTGGGAAACAAGAAGTGGTGTCAAAGGTTTCTTGTCAAAGTTTCTGTTTGAGAAGGCCCAAAGCTTCTGGAATTCATTGTACTTGTAAGCTTTTGAGGAAATTGTGGCTCTTCTCATCTATGGGTTGGTCTTGTTCCCAATCCCTGACCAGCTTATAGATGTTAATGCTATCAAAATCTTCATGGCTCGCAACCCTGTGCCTATATTACTTGGGGATATCCTCCACTCATTTCACACACGAACAATGAGGGAAAGAGGTGTTCTTATGTGCTGTACTCCTCTACTGGCAAGATGGTTTATTTCTCATCTTCCCCAATCAGTCTTTAAGAATGAGCAAGGATTGAGGTGGTCACAACGATTGATGACTCTTACACATTCAGATGCTCATTGGTGTTCTCAATCCCGAGAAAATGTTATCATCATTGATCATTGTGGGGAATTCTCTAATGTCCCACTACTTGGCATTAGGGGAGGAATTACCTACAACCCCCGCTTGGCTCTGAGACAGTTTGGGTATGCCCGAAGGCATGGCCCATATGACATGCTGATTCCAGACTTGGTTTTTGACTTCGACAACGACGATCAAGGACTTCGACAAAGTTTCATCCGAGCTTGGAGGATGCTCAACAAGATGGACAGTAAGACCTTGGGACACAAGAATTCCATCCCCCTTGAGCCTTACCTCAAGTGGGTACGAACCCGTGCCCAAAGTCTTATGATGCCTTACCCCTGCATTCTCCCTGTGATCAAAGATCCTGTTATGGAGAGAGAGGTTCCATACACCCTCCTATATCCTGACATGCCAACATCACTAGAAGATTTACAAAGGAGTTGGATACATCTCAAGGGAGAGTGCGATATGTTTGAAGCCTAATTCTACGCTAGTGAGAAGAAGGTTTTGGAACTTACTCGTCAACTTCACGAAGAGCAGACTCTCAACACCTACATTGCACCAAAGAGGATGCGCAACGTCTTTTTACATTAGAATTTTGTATTATTTTTCCCTTGGGGCATTGATGTACTAAAAAATTCTATCTTATTAATATGACGTGTGTTTCTTTTTGTTTAAAACAAATTTGAATTTCTGAATCTTTGAATGCATTACATGAATACATATCATTCATCATATGCATAAGCAGGTCTCCACACCAGGTTTCCTTATCTCTCTACTATTTATTTCAGCAAGATGGATATAGAGCAGACGGTCAAAGACTTACAAGCGTAGAATTCACAGTTCCAATAGCTACTCATGACCTTGGCAAAGGGTCAGGAGGAGCTCAAAACTCTACTGGAAAAGGAAAAGGAGAAAAGAAAAAGAAGAGGGTTGGTGTGGCTACCATGGGTAGAAGATTTGAAGGTCAAGCTAGAAGGGTCCTGGATTTCCCCTCAACATCTGATGAAGGGGTAGGAAAAGATAAAGGAACTGCAGTGCAATCTGACTCTGAGGAAGAAGAGGAGGAAGAGGATGAAGACTATTCTGAGCAGCAGTACCCTCCTGCAGACGACAAGTACAAGAATCTGGAAGAGCGTATGGAAACTATGGAGGTACAAAGAGTGCCTGGGCTGGACTTTGAGGAGCTAGGTTTGGTTGATGGGATTGTCATTCCCCCTAAATTCAAGGTGCCTCTATTCGCTAAGTACGATGGTTTGTCTTGTCCAAAGATGCATTTGCAATCTTACATCATAAAAATCCAACCGCATTCTTCTGATAAGGATCTGTGGGTTCATTTCTTCCAGGACAGTCTTTCGGGGATGCAGTTAGATTGGTTTTACCAGCTAGAGAGGTCTGATGTGCACAATTGGGAGGATTTGGCGGCTGCCTTCTACAGACAGTATCAATATAATGCGGATTTAGCACCAACCCGTACTCAACTATAGAGTATGGGCATGGTCTCAAATGAAGGTTTCAAAGAATATGCCCAGAAATGGAGAGACCTGGCGGGACGAGTGCAACCACCTCTATCTGAGAGGGAGCTGGTAGATATGTTCTTGGGTACACTGTCAGGCCCCTTTTTCAATCACCTGATTGGAAGTTCGTCTGCGGGGTTCACCGAGTTAATTCTAATTGGTGAGAGAGTTGAAGCCGGCATAAAGAGCTGGAAAATTCAAAAGGATGCATCTGCTTCCGCTGCCATCAAAAAGACCTTTCCAGCAAAGAAAGAAGTCTCAGTTGTCTACTCTCAAAGAAGTCAAGGAAGAGTTGAGCCTCGTCCAGCGGTGGGGGCCGTAATGATTCAGAAGTCTGTAGTTGATCAGCCTCGAAACAATCAACCCAGAACCAACCAAGCAAGGATGGAAAAGCCTGCACGGTAATTCACCCGGATCAATATGACTCCCGCTCAGGTTCTCCCTCATATTTTGAAATTAAACCTTGCAAGTTTGAAAGAGGCGCCGAAGAATCCGAATACATCTTCTCCTTACTACCATTCAAATGCCAAGTGTGCTTATCATTTAGACAACCTAGGGCATGACACCAACAATTGTTGGGCCCTCAAAAATAAGATTCAGGATTTGATAGATGCTAAAGAAGTTGAATTTGACGCCCCTGAAAAGCCTAACGTAATCTCTGCTCCAATGCCAAAACATGGTCACAATGCCCATGTTGTTGAAGAAGATCTTTTTGTGGCTATTGTTGATGATTTGATGACTCTGCTACCGATAATCAAGTTAAATTTGCTGAAGGCTAGGATTTTCCCAGGTTGTGAAGAAGATTGCTACCTTTGTTCATCCTTACAAACCGACTGTCCGTTGTTGAAGTTAGGCATCCAGCGCCTAATGGATAACCAAGATATCCTTTTTGAAAAGACTCTTGTTACACTTACTCCTGTTAATGATGTTTCGATAATTACCATATCCGCCAATCTTCCCAAGGTCTTCAAAAGACCTGTTAAGATTACATCTGATCCGAAGATTGAACCTTTGAAGATAACCATGGCGGGGCCTATCCCATACAAGTCCAACAAATCAATACCGTGGAACTATGGGGGAGAGATCTTTTACCACGGTGTTAAACAAATTGAATCGACTGAAGAGAGTTCTGATGAAGAGACTTCCTACATTGGAAACATTGTCGGAACGAGTAAAATCACCCGCAGTGGAAGAATTTTCTCTCCGGAGATTGCGCCTCCAAAGGCAATCTTCGGACCCTCAGCCGCTCATAAGGTCACTCCTATACCGGTCAACATATCTGCAAGAACTCCGATTATTGAAGAAGTTGTTACTCCTAAAGTTGTCCCCTCTATTACTGCTGATGATAGAGGGAAAGGGATCCAAGAAGAGCTTGCCAGGACGAGGGCTCAGCCGTTGATCATCCCTGAAACCTCTCAAAAAGAAATGGAAGATATTTTGAAAATAATCAAGAAAAGCGATTATAATGTTATTGAGAAACTGGGGCAAACCCCCTCAATGATCTCGATGTTGGCTCTGCTGCTTTGTTCAGAAGCTCATGCCAAAGCTTTAATCAGATTCTTGAAGACGGCCCATGTGCCCCAGGAAACCTCCGCGGACCAGTTCCAGGAATGTATAGCTAGCCTAACGGCTGACAACGGTTTAGGATTCTCCGATGTTGATCTAACAATCAAAGGGAGAAAAGATAATAATGTTTTGCATGTCTCGGTGGAATGCAGAGGGACTACTCTAGCACATGTTCTGGTAGACACTGGTTCATCGTTGAACGTCTTACCAAAGAAGGCATTGGATAGGCTAGATTATGAAGGTTTAACCTTGAAGCCCAGCAACATCATTGTCAGAGCCTTTGACGGTTCTAAACGGATAGTCCACGGGGAGGTGGACATCTCGATTAAAGTGGGAACTGAAACCTTCAACTCCATATTCTATGTCATGGACATCCGTCCCTCCTATTCTTGCTTGTTGGGAAGACCCTGGATTCATCATGCTGGAGCCATCACTTTAACTCTGCATCAGAAGCTCAAGTACCTTGTCCAGGGGAAAATTGAGACAGTTCACGGTGAAGAGGAATACATGATAAGCCATCTTAATTCTTTCCGCTATGTGGAATTGGATGGTGAATTCATCGAAACCCCCTTTCAGCATTTTGAGGAGGTAGCTCAGGAGATTGCAGAAACCAAGACAGTGCCTTCTATACCGATGATTACCCGGCCTCCGCCTCGGATGTCGTCTCTCAAAGATGCAAAGGTTGTGATTGAAGAAGGAGGAAGCACAATCTGGGGGCAACTCCCAGACTTTCCCTTTAAATCTGATAAATTCGGCTTGGGTTTCACTGCTTCTGCTCAAAAGGTTGTGCGCCACTCCCGGGCTGGAGGACCACCAGTGAAGATCACCCATCATGGAGTCAATGCTTTGGAGGATAGTGAAGAGGAGAGAAACCTAGAAGACTGGATTTTCCCTACTGTGGACGAAGGACTATGCAATTGGGAGGCAAAGGACTTTATTCCCATTACTTTCATCAATCAGTAATTTATCTTTCAAACATTTTTGTTGGTTTGTAATAATTCTTAAACAATTCGTACACTTTTAACCTTGTGCCTTACCCGAGGCATATAGGTCCATTTGTAAGGGTTTGATTTTTCATCTTCATATGACATTTTAATGAATCATAGACGTTTTCACATATAAACTTTTGTGTTCATTTTCTTTCTTTTTACATTTTATTTGTTTAAAGGTGGCTATCCCTTATACACACCCACACTCACCATTGCAGGTACCCTTCCATTCCGGATTCCATGGGTAACAATTCTGCTATGACCTTCAGTGACTCTGAAGATCTGGTCTACCATGTCGAATACAAAGGCGATGAAGACTGTGAAGTGCCGGGAGAATTGGCTAGACTGCTACAACAGGATAAAAAGGGCTATTCTACCTCACGAGGAGTTGTTAGAGACAATCAACTTGGGTACAGAGGAAGACAGAAAAGAAGTTAGAGTGGGTGCCAACCTAGAGCCAAGTGTCAAGGAGCGCTTAGTTCAGCTGTTAAATGAATATGTTGAGATCTTCGCCTGGTCTTACGAAGACATGCCGGGACTTGATACAGATATTGTGGTTCACCATCTCCCTACAAAAGAAGATTGTCCACCAGTTAAACAAAAAGTTTGCCGCATGAGGCCCGACATGTTTGAAAAAATCAAAGCTGAAGTTATGAAGCAGTTCAATGTTGGATTTCTTGTTGTTACTTCCTATCCATAATGGGTTGCTAACATTGTGCCCGTGCCTAAAAAAGGACAGCAAAGTCAGAATGTGCATGGATTACAGAGACTTAAACAGGGTCAGCCCTAAAGATGACTTTCCACTACCGTACATTGACATCTTGGTTGACAATATAGCTCAGCACAAGGTATTTTCTTTCATGGACGGATTTTCAGGTTACAACCAGATCAAAATGGCACCCGAAGACATGGAGAAAACTACTTTTATTACACAGTGGGGTACGTTCTATTATAAAGTAATGCCATTCAGACTGAAGAATGTCGGGGCAACCTATCAACGCGCCATGGTGGCTTTGTTTCATGATATGATACATCATGAGATAGAGGTCTACATAGACGACATGATAGCTCGTTCACAAACTGAAGAAGAATACCTTGACCATCTGCAAAAGCTGTTTGTCAGGTTGAAAGAGTACAAGCTCACACTGAACCCTAACAAGTGCACTTTCGGAGTCAGGTCCGGTAAACTCTTGAGTTTCATCGTCAGTAACAAAGGCATCAAGGTTGATCCTGCCAAAGTCAAAGCTATACAAGAAATGCCTGCCCCTCGCACTGAGAATGAGGTTAGAGGTTTCTTGGGACGCCTAAACTACATTGCAAGGTTCATTTCTCACCTAACATCTACCTGTGAACCAATCTTCAAACTGTTGAAGAAAGATCAGGTGGTTAAATGGAATGATGACTGTCAAGTTGCTTTCGATAAAATCAAGGAGTATTTGCTGGAACCTCCTATCTTGATGCCACCCGTCAAAGGAAGGCCACTAATCATGTATCTGACTGACCTGGAGAATTCAATGGGGTGCGTACTGGGCAAACATGATGAGTCTGGCCGAAAAGAGCATGCCATTTATTACCTTAGCAAAAAGTTTACCGACTGTGAGACCCGATACTCACTGCTCGAGAAAACTTGTTGCACTTTGGTATGGGCTGCTCGCCGGCTAAGGCAGTATATGTTGACTCATACCACTTTGCTGATCTCTAAGATGGATCCGATCAAGTACATCTTTGAAAAGCCTGCTCTATCCGGAAGAATCGCTAGATGGCAGATGATCCTAATGGAGTACGATATACAGTACACGACCCAAAAAGCTATAAAGTGGAGTGTACTAGCCGATCATTTGGATCATCAAGCTGTCGAAGAATACCAATCCATGAGGTTCAACTTCCCCGGCGAGGACATTATGACTTTGGACAACATTGAAGATCTCAGACCACATGACGGACCTGAACAAGGATCCCGATGGACCCTGTACTTTGATGGTGCTTCTAATGCACTTGGCAACGGTATAGGTGTGGTACATATTTCTCCAGAAGGTTTCCATACACCTTTCACCGCTAGACTCTGCTTCAACTGTAACAACAACATGGCCGAGTATGAAGCTTGTACCTTTGGTCTCAAGGCCGTTATCGACTTGGGAATCAAATCCTTGATTGTGTTTGGGGACTCAGCTTTGGTTATCAGTCAAATAAAAGGAGAGTGGGATACTAAGCATCTAAACCTGATCCCTTACAAAGAACATGTCCTGACATTTTTACCACATTTCGAGTAGATTACCTTCGAGCACTTCCCGCGGGAAGAACATCAGCTAGCGGATGCTCTAGCTACAATGTCATCCATGTTTAAACTTAACTGGGATAATGAGGCTCCCCAAATTACCATTGAACGGAGGACGAACCTGCACATTTTCACGAGATTAACACTGAAGAAGTAGTGGACCGACCTTGGTTTCATGACGTCAAAAGGTATCTCGAAGCACAAGAATACCCTAGAGGAGCTTCAGTCAACGACAAAAAGTTCTTAAAGAGGTTCTCAGCTAAGTTCTTACTGAGCAATGGTATCCTATACAAGCGTAATCATGATTGCATTCTACTCCATTGTGTGGACAAGGTTGAAGCTGGGCAGATCATGGCTGAACTGCATAATGGTACCTTTGGCACTCACTCTAGCGGACATACGATGGCTAAGAAGATTCTACGGGCAAGCTATTACTGGTCTACCATGGAAGCTGACTGCCATCAACATTCCAGGACTTGTCACAAATGCCAAATCTATGCTGACAAGGTACATATACCTCCAGTTCCTCTCAATGTCTTAACAGCTCCTTGGCCATTCTCTATGTGGGGAATCGACATGATTGGGGAGATCAAGCCTACAGCATACAATGGACACCATTTCATTCTGGTGGCCATTGGTTACTTTACCAAGTGGGTCGAAGCAGCTTCCTTTGCATCCTTCACAAAGAATTTTGTTGCCCGTTTCATCAAGCAGAACCTCATTTTCCGGTACGGCATCCCCAAAAGGATCATCACCGACAATGGTACAAACCTTAACAATACTATGATCACTGCCTTGTGCGAGCAGTTCCAGATTCAACATCACAATTCATCTCCCTATCGGCCAAAGATGAACGGTGATGTCGAAGCTGCAAACAAAAATATCAAGAAGATCATACAAAAGATGACAGTCACCTACAAGGATTGGCATGAGATGTTACTGTTTGCTCTGCACAGGTACCGTACCACGGCACGCACATCAACTGGGGCAACACCCTATTCTTTGGTATACGGCATGGAAGTTGTTTTACCTATCGAGGTTCAGATTCCCTCCTTGATAATCATGAAGGATGTTGGTTTGAGTGAAGACGATTGGATTCAGACTCGGCTTGATCAACTTAACTTGATTGACGAAAAGCGACTTACTGCTGTTTGCCATGGTCAGGCGTATCAGAAATGAATGATCAAGGATTTCAACAAGAAAGTCAAACGCCAGGTATATCAAGTTGGGGATCTTGTAATCAAGCGTATCATCTTGCCACAAAGTGATCCCAGGGGCAAATGGACTGCTACCTACGAAGGACCATTTGTGATCAAAAACATCTTTTTTGGTGGGGCAATGATCCTGACCAATATGGACGGCGATGACCTGCCGCACCCTGCAAACACAGACATAGTCAAAAGATACTACGCATAAATAACCCGGCAAGTTGAAAACCCGAAAGGGAGACTTAGGCAAAAATGGGCATCCCGGTGAATCGAAAACCCGAAAGGGCGGTTCTGGCAAAAATTAGGGATAAATAAAAAAAAATTGTACACCCGGCAAGTTGAAAACCTGAAAGGGAGACTTGGGGAAAAAAGGGTTTCCCGGTGGACTGAAAACCCGAAAGGGCGGTCCAGGAAAAAGTTAGGGAATTAAAGCGTATGACTATGTCTCGTCGGATCACTTTAAAGACAATCTCTTCACAGACAAACTCCTAGCTTCTGATCAATCCAATCATCTTCGGACAAAGCAACGAATGGACGAGATATTCAGAGTTACGAAGGCTATAGCAGAATGGGAACCCCATGGAATTTTTACACATAGCCATCTTTCTTTGTATAAATTTTTCTCATTTTATGACAACATTCTCTTACTAGGATGTCTGTCTCCTTTGTACAAAATACTTACACAAAGTTAAGACAAAGATACTTCAAAATGCAGAAAACTATTTGCCTTTTCTTTTTCTCTACACTTGTGTTTTATTTGAAAATGTCCAATGATTTATTAATAAGCATATGCATTTGAATATAATCACTGTTTACAAATAAACGAAATGTGAAAGAATAAACACTGACAGGTTGAAAGGATAGGAAAATGTATTTAGGCTATTCCAAGAGAAATCCCCTGCAGTACATCATCTAGGTCCACAACAGAGCTAAAACCTTGAAATACATATCCCCAGCGGAATTAAATTTCAAAATCCCCGCCGGAGTGAAAACTTCAAACTCCTAATCCTCGGCGGAGTTATATTTCAAACCCTTGATCCACCATCAGAGTTAAACCTCCAAACTCCCAATCCTCAGCCGAGTAAAAACTTTGAACTACAGACCCTCAGCAAAGATGAAACCTTCTTCCCCAACAGAGTCAAATTTCCAACTACCAATCCCCAGCGGAAACCATTCAGTTTTCCCCGGATTCCCCAATAAGTTGTCCTAAAATCTGAGAATCAACCAGATAACAGTTAACTTTTATCCCCAACCTCCAGATATTTCCCCAGTAGATTGGCATACAATCCAAACTCCTGAACTTTTTCCAAATAGGAATAAGATTTTTCCCCGGAGAGTCTTGAACTTACTTTCCAGCAGGATAGCTACTCCCCAGCAGTATAGTTATTCCCCCACAGAGTTTTTACTCCCCAACAGAATGAAGATTCTCATTCTTAACCCCCCGGCTTGAAGGATTTATTTTCCCCTAGCAGATTGAAGATTCTCATTCCTGATTCCCCAATGAAGTTGCCAGAGTTTCTATTACCTCCCAGCATGAATTTGTCAGAATTTTTAATCCCCAGTAGAGATCGTCAGAGTTTTCCTTATTCCCCAGTCGAGTAAGGATTCCCATGGTGTAATCCCCAGCCATAGTCATCAAAGTTCTCGGGATTCCCCAAGCAGGTTTCTCAAGCAGAATTGAAGGATCCCTATATCCCCAGGAAAGTCATGAAGGATTCTCACATCCCCATAGAAGTTGTCAAAGTTTTTTTTGATAATCCCCGCAAGTTGCTAAGGATTTTCTATCCCCAACAGTGGTCCAAGGATTTCTCATCCTCAGCAATCAAAGATTTTGAATCTCCAACAGCGGTCAAGGATTTATTTTCCCCGACAGCAGTCAAGGATTTTATTATCTCCAGCTATCAAGGATTTATTTTCCTCAGCAAGACAGCTAATCAGCTTACATGCGCATACATTATATTCATATATCATAAACATTGATAAAACACATTTATTACATCATACATGTCATGCAACATAACTTTGTGTTTCAGCTAACATTTTTCCCTTTTCAGGATAAGATTAAAAGCTATCTTTAACAAATATTTGAGATACAGTACGGATACACCCCAAACACGGAGGTCATTCTACTACTCATTCAGAATCCAAAGTCAAGATACAATACGGATACGCTCCAGACACGGACGTCATTCTGTCGCTCATTCAGACTTCAACAATCAGATACAGATTAGATACGCTCCATACACGGAAGCCATTCTATTTCTCATTCAGATTCAACTATCAATTTCAAAGTTCAAATACACTCCAGACACGGAAGTCATTCTGTCACTTATCCAGATCCCAGTTACAGTACGAATACACTCCAGACATAGAAGTAATTCTGTTACTCATACAGATCTCAACTTCAGATACAGTCCAGATACGCACCAGATACGGTAGCCACTCAGTCACTCATTCAAACCTTTTCCCCGGCCCAGAGACGCTCCAGACACGGATGCTATTCTGCCGCCTATCAGATTTCAGATTCGGATATAATACAGATACACTCCAGACACGGCAGTCATTCTGTTATTCATTCAAGAATCAAATACATTTACAGCTCGGATACGCTCCAGGCACGGACATTATTCCATTGCTCATACAGACTCAATCTCCAGATACAACTCAGATATGTTCCAAATAAGGATACCATTCTGATGTTCATTCTCCTGATTTTCAACAAACATTCTTGGATGGCATCTTTAATCCCATCTCCAACAAGATTCTATCATCTCCAAATGGTATCTTTAAGCCCATTCCCTCAACTACATTTTTGGCGAGTGCAAATTTACAGGCACTCTAGTGTCCAATTATCTTTTACCTTCGAGTCACGAACGGCAAACTCGTCAATCTAACTCTTTAGGTTCAAGAAGATTGAACAGGGGAAGCTGTTGTACCCCAAAATTTTCCCTCTCATTTTATCAAGATTTCTCCTCACAAGACTCTTTGGGCTCCAGACAGGATTAGGGTTTGCTCTGCTCAAGGCATCTCCTTGCACTGATTACCTGAAATTAGGGTTTGAGTTTGCACAGGGATTTTTGGACTTCCAATGCCCCATGTGACTTTCATACTTCATGTTGGACTTATAAGATTTCCCATACCAAGTTTTAAGCTTTGAATCAATTTTTTTCCCAGTCAATTGGACAGTTGACCTAAAAATCAGCGGTATTGGGGAAAAAGTCAACTATGGCCAATTTACAGTCAAACCTTATAATTTTTTATCCACATCAACATTATAGACTCATATGAACCATTTTATCAAGTTTGGACCACAACTCCTCAAGAAATTTGATCAGATCATCAAAAGGGCAAAATGGTCATTTTTAGGGTTTTGACTGCAGAAGGGCAATTTCTGATTTTTCACCTAGCCAATGGCAAATTGGGTTCAATAATGCTTTCAAGGACTCAATGGCATCATCTTGACCTAATCACAAGGTTCAAAAGATCTCAATTGCATTGGATTGACAGATGAATTTTCCAGTCAACTGATCAAAAATCAACTGTATACTGAAAAGTCAAACTTTGACTTTTTGGTCAAAATCAAGTGCTAAGGGTCATTTTTCATCAATATGTGTCAAAACATGAAACTTTTTCATCAAGAAACCTAATTTTGAAAATTAGGGTTTAAAATGGAAAATTTTCATAACTTAGAAATTTTCTTTATGAAAATGTCTTATTTTTTCCCAACTTTTCCAAACTTTTTCACCATGATGCAATTGGATTCAAAGAAAACTTCCAACATGAAAGTTGTAGTCCTCCACAAAATCTACAACTTTGATTTACAGAGTATTCCCAAAAGATTCTTGGATCTCAAGTTATGATTTTATGAACAAGGGTCCAAAAACTTTCTAACATAGTGAAATTTTGCCCTAGTTTAGGCAGGATTTTGACCTATCTTCATGGAAATTTTTCACATAGTTCCAAGTGGAATCTCAAAATGAATTTCAAAGATGGATTGTAGAGCATGTTACAAGCTTTACAAAATGTCCAAGAACTCTCCAAAATCATTTATGGTTAGGGAGAATCGAAAGTTTGAAAATGGGAAATTATCACTTTTGGCCAAGGCATTTTGCACATTGCTACAAGTTGCAAAATCTGTCCAAACCTTGTTTGTACTTGGTTTACAGGTTCTAATCCTTTATACACTCATAAATTAAATGCAAACACATTGGATTAAGGCTTTGTTCTGATATATGAAGCATTATACAAAGGTTTAATCCATTTTTGGCAAAAAGTTAACAATGCCATTTACATAAAGCATGCTTTTGGCAATTTTGTTTGTCTTGAGCCATGGACCTGATTTATTTATGCAAACAAAGTTCACTAATATCAGGAAAGGTGTACCAACTATGGACAGGCTTGGAGATAGCAAGTACAGCCTTTGAGCATTGTCAATTCAACCTTTACTTCAAAACAAGTCATTATGCAAAAAGTCCATAACTTTGAAATCTGATAAAACCAAACTTTGTGCACATTTGAAACAAGTTAAGCATAATATACCAAGTCCAAAACACGAGCTTCAGGCCTCTAAAACACCCATAAGCACAAAATCACAAGTTCTTGCAAAAACAGGGCAGGTTCTGCAGATTCACTTCCAAAACAAAATCCACTCGTGCGTTTTGCTTGAAACCAGTTCAAACACACTCCATACAACATACCTAAGCTATCCCAACCATTCTCAAGCAACTGTAACTTCATTTTCAAGCTTCACCATTTCCAAATTCTGAGTTTGCAGGTTGACTTCTACAAAGAGATTCAAGCTAGTTCAAAGCAAGCTAAGCATTGGGAAAGGTCAAGGGAACATCAAGCAAGCTCAAAAGAATCTCAGGCCTCACTGAAAGTTGCTGCATTGCCATACTCGAGCTTGACTGAAACAGGTAAATTTCAAACTTCTATCTCCTTATTTAGGAATCATTAGGCTTAGGTTTGTGAAGTAAAAATGTAGTCCTCATTGTCCATGAGCTGTACATATGCATAGAATTCATTTATGTTAATTGAGTTAGGAGTATTTGATAGTTGAACTTTCTGAAAAAACTAGGTCAAGATTTAGGGCCAATGAAAATCTCTCTGGTCTTTGAGAATTAGATTAAGTTTTTTACATGGTTAGAATCGTGTGATCAAGAGCTATAACTTTCAAGTTGCAAGTTTTTGTTTTTGAGCACGTATGCAGGAGTTCCAGATTTGAACATGGCGCGTGTTTTGCTTCTGTCTCAAGGATAGGGATGAAGGAACCTTGGGTTGGGCTTGGTTGTTCTCACTATTGACACCCCCCCCCCTGCTTGCTCTTTGCACCCCCTTTGGCCCATTTGATTATATTTGTATATTTTTTATTTCTTTTGCATTTCTGACTTTTTATTTATTTTTCTAAATATTTAAAATTACCAAAAATATTTTCTTAAATTTTCACATTTTTATTTTATTATTTTTATTATTTTTTATGACAAAAAATAGTTTATTAGGTTAAATACTTTTATTTTCTTAAATAAATTGGTAAATAAAATTAAAATACTTACATATTTTTATTTTTATTATTTATACACTTAAAAATAATATTGTCATACATATTTTATTTTTTAATATTTTTTGCATATATTTTTATTTATTTCTTGTACATAAAAATGAATAAATAAACAATAAAATATATATTTTTTCTTAAATCAAAAACTAGGGTTTCCACCCTTTCAAAAAAAATATTCATTTTTATTTTCCCTTATTTTTAGGGCATTAAATAATTTATTTCGCATACATAAAATAAAATACAAAAACATCCTTTTGCATATTTATATTTATTTGCATATTTAAATATTTGTCCATTTATTTATTTGTGCAATATTTCAATTTGGTTGTAATAATAGTTTTAGGGTTTATTTTTTGAGCAATATCTCCCTTTATTCAAACTTGTACCCCTCTCCCATAATCATGTTGTAATAGTCTTAGATTTACTTTTACGCATTTTATCGCTTTGATATGCATGATAGTAAAAATTAGGGTTTGTATGATAACCAAAAAAATCAAACAAATAGCATGACTAAACACAAGACAAAAATGCATGAAAATGACAACACAATGCACACAAGCACCCCTAGGGTTTCAACCACTTGTTGCCTTAAAAATGGCCATGGTATGCATGCTAGGTATCTTGGCAAAACAAAACAAAAACAAAAGATCATAGTCCCTCAATGACGCTATCTTGGTTGCCTATACAAAAATGATCTAGTCCCTTAAAAAAACTTGCTAGAGATACTTGGAACAATTGCTATCATGGTCATACGATGACCTGTGCCTGTCCCGTTTAACATCCAAAGACAAGGTTGTTTACCAAATGCAATGGTAAAACAACAATGTCAAAGGGTTAAAAATGTGTAGGAAAGATCTTTGAGTAGGGTAGACAACTCCTAGTTACTTGATCAAACTTGCAAACCATCCTTGCTAATTTCAAAACACACAACACAAATTTCAAAACATTTCCCAAAATAAACTTTCAAACATTGAAACATTTTTCAAAAGACAAAACACCTTTGTATACATTCAAATAAGAATCGTTACAAAGGTTTCCTAGACAAAGGCCTCTTTTCAAAATATTTTCAAAACCACACACAAAGCACCATTTCAAACAATTGGAAAAGCAAAGCAAGTGATCTAAAACAAGTAACTAAGAGCCCATGGAAAACCATGGATGAAAAGGGTACTAGCACCTTCCCTTTTCATAATCTACCCCCCGAACCCAAAAACAATCTCAAAGGTCTTTCCTGTGCTTTTTGACCTTTCCTTTGGATAAAAAAAAGTCAGTGGCGACTCTTGCTAAACCGAAACATTTTCAAACACAAACGGAAAACCTCAAGTCAGTTCTCCCACCGCATCACAACTGTGCAACGGGGAAGCAAAAGACTTTGTTCCGATTACTTTCATAAATCATTAATTTATCTTTTCCATTTTTGTTGGACTGTAATAATTCACAAACAATTAGTACTTTTTTAACCTTGTGTCTTACCCGAGGCACATAGGTCCATTTGTAAGGGTTCTTATTTCATTTTCATATGTCATTTTTAATGAATCATGGACGCTTTTCATATTTAAACCTTTTTGCTCATTGTCTTTCTTTTACATTTTGTTGTTTTAAGATGGCTATCCCTTACACACACCCACACTCACAAATGCGGGTACCCTTCCATTCCGGATCCCATGGGTAACGATACTGCTATAGCCTTCAGTGACTCCGAAGATCTGATCTACCAAGCCGAATATGAAGGTGAGAAAGATTGTGAGGTGCCAGGGGAATTGGCCAGACTTCTACAGCAAGAGGAAAGAGAAATTCAGCCTTATGAGGAATAGTTGGATACAATCAACTTGGGTACTGAGGATGATAAAAAGGAAATCAAAATAGGTTCCAATCTAGAGCCGAGTGTTAAGGAGCGCCTAATTCAGATATTGCATGATTATGTTGAGATCTTTGCCTGGTCATACGAAGACATGCCGGGACTTGATACAGACATTGTAGTTCACCGTCTACCAACAAGAGAAGACTGTCCACCAGTGAAACAAAAGGTTTGCCGCATGAGACCTGACATGTCAGAGAAGATTAAAGCAGAAGTTATGAAGCAGTTCAATGCTGGATTTCTGGCTGTTACTTCCTATCCACAATGGGTTGCTAACATTGTGCCTGTGCCTAAAAAGGATGGCAAAGTGAGAATGTGCGTGGACTATAGAGATTTAAATAGGGCCAACCCTAAAGATGACTTTCCACTTCCGCACATCGACATCCTGGTTGACAACACAGCTCAACACAAAGTATTTTCATTCATGGACGGATTCTCAGGCTATAACCTGATCAAAATGGCCCCTGAGGACATGGAGAAAACTACTTTTGTTACACAGTGGGGTACGTTCTGCTACAAAGTGATGCCATTCAGACTGAAGAATGTCGGGGAAACCTATCAACACGCCATGGTAGCTTTGTTTCATGATATGATACATCATGAGATAGAGGTCTACGTAGATGACATGATAGCCCGATCACAAACTGAAGAGGAACACCTTGATCACTTGCAAAAGCTGTTTGTCAGGTTGAAGGAGTAAAATCTCAGATTAAACCCAAACAAGTGCACATTCGGGGTCCAGTCCGATAAAATCTTAGGTTTCATTGTCAACAACAAAGGCATCACGGTTGATCCTGCCAAAGTCAAAGCTATACAAGAAATGCCTGCTCCTCGCACTGAGAAGGAGGTTAGAGGTTTCTTGGGACGCCTAAACTACATTGCAAGGTTCATTTCTCACCTAACATCTACTTGTGAGCCAATCTTCAAGCTGTTGAAGAAAGATCAGGTAGTTAGATGGAATAATGACTGTCAGATTGCTTGCGATAAAACCAAGGAGTATTTGCTAGAACCTCATATCTTGATGCCACCCGTCGAAGGAAGACCACTAATCATGTACCTGACCGTCTTAGAGAATTCAATGGGGTGCGTACTAGGGCAGCATGACGAGTCTGGCCGAAAAGTGCATGCCATTTATTACCTTAGCAAAAAGTTTACCGACAGTGAGACCCGATACTCACTGCTCGAGAAAACTTGTTGCGCTTTGGTATGGGCTGCTCGTCGGCTAAGGCAGTATATGTTGACTCATACCACTTTGATGATATCTAAGATGGATCTGATCAAGTACATCTTTGAGAAGTCTGCTCTATCTGGAAGAATAGCTAGATGGCAGATAATCCTAACGGAATATGATATACAGTACACGACCCAAAAAGCTATAAAGGGGAGTGTGCTAGCTGACCATCTGGCCCATCAAGCTGTCGAAGATTACCAATCCATGAAGTTCGACTTCAAAGACGAAGACATCATGACATTGGACAACATTGAAGAGAATACACCATATGACGGACCTGAACAAGGATCCCGATGGACCCTATACTTTGATGGGGCCTCCAATGCACTTGGCAACGGTATCGGCGCGGTACTCATTTCCCCTGAAGGTTGCCAGACTTTGCTTCAATTGTACGAACAACATGGCAGAGTATGAAGCATGCATCTTTAGACTCAAGGCTGCCATAGACTTGGGAATCAAATCTTTGATTGTGTTTGGGGACTCAGCTTTGGTCATCAGTCAGATCAAAGGAGAGTGGGATACTAAGCATCCAAACCTTATTTCTTACAAAGAACATGTCTTGACGTTGTTACCACATTTCGAGCATATTATCTTCGAGCACTTCCCGCGAGAAGAAAATCAGCTAGCAGATGCTCTAGCTACAATGTCATCCATGTTTAAACTTAACTAGGATAATGAGGCTCCCCAAATCACCATTGAACGGATGGACGAACCAGCACACTGTCACGAGATTAATACCGAAGAAGTAGTGGACCAGTCGTGGTTTCATGAAGTCAAAAGGTATCTCGAGGCTCAGGAATACCCTGAAGGAGTTTCAGTCAATGACAAAAATTTCTTTATGAGATTCTCAGCAAAGTTCTTCTTGAGTAATGGCATCCTGTACAAGCGCAATCATGATTCTATTCTGCTCCGTTGTATGGACAAAGCTGAAGCTGAAAAGATCATGGCTGAATTGCATGAAGGTACCTTCGGCACTCACTCTAGCGGGAATACGATGGCTAAGAAGATTCTACGGGAAGGCTATTACTGGTCTACCATGGAAGATGACTGCTATCAACACTCCCAGACTTGCCACAAATGTCAAATCTATGCAGACAAGGTGTACGTGCCTCCTGTCCCTCTAAATGTCTTAACAGCTCCTTGGCCATTCGCTATGTGGGGAATCGACGTGATTGGAGAGATCAAGCCTACAGCATCCAATGGGCACCGCTTTATTCTAGTGGCCATTGATTATATTACCAAATGGGTCGAAGCAGCGTCCTTCGTATCCGTTACTAAGAATGTTGTTGCCCGCTTCATCAAGCAGAACCTTATTTGCCGGTACGGTATCCCCGAAAGGATCATCACTGATAACGGTACAAACCTTAACAATACTATGATCACCCCCTTGTGCGAGCAGTTCAAGATTCAACATCACAATTCATCCCCCTACCGGACAAAGATGAATGGTGCAGTTGAAGCTGCTAACAAAAATATCAAGAAGATCATACAAAAGATGACAGTCACCTACAAAGACTGGCATGAGATGTTACCGTTTGCTCTCCACGGGTACCGTACCACGGCACGCACATCAACTGGGGCAACACCCTATTCCTTGGTATATGGCATGGAAGTTGTTTTACCTATCGAGGTTCAGATTCCCTCCTTGAGAATCATGAAGGATGCTGGTTTGAGTGAAGACGATTGGATTCGGACCCGGTTTTATCAGCTAAACTTGATTGACGAAAAGAGACTTACTGATGTTTGGCACGGTCATACGTATCAAAAACGGATGATCAAGGCCTTCAATAAGAAAGTCAGACGCCAGGTATATCAAGTTGGGGATCTGGTAATCAAGCGCATCATTTTGACGCAAAGTGATCCCAGGGGAAAATGGACTCCTACCTACGAAGGACCATTTGTAATAAAGAACATCTTTTCTGGTGGGGCAATGATCTTAACCACCATGGACGGTGACGACTTGTCGCACCCTGCGAATGCAGACATAGTCAAAAGATACTACGCATAAATAACCCGCTAGGTTGACACACCTAGGCAAAACAAGGGCATCCCAGTGAATCGAAAACCCGAAAGGGTGGTTCAGGCAAAAATTAGGGATAAATAAAAAAATCTGTACACCCGGCAAGTTGAAAACCCGAAAGGGCGACTTGGGCAAAAAAGGGTTTCCCGGTGGACTGAAAACCCGAAAGGGCGGTCCAAGAAAAAGTTAGGGAATTAAAGTGTATGACTATGTCTCGTCGGATCACTTTAAGGACAATCTCTTCACTGATAAACTTTGGAGTTTCTGATCGATCCAATCATCTTCAGACAAAACAACGGATGGACAAGATATTCGGAGTTACAGAGGTTATAGCAGAATGGGAACCCCATGGGATTTTTACACACATAGCTATCTTTGTATAAATTTTTCTCATTTTTTATGACACCATCCTCTTACTAGGATGCTTGTCTCCTTTGTACAAAACATTTATTCAAAGTAAATACAAAGATGTCTCTTTCAAAGTGCAAAAACTATTTGTCTTTTTCTTTTATACTTGTGTTTTTATTTGCAAAAACGTCCAATGATTCATTGATGAACATATGCATTTGAACATAATTACTGTTTACAAATAAACAAAGTGGAAAAGAACAATTAATGACAAATTGAAAGGATAGGAAAATGTCTTTAGGCTATTCCAGGAGCAATCCCTACAGTACATCATCTAGATCCCCAGTGGAGCTAAAATTTCAAACCCATAATCCCCATCAGAATTAAAACTTCAAACTCCTAATCCCCAGCGGAGCTAAAACTTTGAGTTACAGATCCCCAATGGAGCTGAAACCTTCTTCCCCAGTCGAGTCAGAACTTCTAACTATCAATCCCCAGCGGAAACCTTTCAGTCAATCCAATTTCCCCAGTAAGTTATCTTGAAGCCTGGAAATCAACCAGACAACAGTTAACTTGTGTCTCTCCCCAACCTAGGATAACTTCCCAGTAGAGTGGCAGACGACCGAAAACTCCAGAACTTACTCTCCAGCGGTAAGCCTTCTTCCCCACAGAGTGTTCACTGCTCCTCAACAGAACGAAGATTCTCATTCTTAATTCCCCAGTGAAGTCGCCAAAGTTTTCTTTGCTCCTCAATAGATTGAAGATTCTCATCCTTAATTCCCCGCAGAAGTCATCAGAGTTTCCCCTATTCCCTAGCAGAATAAGGATTCCCTTTGTGTAACCCCCAGTAGAGGTCATCAAAGTTCTCTAGATTTCCCAAGCAAATTTCTCAAGCAGTATATGGCATCTCTCACAACAGAATTTTTGTTAATACTCCAACTTCAAGGCATGAAGGATCCTTATATCCCCACAGAAGTTGTCAAGGATTTTAATTCCCAACAGTCGCCCATGACTTTTTATCCTCAGCAGTCAAGGATTTATTTTCCCCGACAGCAGTCAAGGGTTTTATTATCCCTAGTCGTCCAGGATATTATTTTCCTCAGCAATATAGCAAATCAGCTTACATGCGCACACATTATATCCATATACCATAAACATGGATAAAACACATATATTGCATCATACATTTCATGCAACATAACTTTGTGTTTCAGCTAACATTTTACCCTTTTCAGGATAAGATTAACAGCTACCATTAGCAATGTTCAAAGATTTCAGATACAGTTCAGATACACTCCAGACACGGAAGTCATTCTTATACTTATTTAAATTTCGAGTCAAGATACAGTTCAGATACACTCCAGACACAGAAGTCATTCTGTCACTTATTCAGATTCCAGTTCATATACGCTCCAGACACGGATGCCATTTTGGCCCTTATTCAGTTTTCCGATTCAGATACAGTACGGATACACTCCAGACACGGAAGTCATTTTGTTGCTCATTCAGACTCAAATATCAGATACAGTTCAGATACGCTCCAGAAGTGGATGCTATTCTATTATTCATTCAGATTCAAACTTCAGGTACAGTCTATATACGCTACAAACACGGTCGCTATTCTGTCACTTATTCTGATTTTCCCCAGCTCAGAGACGCTCCAGACACGGATGCTATTCTATTTCTCATTCAAATTCCAATTACCAGATACAGTTTAGAGGCGCTCCATACACGAATGATATTTTGTTTCTCATTACAAGTCTCCAGATACGGTCTAGATACGTTCCAGACACGGATACCATTCTGAATACTCATTCTTCTGACTTATAACTCACAATTCAGAAAACATTCTTGGATGGCATCTTTAAGCCCATCTCCAACAAGATTCTATCACATCTCCAAATGGAATCTTTAAGCCCATTTCCTCAACTACACTTTGACGAGTGCAAATTTACGGGCACTCTAGTGTCTAATCATCTTTTACCTTCGAGTCACGAACGGAAAAGCTCGCCAATCTAACTCTTCAGGTTCAAGAAGATTGAACAGGGACAGTTGTTGTACCCCAAAATTTGCCCTCTCATTTATCAATATTTTCCTCACAAGACTTCTTGGACTCCAAACAGGATTAGGGTTTGCTCAGCTCAAGACCTCATCTTGCACTGATGACCTGAAATTAGGGTTTGAGTTTGCACAAGGATTTTTGGACCATCAATGCTTCATGTGACTTTCATACACCATATTGGACCCCTAAGATTACTCATGACAAGTTTCAAGCCTTGAATCACATTTTTGCCCAGTCAATTGGACAGTTGACCTAAAAATTAGTTGTATTGGGGAAAAAGTCAACCATGGCCAATTTACAGTCAAACTTCATAATTTTTGATCCACAACAACATTCTAGGATCCTATGTACCATTTTATCAAGTTTGGATCACAACTCCTCAAGAAATTTGATTAGATCATCAAAAAGGCAAAATGGTCAAAATTAGGGTTTTGATTGAGAAAGGGCAATTTCTGATTTTTTAACCTAGCCAATGACCAATTGGGTTCAAGCATGATTTCAAGGACTCAATAGCATCATCTTGACCTAATCACATAGTTCAAAATATCTCAAATGCATAGGATTGACAGATGAATTTTGCAGTCAACTGATCAAAAGTCAATTGTACACTGTAAAGTCAAACTTTGACTTTTTGGTCAAAATCAAGTGCCAAGGGTCATAATTTATCAAGATATGTCAAAATGTGAAACTTGTTGATCAAGAAACCTAAAATTGCAAATTAGGGTTTTAATTTGAAATTTTTCATAACTTAGAATTTTTCTAAGTATGGAAAATTTCTTATTTTTTCCCAACTTTCCACAACTTTTTCACCATGATGCAATTGGATTCAAAGAAAACTTCCAACATGAAAGTTGTAGTCCTCCATGAAATCTACAACTTTGATTCACAAAGTTTTCCCAAAATATGCTTGTATCTCAAGATATTAATTTGTGAATAGGGGTCCATGAACTTTTTAACTTAGTGAAATTTTGCCCTAATTTAGGCATGACTTTGATCTAACTTCATGGCAATTTTTCACCTAGTTCCAAGAGGTATCTCAAAATTCATTGTAAATATGTATTTTATAGCATGTTACAAGCTTTCCAAAATGTCCAAGAACTCTCCAAGATCATTTGTGGTTAGGGATAATCGAAGAAGAGAAAATGGCAATTTGTCACTTTTGTTCAAGCCATGTTTACAATGCTTCAAGTTGCAAATCAGTTCCTAGCATGCTTGTACCTTGCATTACAGGTCCTAATCCCTTCTACACTCCATAATTGAATGCTAACTCAATGGATAATGTCTTTATTTTGATCTTTGGAGCATTGTACAAAAGATTAATCCATAAATGGCATAAAGTTCACAATACCATTTTGATAAAGCAAGCTTTTTACAACTTTGCTATCCTTGAGCATTGGACCTATTTCTTTGTCACAAGAAAGGTCCACAGTTATCAGGCATGTTTACCAACTCTCATCAACTAAGGAACTATCAAGTACAAGCTTTTAGCTTAAGTCACTTCAACTTTCTTCAAAAGCAAGAAAGGTGGCAAAAGTCAAGATAACTTGTCCATCTGATAAAGAGAAGACTTGGCTTCATTCTAAAAAACTTCACAAACTTGTTGTAAGCCAATACACGAATTCATAGCATTTGAAACTCTCCCAAACACAAAAAAACACAAGTTTCTGCCCAAACAGGGCATCTTCTGCAGAACTCTTGCCAAATCAATATTGGCTCGTGCGTTTCTCACTTTAAGACTTCAAAACACTTTACATACATCATACCTAAACTATCCAAACCCTTGTCCTAGTTCTGTAAGCCCTATTTCAGACATCACCATTTTCGTTTTGGAAGGTTGCAGGTTAACTTCTACAGGGAGTTTCAAGCATTCTCAAGGCAAGCTGAGCATTAGAAAAACTTGAGGGAACTTCAAGAAAGCTCACACGATCTTCAGGACTCACTCAAAGTCCCCACATTTTCATATCCAAACTCAGCTGAACAAGGTATTTTTCAAATCTCTATCTCCTTATTTAGGCATCCTTAGGTCACGATTTGTGAAGAAAAGATGTAGTCCTTAACTTGTTGAAACTGTACATATTCATAGTTGTTATTTATATTAACTGAGTAGTGAGAATTTGAAGCTTGAAGTTCATGAAAATTTTAGGTCAGAAATTAGGGGTGATAAAATTCTCTTTGATCTTTGAGTGTTATGTCACAAACTTTATATCACTGGAATCGTGAGATCATGAGCTACATTTTTCATGTTACAAGTTTTTTGATTTTATGCAAAGAATAGCAAGTTACAGGTTTGAGCTCAGAACGCGCGAAAGAGAGGGAGCCAAGGACAGGGACGAAGTTGTTGTCTTGGGCTTTTTTGTTTCTGGCCTTTTTTGGTTTGCTATTGACACCCCCTGAATTCTTTTTGCACTCCCCTGACTTATTTCTTATATTTTTATATTTTTCTTGCATATTTTTATTTTATTGCTTGCATTTATTTTTTCCAATGATAAAAAATCCCCAAAAATAATTTTTTTATTTTCATTTTTTATTTTTTATTTTTTTTATTTTTTGCATGAAAATAGCTTATTTTGACAAGTGGTTTCTATTTTCTTAAATAAACTTGTAAATAATAAAAAATACTTAATATTTTATTTCATTATTTTTATACACATTAAATATTTATTTTTCATACATATTTAATTTTTAATATTGGTACATAATATTATTATTATTTTTCTTAAATAAAAAATGAATAAAATAAATATAGAACATGTTTTCTTTTAAATCAAAAAATTAGGGTTTCCCCTTTCAAAAAATAATAATTTTTTTTTCTTATTTTTAGGACTTAAATAATTTATTTTTCTCATACATAAAATAAATACAAAACATTTTGCATAAATACATTTTATTTGCATATTTAAATAATTGTATGTTTATTTATTTATTGTGCAATAATTCAATTGGGTTGTAATAATTTCTAGGGTTTTATTTTGAGCAATATCCCCTATTTAAAACTTGTATCCCCCCTCCCATAATATTGTTGTAATAGCTTAGATTTATTTTACGCAATTTATCGCATTATATACATGTTAGTAAATTAGGGTTTTGTATGATAAGACAAAAAATCAAACAAATAGCATGACCTAATGCAAGACAAAAATGCATGTAAAATGACAACACATTGCACACAAGCACCCCTAGGGTTTCATCCACTTTGTTGCCTAAAAAATGGCCATGGTATGCATGTTAGGTATCTTGGCAAAACAATACAAACAAATAAGATCATAGTCCCTCAATGACGCTATCAAAAGGTTGCCTAAAAACAAAAATGATCTTGGTCCCTCAAACAAGCTAAGATACTTGGCAATATTGCTATCATGGTCATACAATGACCCATGCCCGTCCCATTTAACATCCAAAGATAGGGTTGTCTACTAAAATAATAGTAGGTCAACAATGTCAAAGGAATAAAAATGTACAAGAAAGACTTTTGAGTAGGTAGAATGCTTCTAGTTACTTGATCAATTTGCAAACAATCCTTGCTATTTTCAAACAAACATACACACATTTCAAAACATTTCCAAACAACTTTCAAAACATTGAAACATTTTTCAAAAGACAAACATCTTTGTATACATTCTTACGAACGAGAATCATTACAAAGATTTCCTAAACAAAGGCCTCTTTTAAAAATACTTTCAAAACCACACAAAGCACCATTTCAAACAATTTCAAAAGCAAAGCAAGTGATCTAAACAAGTAACTAAGAGCCCTTGGAAAACCATGGATGAAAAGGGTGCTAGCACCTTCCCTTTTCATAATCTACCCCCCGAACTCAAGAAAACATCTCAAAGGTCTTTCCTATGCTTTTTTACCTTTCCTTTTGGATAAAATAAAAGTCGGTGGCGACTCTTGCTAACTGCGACATTTGCAAACACAAACACAAAACCTCAAGTCAGTTCTCCCACTGCATTACAATATCAAATACACTACTCAAAAAGCAATTAAGGGTAGTGTACTGGCCGACCATCTTTCTCGTCATCCCATGAACGATTATGAACCGATGAAGTTTGATTTTCCAGATGAGGAAATTATGTATATTCGGGATTGTAAATGCCAGACCCAGATGAAGGACCCGAGTCGGGATCACGTTGGACGCTTGGTTTTGATGGTGCCTCCAATGCCATGGACAACGGTGTCGGAGCTATTATCACTTCCCCTGAGGGATACCACATTCCTTTCATGGCTCGTATTTGTTTCGATTGCACTAACAACATGGCCGAATATGAGGCTTGCATTTATGGCATCGAAGCGGCGATCGACCTGCGCATCAATTTCAGTATTGACATTTTCTTTTAGAATATCATGTTCAGGTCTCTAAAGAGTTATTTCATTATGTTTAGTTATCCAAACTTTCTTGACTCGTTCTTGTCGTTTCTTTTGTTGCTTCCTTTTCTATTTTCATTCATGGTTTACTTTATTACATATTATGAAGAAAGGAGGTGTCCATTTATACTCCACTGGTTGCTCAATTTTGTTCCATTTTAGATCTCTGATGATTATGGAGTTTTTCAGTTAAGTGGTTACATTTACCTCAATCAGGACTCTAGCATAGAAGACTCATAATTTTTTTAGTTGTGCATTCATCTGTCATCATCGATTTCCCTATGGGACTTGCAATTGTTCCAATACTTTTTTCTCCCCCAAAAGACAAGTGGGACTTGAGGAAATATCACTCAGGTTCGTAGTACTCTTAGTAGATCATCTTTGAGAGTGAAATTTAGTGTCCATTCATGTAAGAACATTGGTTTACGGTATATGGTGTAGGGTCCCTACATCATAATTGCATCACAATCCTCTTTCAACTTAAATTAAATAATAAAGTATCCTTCTTCATTATAGAATAGTTCTGGTAGTAAGATAAAATTCCACATATTGGTCATGAATTTTTTAACCGTTGTCATTGTTTGGGTTTCCCCAAAGCATACATGATTAGGGAATTCTCCCAAAATTTAATTTCAAACTCCACATCATGTTCTTCAATAATAACTTCAATATCTCCATCAACAACATATGTTTTGTATACTCAATTTCATTTCCATTTGAAGTTAGATGATTACCTCTAATGACGTCCACCCATGGTTTTTGTTGTAGTTGTTCTTCCTTTTATGTATCATTGCTCTTTTCCTTATTGTGTTCTTCAATAATCAGTTCTAATGTGCCATTCAAAGATTTTAGGGTCGATGTTGTTCCTTTTTTACTCACCTCTTGTCTTTGTATGTTCTTCAATATTCTAGATTCGTCTAATCGATTGCTTATTGTAACATGGTGGGAGAGCTGACTTGGGTGTTTTGCGTTTGATCACAATTGTTACCGATAGCAAGAGTCGCCACCGACTTTTCTTTTATCCAATAAGGAAAGGGTGAAAAGAACAGGAAAGACCTTTCGAGATTATTTCTTGAGTTAGGGGGTAGGTTATGAAAAGGGAGGTATTAGCACCCTTTTCATCCGTAGTTATCTACGGGCTTAGTTTCTTGCTAGATCACTTGCTTTTGTTTGAAAATGTGCTTATGGTATGGGTTTTGAATGTATTTTGAAAACGTCTTTGTAATGATTCTCGTTTCTATAAGAACGCATACAAAGTGTTGGTTTTGAAAATAGTTCAAAGAGGTGTTTGTGGAATGTGTTTTTTGAAAGTGATTTTGAAAAGTGTCTTTGTAATGATTCTCGTCTATATAAGAATGCGTACAAAGAGCTTTGTCTTTTGAAAATGTTTCAATTGAAAGTGTTGGTGTGTAAAATGTTTTTGTTGTGAGCAAGCGAGCAACTATGAGCATCCTACCTACTCAAAAGTTCTAGAATTCTTTTCCTCCTCCTTTAGATGTTGCTATCTTACCATTGATTTGGTAAGAAGCCCCATTATTGGATGTGAAGGGATGGGCGTGGGATGTTTGTATAGTCATAGAAGGCAACCTATGGGACGTTTTAGCAATGTCGTTTAGGGACTAGATCATTTACCGAAGGCAACATTGAGGGTCATCGAGGGACTAACTATCTTTTATCGAGGGTCTTTGCTAAAACGCCCATATTCGAGGGACATGACTATTTTTTCGAGGCAACCTAGGGGTGCATGTGTGAATAGTGTGTTTGATTTGCATGTATTTAGTCTTTTATTAGGGATTGTCTACTTGTTATTTTTATCTTGCCATACATACCCTATTTTACTAGCAATCATACAAAAGTAATAAAATGCAGAAAGATAAAATCCTACACTATTACAACCATATTCAATTGCATGAAAATCTAAAGGCAAAAATAAAATAAAAGCAAGAAAAGTGAGGGTCTTTCGATTGAGGCTGAAAACCCTTCGATTCTGCACTTTCTAGATCTCTTCGATTTGGTCTGAAAGGGGGTGAAGGCGTGGCTTTCGACTGAGGCCAGGGGGTCAGCATGTTGTGCCTTTCGATTGGGGCCTGGAGGCCAGCATGTTGTGCCTTTCGACTGGGCCTGGAAGCAGTGCAAGGTGTAATCTGCCTTTCTGCCTCCTTCGACTGGGGGGATGAAAGCAGTGAGGGATTTCCTTTCGTCTGGGCCTGGAAGACAGCATGTTGTGCCTTTCGTCTGGGCCTGGAATCAGCATGGTGTGCCTTTTGGCTGCCTCTTTTGTTTTGGCCTGGAAGTCAGTGTGGAAGCCAAAGGTTTCATTTCCTATTTCCTGTTTCTTTCGTTTGAACTCTTGAATAGAAACATGGCCTAAGGCCATGCTAGTATTGCCTTATAGTCTGGTTAGTACTTAAAGCATTTTTAGGTAAACAAGAAGCAAAAACAAAAGGATTAGCTCTGAAAAACATGTCAAAAGGATGGAAACGAAAAGAAGAACAATGGTATGTACATGTTTGAAACGAAAAGAAAGTTTATTTACATGTTATACAAGAAACGAAAAGTTCAAGGTTTAGGACAACTTACCTTGCTGGAGGCTGGAGTGTGTGCTGGACCTTGAAGTGGTTACCTTAAATGTCCCTGATTCAAAGGGAAGGAGCGAAGGCATCATTTCTACCGCTTGATTCGAAGGAGAAAAACAAATGAGATGTCTTTTCTACTGGATTCGAAAGGGAATAAAATGTGCGGGACTTTTCAGATTCGAAAGAGGTAAAGGTTAGATTCTGTGTTTTTGTTTTTCACAAGTGTTCAAGTGTTTGAGAATTTTATGGTGTTTGAGAAATTTGAAGATTCGTTCCTCTGGCCCCAAAAAGTCCACCTCAAAACATTGTGAAGCCTCTTATTTATAGGCAAGGTTTCCTGAAGCTTTTGGATGGAAAACAAAAGGTTTGAAGAAATTGAGCAATTTGTTCCTTGTAGCTTTCGAGAGACAATGCCTTGTATGCTATTTTGGTGCAAGAATGGGGCAGTGTTTCAGGACTATTGTGCAGCAGTCTTGGCCAATGTACCAGGCCTGAACTTGGCAGCAAGCATCTTTGAATATTTTACTCTTTCGTTTTGACTCTTCTTCGACCAAAATCTTCTCCAAACAAACTATTTGATTTTTCTTGAGCAAGTGCTTTTCAATTGAGTCACTTTTGTGCATCCTTCGAAGGAGCCAAAAGTGCGACCTTGGATGGGTCACCAAAAACATTCCTTAAAGTGGCTTGTAAATCCTTCGAATGGACCATCAAGCATGTCCTTCAAATGGTATGCCCAGAGTTGGATTCGAAAGATTCTGACTCGAAGGGGACACGGGATGTAAAGGGAACCTTGTGAAGGTGGTTTTGTCCCGTCAAAGGCTTGCCTGCCCAAAGGTCCAAGTGGCCAAACAAAGGAGTGTACATAGGGGGTCCCTGCCTTGTGACTTCATGCCAACATGCAAAAGATCTATGCTCAAACGAAGCTTGCATGAAGGGAACCCACATGCCCAAACAAAAGGTGTGACCAGTAGCTTGTACTGAAAGATTCATGTGCCCAAATGAAGTAAGCATGAAGGGAGTCAAATGCCCAAACGAAAGGTTTGACCAAAACCTTGTGCTGGAGGATTCATGTGCCCAAACGAAGGGTGTGACCAGTAGCTTGAACTGAAGGAATCACATGCCCCAACGAAAGGTGCATGTAGGAGGCCAAAATGTCCAGATTCAAAAGAGGCATATAGGAGGCAAAAAGTGAAAATTGAAGGATGCCAAAAGGGAGCCATTTGCCTTGGAATCAAAGGAGGCTTTATGCCTTGTGAATCCAAGCCAACGTTCCAGAGGCCCACGTCCAGTCGAAGGATGCAAGCCAAGCTTGCATCGAAAGAGGCCAAAAGGCCAATCGAAGAAGCTGAATCGAAGAACACTTGTTTTTCTCCACATTTGTCAAAATATTATTTTTATTTGTTTTCCCCCTTTTTAACAGTTTCCTTTTAATCCTGGTACTGGAAAATCCCAATGTACTTGTGCAAGCTTGAACCTTGAGAATCCTTGTAAGAAATGTCTTAAAAATGAGAGGGCAAATTTTGAGGTACAACACTTATTTCTTCTAATCGAGCATTATGCGATGGTAAAAAACCCATACCATTGTCGGCGGTGTCGTAACCGCCTGTTTCTGCGATTGACCACAACCACGACCCATTCGTTCTAATGATAATAGATGTTTTTTTCATATCATAATTCTTGATATATAAAATATATTAAGATGGTCACTAATTTAATTAAGTGTTGATATAAATTTGTTTTTATAATAAAAGATAAAAATAATCAAGAAAAAATACTTTAAGATAATTTATTACTTATGTTGTATTTTGTATGTTATAAGAGGAAAATAATACTTAATTTTAGACCTTTTAAAAGATAATTCAAAATTTATTTAAATATACACTTCTCATGTACTCATATTAATGAAGAATTAAAGTTTTGAAGGTGTTTCTTATAAAAAAAAGTTTTGAAGGTATTCATGACTTCTTAAATTAGTGAAGAATCACAATTCAATTGAGTATATATGCTACCTTGGTTATAAGTATATATTTATTCTTGTAAGGGATTTTGTAATGGATTGATTCTTTTATTTTTATTATTTCAATCATGCATGATTGAAAAGTATAATTTTTTATTTATTTACATCTTGTACTAATAAGATCATCAATTGACTTCACTTGTTCTTTTTGTTGTAAGGATTGAATGGAATTGAAAACGTCTATGTCCAAGACATTTTAATGTGGCAATTTTGGAGGTTGACACATCAATTTAATGTCAAACTTGTCTTCATTTACTACTCGATAAAAATTTTGGATCATCTTTATTGATATGAGGCATTTTTGACAAATAAGAACTTAATGTATATCATTAATCAACAAATGTTCAATACAAGGAGGAATCATATGAAATAAACTACGCCTAATCCAAGAATCAGACGTCTTTACTATAGTGTGAGCAACCGAATTCGCTTGGCGCTTTACAAACTTTACCTCAAAGTTGGGGAAAAAGTACAACAAACTTTGGATCGAAGAAATAATGAAACTAAACTCAGAGAAACCGTTATAGTTAGATCGTATAGCCTGGATTACTCTTTGAGAGTCACTTTCGAATGTAACATTTTCCAATTGCAACTCTATAATGTTATGAATAGCATCTTTGAGGGTCAAAGCTTCCGCTTCAAGAATAGGATAGAGACTAAAATCTCAAGTTGCCCATACAATTATGAAAGTCCCTCAATTGTCTCTTACACACCAGCTCATATTCGTGGTACCCCGGGGAATGTTAAAACCCATATCAACATTACACTTTAACCTTCCTTTTGTCGGCAGACTCCACCTCGTACTAGAGTGGTGGTTTAGATTACTCACATTACTTTCTTGAGCCATGTACCACTCTTGCCAACTATAATAAGCATGCAAACCAAGTTTAGAAGACCCCTCTTTCTCATTATTCCAAATGATATTAGTTCTATTTTTCCACATAACATCAATCATAATCGCAACTCTTCCAGCCGTCATTCTATCATCCTTACTACGAATATCAAGAATCAAGGATATAGCATCATAAAAATAATTTAAATGGGGATCAATAATATTTGATAACCCTGCTGTCCTCCAACACTGGTTTGTAACATCACAACCAAAGAAGATATGCCACATATCCTCTAATTGATGCTCATAAAATTAACATATAGACGGACAAGTGACATGGTGTTGGCACAACCTTACTCTAGTCGGAAGACAATCCTTACATAACCGCCACAACAAATGTTTTACTCTCATCGGTGCCTTCACATTCCAAAGGCTACACAAATCCCCCATTCACACTGTTAAATACGGGTCACCCTTGCTCTTTTCTCCACAGCTTGTACCCCGACTGCACGCTATAACATCCATTTTGTTCCTCCTTCTAATTCCACTTGTCATCACCCACATCTTCAACAAAAGGAACTTGAAGTATGTCCTCCGCCACTTGTATTTGAGGTCTCTTCATACTTCCCTCTAATTTACCTCTAAGCCAAGGTGAAAACATCACTGGAATGCTCCTACCATCGCCAATACTCCACCTTGCTTTATAGAGGCATTTTATTATCTTATTGTATACAAATTTTATTTTCTACATCATATATTGGTCATATATTTTTAATGGCATATGAACATCTTATTCACCTCTCTTGTTGGATAAACTATAAGTTTTACTTCTATTACTCTTGTAACTGTGTTGACGATATTCCTTCTTATCAATTATAACTACACATGATCACTGGTTGATCTCCGACTAACTCAGGGGATGCAATTGAACCCCCTCACTATTTTTGAATTATATTCATTTTATTCTATATTCAAACTCTCAATGTTGTATTTTGCATTAATCTATTTTTCCACACTAGCTTATATTAATTATAATTTTATTACTCTGAACCTATCACTTTTTTCCTACACTAACTTATATTACTATTATAATTTTAATTATTAATGTTGTTATTATTATTATTATTATTATTATTATTATTATTATTATTTTAATTATTAATGTTGTTATTATTATTATTATCATTATAATTTTAATTATTAATGTTGTTATTATTATTATTATTATTATTTTAATTATTAATGTTGTTATTATTATTATTATTATGATTTTTATTATTAATGTTGTTATTATTATTATTATTATTATTATTATTATTATTATTATTATTATTATTATTATTATTATTATTATTATTATTTTTATTATTAATATTGTTATTATTATTATTATTATAATTTTTATTATTATAATTTTTATTATTATTATTATAATTTTTATTATTTTTATTTTTATTATTATTATTATTATTATTATTATAATTTTTATTATTTTTATTTTTATTATTATTATTATTATTATTATTATTATTATTATTATTATTATTTTTATTATTATTATTATTATTATTATTATTATTATTATTATTATTATTATTATTATTATTATTATTATTACTATTACTACTATTATTACTATTACTATTATTACTACTATTACTACTATTATTACTATTACTACTATTATTACTACTGTTACTACTATTACTACTACTATTACTACTATTACTACTATTACTACTACTATTACTACTATTACTACTATTACTACTATTATTACTACTATTACTACTATTACTACTACTATTACTATTACTACTATTACTACTATTATTACTATTACTACTATTACGATTATTACTACTATTACTATTACTACTATTATTACTAATATTACTATTATTACTACTATTATTACTATTATTACGATTATTACTACTATTACTATTACTACTATTATTACTAATATTACTATTATTACTACTATTATTACTATTATTACTACTATTACTACTATTATTACTATTATTACTATTATTATTACTACTATTACTATTATTACTATTATTACTATTATTATTATTATTACTATTATTATTATTATTATTATTATTATTATTATTATTATGATGATGATGATTATTATTATTATTATTATTATTATTATTATTATTATTATTATTATTATTATTATTATTATTATTATTATGATGATGATGATGATTATTATTATTATTATTATTATTATTATTATTATTATTATTATTATTATTATTATTACTATTACTATTATTATTATTATTATTATTATTATTATTATTATTATTACTATTACTATTATTATTATTATTTTTATTATTACTATTATTATTATTATTATTATTACTATTACTATTATTACTACTATTACTATTATTATTATTACTATTACTATTATTATTATTACTATTATTATTACTATTACTATTACTATTACTATTATTACTATTACTATTAATATTATTACTATTACTATTACTATTACTATTACTATTATTACTATTACTATTACTATTACTATTACTATTACTATTACTATTACTATTACTATTACTATTACTATTACTATTACTATTACTATTACTATTACTATTACTATTACTATTACTATTACTATTACTATTATTATTATTACTATTACTATTACTATTACTATTATTATTACTATTACTATTACTATTACTATTACTATTACTATTACTATTATTACTATTACTATTACTATTATTACTATTACTAATTACTATTACTATTACTATTATTATTATTACTATTACTATTACTATTACTATTACTATTACTATTACTATTACTATTACTATTATTACTATTACTATTACTATTACTATTACTATTATTACTATTACTATTACTATTACTATTACTATTACTATTACTATTACTATTACTATTATTATTATTACTATTACTATTACTATTACTATTATTATTACTATTATTACTATTACTATTACTATTACTATTACTATTACTATTACTATTACTATTACTATTATTACTATTTCTATTACTATTACTATTACTATTATTATTACTATTACTATTACTATTACTATTATTATTATTACTATTACTATTATTATTATTATTACTTTTACTATTACTATTATTATTACTATTACTATTATTATTATTACTATTACTATTATTATTATTATTATTATTATTATTATTATTATTATTATTATTACTATTATTATTATTATTATTATTATTATTACTATTACTATTATTATTATTATTATTATTACTATTATTATTATTATTATTATTATTATTATTATTATTATTTCTAAACTTTATATATTTTAATAATATTGATTCAAATCTAAACTTTTATAAATAGGACGAATATGTTAGAATCACATTGAATCACCTTCCTTACGTTTAAAGTTTGCACCCCTTTTCTTGGATCCTGTCTTCGCCACTCACATGATGGAAATATATCATTTTTCATTGAAGTTGTCTCGTTTTGTTCGTTGTCAAACTTGGGTCTAGTGAATACATCTAAGAACATAATCTTATCTATTTTTTTTTGCTTTTGTATTTTTTATTTAGCTCGTCTTCATCCACCTGCAAATAATTTATACTCTACTTGTGGTAATATAGTAAACTTTGATATGAGGTAAGTTGTGTTAGTGTAAAAAAAGAGATGAAAGACAAAAAGAATATATTAAATGACGGCTATAAAATAAGTAATAATGATTTACAATGAATTACATTGAGCTACCTCACTAGGCTATTTATACACAAAATAAAATCTTAAATATCCTCTAACAAAGATATAAAAAGATATAATAATATCCTCTAAAAAGATATTTCTAAAATATATATTAAATATCCAAAATATATTCTTAAAATATAGATTAAATCTAACATCATCCCTTAATTTATATTTTATCCAAAACTGACAACACCAATTTCATCTCTTAATCAAAGAAATTGATCAGTCTTGATAGCCTTTGTTAGAACATTTGTCAACTGCTTCTGGATGCTACAGTGCACAACTTCTAATATTCCGCTCTGAACTTGATTCCTCAGAAAGTGATATTTGGTCTCAATATGCTTGCTTCTTCCATGCAGCACTGGGTTCTTGGCAAGATTGATTGCAGACTTATTATCAATCATCAGCTTCAGAGGTTTGGCTACTTCAATTTTCAGATCTTGCAACACGTTTAGAATCCACACAGCTTGGCATGCAGTCAGAGCGTCTGCAATATATTCAGCTTCACAGGTTGACAACGCAACAACATGTTGCTTCTTGAAACACCAAGAAATAGGACCTCCCAAAATTTTGAATAAGTACCCAGAAGTACTTCTTCTGTCCACTCTATCTCCGCACCAATCAGAGTCTGAATAACTCAGAAGTTCTGATTCGATCTTTCTTCCAGACAGAAATAACACTCTATACTTCAGAGTTCCCTTCACATACCTCAGAATCCTGACAGTAGCTTGATAATGAGACCACTTTGGCTTACTCATAAATCTGCTAACCATTCCAATTGCATAGCAAATATCAGGTCTGGTATTACACAAATACCTCAGAGAACCAACTATTTGTTTGAAGGTTGTAGCATCCACATCCTCTCCATCAGAATCAGAGTTCAACTTCTGATTCGTATCAGCAGGTGTGATAGAAACTTTGCAATTCTCGAGCTCAAATCTCTTCAGAAGCTCAAGTTCATACTTCATATGATGCAAAATGATTCCTTTCTCAGAGTACATAAATTCCATCTCTAGAAAGAAACTCATTTTCCCAAGATCTGTAATTTCAAACGCATTCATCAAAACTTTCTTGAACTTAGCTATCTCTTATTCAGAACTTCCTATGAGTAATATGTCATCAACATACAAATAGACCAGAATCATATTACCTTCTGAAGTGTGTTGGACATAAACACCATACTCCATCTCACACTTCTGAAATCCTTGTTCCTTGAAAAACGAATCAATCTTCAAATTCCAAGCTCTGGGCGCTTGCTTTAATCCATACAAGGCTTTGTGTAATTTGAACACCATCACTTCCTGATTCTATTTCTCAAATCCAGGAGGTTGTGATACGTATACCTCTTCTTGTAATGGACCATTCAGAAATGCAGATTTTACATCTAAATGCATCAGAGGCCAATTATTGTTAGCAGCTATTGCAACTAGTCTGATTGTTTCATGTCTCGCTACAGGTGTAAACACTTCAAAGTAATCTAGCCTGGATTTCTATAGAAATCCTCTTGCTACTAATCCTGCTTTATGTTTTCCAATTGATCCATCTAGCTTTAACTTCTTCTTGAAAACCATCTGACGTTGATGACTTTCTTTCCTTTTGGAAGTTCTGTCAGCTTCCAAGTCTTGTTTCTCTCTATAGCATCAAGTTCTTCTTTCATGGCCTGTAACCAAACTTGCTACTTAAGACCTTCTTTCATACTCACGGGTTCAGAGTCTACTAACATTGCACACTGAATAATTTCTCCTTCAGAGTCTACTTCAGTGTCTTACAACATGTCAAACTCTGCAAATCTTCTTGGGATGCTTCTGACTCTTTGTTGCCTCTGAACTGGACCTTCAGAACTTTTGACACCAGAACTTTCCCCTTCAAAAGCACTTGCTTCAGAAATTGACTTTCTCCAGAACCTTGATTGTCTTTAGAGTTTAGATCACCATCGGAGTCAGAGTCAGAATCATCTTCTCCTTCTGTATCTTCTTCAGAGTCAGAGTCTTTACCAGCTTCAGAAATATGTGTTTTTGACCTTTCTTCAAGAGTTCTCTCATCAGAGTCAGGACGAGACCTTTCCCAATTCCAAACTTCTAATTCTTTGATAATGACGTCTCTGCTGAACTCAACTTTGTTAGTTTCTGGACAATAGAGTTTGTACGAACCTGTATTGTGGTACCCCACTAGCAATATTACTTTACTTTTATCATCCAACTTCTGTCTTCTGGCTTCTGGAACATATTTGTAACATACAGAACCAAACACCTTCAGATGGCTAACACTTTGCTTATCTCCAGTCCACTTCTGAATATGAACTATTTCCTTCAATTTATTTTTTGGACATCTTTTGAGCACATAACATGCAGTTGCAACATCTTGTCCCTACAGAGTATGAGGAAGCTTCTTCTCTTTCAGCATGCTTCTCACCATATCAAACAAAGTGTGGTTTCTTCTTTCAGCAAGACCATTGTATTGAGGAGTATAGGGAGCAGTAATCTCATGCTCAATTCCATTCTCCTCATAGAAACTTCTGAATTCTGTGGAGTAATACTCACCATCACCATCAGTTCTAAGAATCTTCAGAGTCTGGCCACTCTAATTCTCAGCTTTCAGTATGAACTTATTGAATTCAGCAAACACCTCGTGTTTGAACTTTATGAGAGATACCCATGTCATTCTAGTAAACTCATCAAAAAATGACACAAAATATTTATTCCCTTCAATCGATGCTACTGGAAAAGGACCGCACACATCAGAATGTACTACTCCCAAGGCATGTTTTGCTCTGGGAGCTACTTCTGATGCAAATGGTAATCTTGGTTGCTTCCCTTCCCTGCACACCTTGCATGACTTTTCAGGCTTCTTGATTGTAGGAATTCCATGTACCAGATTCTTTGATTTCAGATGCCCTAAACTTCTGAAATTCAGATGACCAAATCTTCTGTGCCACAGCTCACTCTCCTTGACAACACTTGTTGCACTAAGACATTCAGAGTCTGCAATTCTAACATTCACCTTGAATGTTCTGTTCCTTCCCTGTTCTGACTCCATAGTCAGCTTCTGATTACAGTCATACAGCTTCAGAAGATTGTCCTTCATGGTAATTGAAAAACCTTTCTCAATCAGTTGTCCCGCACTCATCAGATTGCTTTTCATGCCAGGTACATACCATACATTCTGGATCACTGCTGCTTTCCCATTGTTTAGAATGATTCAGACATTTCCCATACCTTCTACATTGAGATATTTATCATCAGCACATCTGATCTTTGTACTCTTCCCAGAGTCAAAATCAACCAACCATTTCTTGTTTCCAGTAATATGGTTTGAACACCTTGTGTCCATATACCACCATTATGATGAATTCAGATCATCAGGTTCAGAAGCCAACAATAGCACAGGTTCATCATTTGACTCTCCTCTGGCTATATTTTCTTCTTCTGACTTTCTTTCTTTGTTTGACCAGCGATCTTTGGCATAGTGACCAAAGTTCTTGCAACAGTAACACTAGACATTCTTTTTGTCAAACTTATCCTTTCCCTTCTGGATATTCTTCTACCTATCAGAGTTTGAAGCCTCTGACCTTTGACCACCCTTAGTTTTCTTCCTTGCTTCTGACCAAGTCTGCTTCTGATACTTCTTAGCAGAAGTTACTTTCAGATCCTGCTGCTCCACTTCCCTCTCAGAAGTTCTCGCAGTCATACGTAACTCATACACCTTTAGACTACTTTACAGCTCTTCAACTCTCATGGTGCTCAGATCCTTGGAATGCTCAATTGCTACCACAATGTAATCAAACTGAGAAGTTAAAGATCTCAAGATCTTCTCAATGATTATTTGTTCAGAAAGAGTTTCTCCACAAGCTTTCATCTCATTAATGATCAGAATTACTCTAGAGATGTACTCAGAAACCTTCTCGTTGTCCTTCATGTTGAGATTCTCATATTGCTTTCTGAGAGACTGAAGCTTCACCTTCTTCACTGATGCGTCACCACTGTAACATCTGACCAGTGTGTCCCACGTGAAGGTGAGAAAACACTTAGAAGGGGGGGGGGGGGGGGGGGGTTGAATAAGTTTCTCTTTTTTTTCTTAAATGCTCAACAATAATGGAAAGACACAGTTATTGTTATTCTGGTTCGTTTGAACTCAAACTACTCCAGTCCACCCGCCAAGGTGATTTCGCCTTTCTCAATAAGGACTTAATTCACTATAATCAAACTGATTACAATCACACAACCAAACTGTTTTGACTAACAATTCAAAGCACAGGTAAACTTACAAGTGACTAACACCACTAAGACTCAAACTAGTCCTAGCCTTCTTGAGAAATCTGACCAAACTTGGTCTCTCAAGGAACAATTACAAGAATTAAATTTTTACAGATAGTGAAATAAATTGCTTCTTAAAAATCTATATCACAAACTGTGATTTTTCACTAAGATTAGTTTTGCACAAAGTGTTTGTAAAATAATTTGTGAGCAGCAGAATATTTTCACGTCATTGGTCTGTTGGCTTGCAATAAAAGATCTTGTATTTATAGCATGAAGAAAACGACCGTTGTTGCCTTCAAAAGTGGAGAGCAATTAATGTTTGTGTGTTTGCTTGCAGTATTGCATTTTCCAATGAACTAGCATAGACACTTGAGTGCATGTAGCCGTCTTTGCATTAAATGAACAAACGGCACTTGTCAGAGCATGTTTCCTGAAACTTGACAAGACTTGTTAGCTTCTTTATTCTATCAGAACTAGCTTCACATCTTGCTTCATAATATGCTTGCAAAACTTCTAATCAGCGCTTGCTTGCAGAATACTTCTTATCAGTGCTTGCTTTGTAGAAAACTTCTGAACATAATTTACATGGAAACTTGCTAAGCTTTAGAAGATGCATTAAATAGTTTCTTATCAGAGTCAGCATCAGAACTTGCGCTAAAACAAATAGTTCTTTTATCAAAGAACTTCTACATTTATTTTCAGCTCAACACGTCAAAATGATTTTCATATAGGAAAATACTTCAGTCAGAACATTATCTGAAACAAATAAATATGCTCATCATAGTATCAATTATATAAAATATATTTTATTGTTATCATCAAAACTCTGAGATATGATCAGAACCAATCTTGTTCTAACAATCTCCCCCTTTTTGATGATGACAAAAATATTCAGATTTAGAAATAAAATTGAACAAGAGATAAGAATCTCCCCCTGAAATAAATATTTCTATAAGAAAAACTTCCTGAGAATTTTCATCAGAGCTTTGAAATTTTCTTCTAGGATTTCTTCAGTAGGTCTTTTGAAGATAATGTTCAGATGATTAAACTTCCAGAGTTTAGTGATACCTGCAAAAATCTTTAAACAGAGAAAGAAATCTTTGTATTTTGTTAGTAATGTTTGAGACTTAGTCCCATAACAGTTAATCAGAGATTAGATCAAAATACTCATTTTCTCCCCCTTTTTGGCATAATCAAAAAGTATATAAAAATAATTGAAGAGCGTAAAAGTTTTAATAAAAAAGATTCAGAGGTACAAAACAACAAACAAAAACAAGAATTAGAATGACACTAATATTTTTTAGAAACAAGAGCCATAAGAAGATTTTTTATCTCAGATGCAGATTCTTCTTGTTTCATCATCCAGTTTCTGATTTCTTTGTTAGTCTCATCTTGCTTGTCCAAGCGCTCATGAATAGCATTTAATGATAATGAAAATTAAGGGGAAAGCGTGAGATTTGAGCAAATCATAACAGTTACCTAGGAACGGCGTCAATAGCTTAGCACGCGTGTCCTTTCAGAAACACGCCACGTGTTCATCTTATGAGAGTTGCATGGGACAGTTGTTTGATATAATGAAATGCTGAACTATACTTGTAATGAAACGTTATAACATTTCAGAATTTTATATATAGCTTCTGATATAACTTATCTTCTAACTTCTGAAGAGTTGTTAATCAGAACATTCATTTCAGAACATTCTGAAGGCAAACACAGAAGATAAATACAATTTTATTCAGGACATAATTCCATACAAATATTTTTCAAAATGAATTTAAATATATCTTATGAAAGGGGTTTGGTAAAAATATCAGCCCATTGATGGTCTGTTTTTACAAAGTTTAAATTTAAAATTCCTTTCTGAATGTAGTCCCTTATAAAATGATATTTAATTTCTATGTGTTTTGCTTTAGAATGCAAAATGGGATTTTTAGAAAGACAAATTGCAGAGGTATTGTCACAGAAGATAGGAATCTTACTTTCATAAAGATAAAAATCTTCTAGCTGACTTTTCATCCAGATCATCTGAGAGCTATATCCAGTAGCAGATATATACTCAGCTTCTGTTGTTAAAAGTGCGATTGTTGCTTGCTTCTTGTTGTACCACGAGATAAGATTGTCACCCAGAAACTGGCAGCTTCCAGAGGTGCTCTTTCTTTCAATTATATCTCCAGCAAAGTCAGCATCACAATAACCTACTAGTTTGAAATCTTTTGATCTTCTGTAACACAGACCCAGATTAGCAGTACCTTTCAGATACCTCAGAATTCTCTTAACAGCAGTTAAGTGAGATTCTCTAGGATCTGATTGGAATCTAGCACATAAACATATGCTGAATAATATATCAGGTCTAGATGCAGTTAGATAGAGAAGGGATCCAATCATACCTCTGTAGAGCTTCTGATCTACCTTCATACTTACCTCATCTTTTCCCAGAATGCATGTTGGATGCATTGGTGTCTTAGCATCTTTGCTTTCTGACATATGAAATTTCTTCAGAAGTTCTTTAACATACTTCGTCTGATGTATGTAAGTACCTTCTGGAGGCTGGTTAATTTGTATTCCCAGAAAGAACTTCAATTCTCCCATCATGCTCATCTCAAATTTTGCCTGCATGGTCTCAACAAATTCTTTTCCAAGGGAGATATTAGAGGTTCCAAAAATAATATCATCAAAATAAATTTGAAAAATTAAAATGTCATTTTTAAATGTCTTTCTGAATAAATTTGTGTCCACTTTCCCTCTGATAAAATCTTTTTCTAAAAGAAAATTACTCAAATATTCATACCAAGCTCTGGGAGCTTGTTTTAAACCGTATAAAGACTTTTTTAATTTAAAAACATGTTCTGGATACTTTGAGTCATTAAAGCCAGCAGGTTGATGGACATAAATTTCTTCTTCTATATAGCCATTTAAAAATGCACTTTTAACATCCATTTGATATAATGAAATGTTATTTTGAACGACAAAAGAAATTAATAATCTAATATATTCTAACCTGGCGACTGGGGCAAAGGTTTCATTATAATCAATTCCTTCTTGTTGAATATAACCATGTGTGTTTTACCCCAAAATTTGCCCTCCCATATTCTTCAAAGACTTGTCAAGCATCATCTCAATTTGCTCAAGTCTACTCAAGGGTTGCACAGTTCAAACACCCTCCTAAGCCAGTTAAATTAGGGTTTTGGTTCTTGCAAAGAAGTTGAGGTTTTCAAGGGCTCAATATGTCCCATATGCTCATATACATTGTCAAGCATCTACATGCCAAGTTTCAAGGCTCACAAGGTCAAGTTGCACAGTCAAAAACCCTAATTGCCTCACAATCAACTGTAGGGGCAAAATGGTCATTTGGCATTCAAAAGTTAAAATTTTTGGTCAACATCTTATTTTGAATCCACAATCATCATTTGATCAATTCTTGATCATGATTCCACAAGAATGGCTCAAAAATCATCAAGATGCAAAAGTTTCCATTTTCGGACAGCTGAAAAGTCAACTGTAACTTGACCAAGGCATAACTTTTTCATGGTTCATCAGAAAAATCCCATCCAATGCTCATTTCGAAGGGGAGGACATTTCCTACAACTCATCTTCACATTCCAAGTCCAAGAAATGCTCTCACAAAAAGTTATCAATTTCAACATTATAGGTCATTTTCAAAAGTCAACAAAAAGGCATTTTAAGTCAAAGACCATAACTTGAGATTGGTAAATCAAAATGACATGGGACCAAAGGAATTGGTTAGAAGACTTCAAGACCTTTCCAAAATGTCCAAGAACATGTTCATATGATCAAAATTGAGCAAGATATGCATTGGAGAAGTTGGGAAATTTTTGTGAAATGGCAAAAGTCAACTATCCTTGAAACTTCAATTTTTGACAAAAGGGCCCACTTTTTTCCACTTGATTCAGCCTTCTCATGCCACCCACGTGTCCCATGATTAATTTCAAGATTAAACATTAATTTTTCTATTTTTATTTAATTTTAATTGATTTAATCCATTTTAAATCCATAAAATTCAAATAAAATCAAAAAAAATAATTAAAGGGGATCTTTGTGGTTTGAATGACCTTTATATGCCATTTACTAGCTTCCAAATTCGTGCAAGCTATTTTTTGTACACAAAATTTTGAATTTGTGCCAAGATGTCCAGATACATGTAATCATGGAAAGGGAAAGTTTTGCAAATTTTGGAAGCTTTTTAATTTGTTGGATTTTGCTTTGAAAGCATGGCTTTATGGCTTGGATTCTTGCCTTATTTCTTTGTCCCCTCCATCTCCTCTATAAATACAATCCATGAGAAAGCATTACAGACAAATACACACAGCCTAGAGAACGCCCCAAAATTGCAAAAATTTCCTTGAAGTTGTCAAGCTCGAAAGACCTGATCTAGCCAGATTCAACTACTTCCAAGCACTCCATCAACATCCCAGGTCCCCAAAATGCTTATTTCTATTTTTCCATAACATGTTCCTGTGCAGGTTTCACAAAGGCTTTCCACCATGTGCATCAAACGATCATGCACCAAGTGGCCTCAAAGATCAATCCAGGGGCTATGAGATGCTGGATACCATGCTCCAAGTCAAAGCACGTGCAGGCGATTCCTAAAGTCAACAAAGGCTTAAGCTTATTGGGCCATATTGCTTCCTCAAACCTCCATACCCGGGCCAACACCCCCATGGTTCTTTCATATTTTCTTTTGTTTTCTTTTCCTTTTTTATTTTCTTTTAACTAATTATTATTATTAACTATTATTATTATTTAATTCATAGATAATTATTTTCATAAACAAAAAAATCAAAAAAAAAAAACTAATATTTTTATTATTCTTATTTATTAATTTCACTTTAATTCATTGTTTTGTAATTAAATTATAATTAATTAATTAGTTTAATTAGGCAATTTTAATCTTTTTTTAATAACTAAAATAAATTTAGAATTAGATTTTATTAACTTTTAATTTTAATTCCTTTTTATTTTATTTCATTAAAAAACATAAAAACACAAAAAAATATTTTCTTTTAATAAATTAATTAATTAGTAATTAGGCTTTATTTAATTAATTGCATTTAATTCAAAAAAGACAAAAAAAAATCATTTCTTTTCTTAAAAGGGTCAAAACCCTTAAGACATTCTCGATTAATTTTTATTCACGCGCATTTATTTTATTTTGATTATTATGTAACCGCTTCAAGAATGTAATAGTAATTAGGTTTATTGTTTTCTTTACTTTCCGCACTTTATCAAAACGGGTCTTTGTATTTTTGGCGATGTATAGACCCGCGCCTTGTAATAGCGTAGCTTTACATTCCCGCACTTTAATTTTCCGCACCCCTAACTGTTAACAATGCATGAAAGAATGTATGTAAATAAAAACAACTCGTAGCTCACAAATAACATGTACAAAAACATTAACTGAAAAACAACACACAAAGCACATGCCACTCCTAGGATACGCTTCACTCGTTGCCTCGAAACGTGGTCATCAAGTATAGGGTGTCTTAGAGGTCGCCCTTTGCCAAAAGATCCAGTTGCCTCGAAATGGTTGCCTCAGATAAAAAAGGATCTAGGGCATTAAGGTTACTTCTAAGGTGTCCTACCGTTGCTTCGGTGACCATATTGTCCCGATAATCGAATTGACCCGAACACCTCCAACGATGGTGCTACCTATCTCTCAATGGTGGGATAGCACTATCTAAAGGACTTTTACACAACTTAATTCCTTAGAGTAGGTAGATTCTCTTAAGTACTTGCTCTTTTCAAACAAAACAAAAACATCTTTTCACACCTCACACTTTCAAAAGTTTTCAAACAAATTTTTCATACACTCTTGAGGACTGATACAAGAGTTACTTAGAAATCTTTCAAACGAAACTTTTTCAAAACCCACACACACTTGAAAAGCAAACAATTTTGAAAACATAAGAGCAAGTACCTAAGAGCCCGTGGATAACCACGGATAGAAAGGGTGCTAACACCTTCCCTTTCTATAAATCTACCTCCCGAACCGAGAGACATTCTCAAAGAAGGAACTTTGTTGTGATTTTGTCCTTTCCATGTTGGAGAACATAAAAGACGGTGGCGACTCTTGCTTACCGTGACATTTCGCGAAACCAGCTTAAAAAACAGTCAGTTCTATTTCCACCGATCACAGAACTGGCGACTCTGCTGGGGACCATAAAAGTGAGGTGTACCTTAGGATTAGATCATACTTATGTTTTCAATTGCTTTGCTTTGATTACTTTATATTTGTGGGCTTTGCATCGGAGTTTCATAGATCCTAACCCGGATCTGGGGATA